>BLJB01000155.1:0-182315 GCA_013423325.1 Usnea hakonensis | reverse complement strand
TCACAGCCCGATTTGAACCGTGCACCTTCTGGTGAAAGTCACGCTTCGTATTCTGTACCATAGGGCCTCGTTGCTGTGTAACGTCTCATTGATATACATAATTCGTGAAAGAAAGAAGTCATTTGATATCCACTTTGCAGCCAAATCTATGCCAAGCCGGGTCGCATTATCTTTGATCCGAAGTGTGCGGTGCGGCCGGAGTGTGCGCTCCCAAGACCTTCCGTAATTGCTTTCTCAAGCTTGACACCCGCATAGAAGCACTCTCTGGTCCACAAGAGAGGTCATCATAACTAGCGAAACTTACCTCTGACCCCTTGAAATACCAAGTAATTTTCAATATTCCATGCATGGCAGGTCAATATAAAAGCGATTTGAGAACGATCCGCGCTAGCATCCCAGCCCTACCGGCAAAGACGACGTGCACGACTTCGATTATCAACACTCCATTCGCAAACACAAATTGGAACCATAAATGACCTCGCTCTCCCATGCCTTAGCTGACATGGCCATTGCCCCCCTCCCCCGTCCCAACCAACCCTTCCCCTTCTTCTCCCTCCCCTCAGAACTCCGCCTCAAAATCCTTGGCCACGCCCTCCTAACCGACCAAATCATCGACCTAAACCCCCAAAACTACGGCATCACCGCCCGTAACCGTCTGAACATATTCCTCACCTCCCACCGTCTCCACCACGAAGCCTCCTCCGTGTTCTACAGCGGCCACACCTTCCGCATCTTCCCGACCCACGGCCGCTTCTTCGGGCACAAAGTGCGGCCTCTGATATCCAGACTGCCGGCGCGGTATCGTGCGGCTTTGGTGTCTGTGGAGCTGAGGTTGGGGCCTGGGTGGAATAATCCGCCGCAGTCGTGGAGGGTGGATGATGGGCTTGGGTTGGAGGGGATGGAGGCTGTGAGGACGGTGAAGGTGTTTGTGGAGTGCGATCCGAGTCATGATATTTTCAACGGGTTTAGGATCGATAGGGATTTCTTTACTGGCTTCTCTGCGGGCTTGCTTGAAGGCGTGCTGCAGCGTCTACCGTCCCGTGTACAGGTTGAGTTAGATGGATGGCCGTCGGTGAAAAGAGAGGGTCCGCTTGTGAAGAGATTACTTGAGGTAGCGAGAGATGCTGGAGTGAGGGTCTTGGAGGTTGCTCGGAATGAAGACTGTAATGAGATTAATATGATCCCTAGAGCACGGAAAAAACTCAACTACCCAATAGAATTGGATTGAGAAGATGACGCTATGCTACATGCTACATACAATGGACCAAGCGCCGTCGCTATCTATGATGTGAAATGAGTAACATTTAGAACTGGCTGCCTCATAGCTCCTCGTCCACATCCATCTTTCCGTTCTGGTGGCCATCTTGATGACCATTCGCCCCGTTTGTCTTTGCTACCGAAGCTTCTTTGTCAATCATTTGCCTTGATACTGACACGATATTGTCTTCGATGAGTTGCTGTCCCACGTCTTCCAAATCTGCAGATACAATTAGAGCCGCAACCGCACAAGCAGGTACCGGTTTGACATACGCTTTTTAGGATCGACCTTGCCAACATATCGAGTCTTTAATTGGTCCTTTGTGAGCTCCGTCTCCTCCTTCACACGCTTTTCGTAACCCTCTGCGAGCCCGACCAGCCTCTTCAGTTTCTCTTGGTTCTTTCCACCCTCTTCTCGGAAATCATCCATCTGTAACGCTTCCGTCCAGACATGCTTATGCAAATTCATCAACATGTTCTCTTCCAGACCAGTCTTTCTGTAGTTGATACCTATGCTGTAATAATGTCTGTTCAAACCGTGGATGAGCGCTTGTATTGAAGGCTTGTTCAAGTGACCAAGGTTTGATGTCGTTTGTCGGGGCTCGTGACCCATCATGAGGGTCTGAGGGTTGATTAATCGGAAGGCGTCGATGACTACTTTACCCTTCACCGATTGTATGGGATCAACAACCACAGCGACGGCCCGTGGGGTCAGCTGTTCGAAAGACTGCTGAGTATTGATATCGACCGAAGAAAGCCAGCAGCCAAAGCCAGGATGTGAGTGGTACCATCCAACAACAGTCTCTGGTCTGCATCTTTGATTAGTTGAAACCCTTTGATGTATTCGCAACGCAGTGCTTGCCTCCCCGTTTGCCGGAGCATGTCCATCATCTTAGTTTGGAAAACAGGATCCACAGCCTCGACGCTGACTCCAGTACCACTCTGAGGCATAGCAAATACATCGACAACACGCACGGTATAGTCATCCACAAATTCACCCAACATCAGCCCCATGACTTCCATGGGTACACCGGCTCGGCCATGCCGTAACATCTTGAGGAGAGCTAGAGAGGAAATATAGACTGTCTCTGAGTTGTCGACCAGATTGGAGTCCTGCAAGTACAGTGAGTAAGAATTTTTCTTCTAAAAGTCTTGTAGCAGGATGATTGCAGGATATGCTCGATAACCTCACGGACTGGGCTCACTGACAGCACCTGGAGGCGCGGAACTTCCACCCATCATACTCCCTCGCATCAAACTGTTGAGACGGTCCATGGCGAAGATGGTCGAAGACTTGTGATATGATTCCCTGGGAAAAGACGTTTGATGACTTTCTTCCGTTCCTATAGAGCTGTTATATTTGTACTTCGTGGTGGAATCAATGTCATAGCGCGTTCATTCACTTCTTCGAGCTCCGCAAAATCCGCTAGCAACGCCAAGCTACCTTAGTCCTAGAAGGAAAAGACCAACCACCGACGTTCCGTCAGCCCTACCAATAGTGTCATGCTCGCTTTAATTGCTCGACTTTCTTTCTCTTTCATGCCTTACACATCGCAGGACTACGACTTATTTTTCTTGACATACCAATCCTGCGACAAACAAATCTCTAGTCATGACATCTTTTGCCCCCGTGGATGTGCAGCTGGCGGCGCCAAATGGCGCAGACAAGAAGACTGTTGCGTATTTCTACGATTCAGATGTGGGCAACTATGCCTACGTTGCGGGGCATCCTATGAAACCGCACAGGATTCGAATGGCCCACAGCCTGATCATGAACTATGGCTTGTACAAGAAAATGGAGATCTATGTAAGTCTAAACAGGCACTTCCATCTGGATATCTAATTTATTTCCGCTTTCCGTCTGTCAGTAACGGCTGAGACACTGCGCGGATGTCTCTTCTCGTCACGAGCGCCAACAAAAATCATGTTGTACGCAGCTCACTAAATTCCTTCACAGCGCGCAAAACCGGCTACCAACCTTGAGATGACCCAATTTCACACGGATGAATATGTTGAATTCCTCAAGAAAGTAACGCCTGACAACATGGAATCGTACCAAAAAGAGCAAGGCCGTTTCAACGTGGGCGACGACTGCCCAGTCTTTGACGGTCTCTTCGAATTCTGTGGCATCAGTGCAGGCGGTAGCATGGAGGGTGCTGCAAGGTTGAATCGCGGCAAGTGTGACGTTGCAGTCAATTGGGCAGGGGGCCTCCACCACGCGAAGAAGAGCGAAGCCAGCGGCTTCTGCTACATAAATGGTACGGCAGTCGTCCTGGATTCTATGATGGTCACACTAAATCTTCGTGACCTTTAGATATTGTCCTTGGCATCCTCGAACTTCTCCGTTACAATCAGCGCGTCCTCTACATCGACATTGATGTTCATCATGGTGACGGTGTTGAAGAAGCCTTCTACACAACCGATAGAGTCATGACCGTCTCTTTCCATAAATATGGCGAGTACTTCCCTGGTACTGGAGAATTGCGTGATATTGGTGTCGGACAAGGAAAGAACTACTCCGTCAATTTTCCATTACGAGACGGCATCGACGATAAGTCTTACAAGGCTATCTTCGAGCCTGTCATCAAGAATGTCATGGAATATTACAGACCAGAGGCGATCGTGTTACAATGTGGCGGGGATAGCTTGTCAGGGGACCGTCTCGGGTGTTTCAATCTTAGCATGGCGGGCCATGCGAACTGTGTAAACTACGTGAAGAGCTTTAATCTACCCGTTCTGGTACTTGGCGGAGGAGGTTACACTATGAGGAACGTCTCCCGCACGTGGGCCTACGAAACAGGCCTCCTTGTGGGACAGAAGATGGGGCCTGAGCTACCGTTCAACGACTATTACGAGGTAAGCGATGGACACTCTGGACCTTGTTGGTGTTGAACTGACGGTTTCTGTAGTACTACGCACCTGATTTCGAGCTGGACGTCAAGCCGTCGAACATGGACAATGCCAATTCAATGGAATACCTTCAAAAAATTAAAGTCCAAGTCATCGAAAATCTCAAACGCACCACCTTTGCACCTTCGGTTCAAATGACCGACGTCCCTCGTGACCCTGAGGGTATGAACGATGAAGCCGACGCTGAGCTTGACGATCTTGATGAGGATGAGAATCCCGATTCCAGATATACCAAGCGCCGGTGGGACAAATATATCGAGAAAGACGGCGAGCTCAGCGATAGCGAGGACGAGGACGAGAATGAAGCCAACGGCGTCAGAAGACAACCCAATGCAACAAAAAGACGGCGAAACATGATGGACTACCAAAATCCGATGGCCGCAGCGGATGATAAAGACGTCAGTGGAGCTATTTCTGCACGAAGCGGCCGTAGTCGCATCGGTAGTGTGAACGGAGTGGGCTCTCATACTGCATCAGATGCAGAGGGACCTCGTAGCGACGAAAGCGAGGCAGAAACCTTTGATGGACCGCGGGAAGATTCTTTATCGTCCGGCGACCGGGAGGAAGACGAAGATGTCGACATGGCTGAGGAGCCAGTCGCCAACGGGAATGGACCAGCGGTAGGACCACAGGAGGCAACTCCTCCCGACTCCCCACCACCCGTCGCTGCCAATCCTACAGTACCGGCGCATGTGGTTGAAGACACAGGCAATGACGCAATGGACGAAGGCGATACCCTTGATGATCCCGAATTTGCAAAGGAGGAAGGTCACGACGAGCGCGAGAAGGAGGACGTCACGGCTGAAAAAGCAACAGAAGTCGTGGAGCGCTCGGAGCAGTGATGAAGTCAGATAGTCTAGGCATCGCGCGTGGAGTTGGGCGAATCCAGAGCATCAGCGGGCTTGGCGCATGGAGTGATGAAGGCGGCGGCGGATCTATGCATCTATGATACCATATCGTGTTTTGTATTCTACCTTTGGGACAGACAGAAAAGCATGATCCTAGCCTCGAGCTACAGAGTTGGCAAAGAAGTATCTACCTACTTAAATGCTTCTGTATATCTTCTCTCACATGGCCTGTTCCGAATCTCCATCTCGCATCAGCATCTTCTCACAATTCATCGTCATCCACGTCATGCTCAAAAGCATTCTGTTCTGCTCTCCGTTGCAGAGGCTGCATTTGCGCCTTCGAACATAACTCCGTTCGCACCGGACGGCCCCTGGAAAATGTATCCACCTATGTGGCAGTCTCAACGTCCCAAGCACCCATCGCTCATCATATATGTGCCCGGCTACCCGTGACAGAGCCCATCAAATCCGCGTCTCTAAACATATCGCACATGAGCCCGTAAGTAGGTATGTTTCAGCACCCCCATGCCCGTCGGACGGTCGAAAAGATAGGACATCAGCGATCGTGGAGCTGATGGTCAGGGGGGGGCGTGCGATTGATTTGCAAGTCGGTGACTTGCAATACAAGCACGTTGTCTGAGCGCGAGCGTTGATGGATTTTAGGCGGAGAGGTGGGCTGGCTAGTTAATGATGGTGATGCTGAGGGAGGACGGTGTTGAGCGGTGATTGGTTGTATTTTGGGGGGGAAGACTAGGCTACATACATGGATTGTTGTTTGGGGAGAAAGTTGAGCGGGTATCCGATGTGTGGTTCCGGGTTCTGGGGCTGTGTACTCGTACGTGTTGTTTGGGTGGTTTTAAAAGGTCGTGTGTTCATTTAGAGTTCTTGTGAGTTGGGGTTTACTAATATGTGAATGTTCAGCAGTAATGGCATTTTCTCAGATACTGGATCGGATCGATCTTGCTTTCGAGACGCTGTTGAGTCAGAGCGAAGACTGGATCTATACTATCGAAATCATACTACAATGTGGGTACCCGGTGTGTGTGTGGAGCTCCTGTCTGTGCTGAGCCTATGTTACATTAAGTCATACGCGACGAAAATACGTGTTTGAGAGGGGTGGGACTGCCTTTGGTTTGGCTTTCAGTGGCACATTGCCTCGATATACGGAGAATTCTCTTCAAATTCTTTCCTCGAGATATCAGGACCATAATGTCAAATTTTGCATACCAGAGATGCTCTCCATGCTTCCCGCTTGGCTCCAACCCATACAATATTTTAGACAATGAGCCGGAGCCGCATGGCCATGAAATGCAAGACATGAAGCGGTCAGTGATGTTCTCAACGCTAAGAGCCGCGGGCTGACTTCTTTGTAAACGCAGACTACGGAGGGTGGCTTCTGGAGGTGCCTCCATCACCGCACCATTACTTCAGGCCTCAAAGTCTCCAGACGGCCCAAGCATGAATCGTCGTGCTTGTGTATCCAGCGAAGAGGAAATCGAAAAACCAAGATACTTTCGGGGTTGGCGAATGGGTACTATCCTCTGTACTTTGACAGCAGCGACTGTATTGATTGTCAATGTTATGTTGACTATCATCGCATCCATCAAATATGGCCTCCACGCTGGTTTCGGAACCCTTTTAGATGGAAGTTGTCGAACCACTAGAAGCCGGAACCTGTGGCTTCATCTGGCCATTAATGTCCTAAGCACACTTTTGCTGGGCGCGAGCAATTACTGTATGCAATGCCTGGCTTCACCAACTCGCGAGGAAATTGATGAAGCGCATGACCAACAGATCTGGCTTGACATCGGTATCCCTAGCGTACGGAATCTGTCAAGGATCGCCCCATCCAGGCGCGTCCTTTGGTGCCTTCTTGCAGCATCCACGATACCACTGCATCTGCTGTGGAACGGTGCCATTTTTACGACATTATCATCACATGACTATTTTGTGTTCGTGGCTTCGCCTGACCTCATCAGCATTGACAGTTTCAGCTGGTCGGCATCTGTTCCCGGAACATGCGCCGCTGATCAATATCTTGAAAACAGTAATAATACTATGCAAAGATATCGCGATTTGTCGGACTGGGAAAGACTGGATAACGACGCGTGTATTCAAGCATATGCACAGGACTATCTTTCAGCTCATGGGGACGTGATAGCCGTCACTTCCAACTTGAACTCGAGTGTGCCCATCCTATGCTTCGCACACTCTGCTGAGTACCTCCAGTCATACTTCTGGATCTGCCCCAGTTCCTGGACTGCAGGAACCGATAAAACGAATCCGTGCAATGTCCCTACGGACCTGCAGAATTCTGCAAATTGGACACTTCTGGACCCGTATACGAATTCCAAGTATGACGTTCAGTACTGCCTCAGTCAGCCCGTTGAAGAACACTGCAAGCTTCAATTTAGCATAGTCGTCATGGGTATTGTCATAGCCTGCAACCTTCTGAAGGTGTTATGCATGCTGTTGATGCTGCGATATCAGCGGTCACAGCCTTTGGTAACACTTGGGGATGCTATCGCATCGTTCCTGCGAAAGCCCGACCTAAGTACAGAGCAGTTTTGCTTGGCGGAGAAAGACTGGTTCTCACAGAAGTCATGGGGGAAAGGTCCGACAGCATGGAAGGATCAGCGCTACCATTGGTTCTCGAGTGCAAGTAAAAAGCAATGGCTTACCTGTAACATCCTGTAGGTGATCTACAAGTCTCTCGCATTATACGAGATTTTTTCGCTGATGCCACCTACAGTTGCATTGGTGCACTTGTAGCTGCCGCCTGTTATCTCCGCTTTGGTCTCTTCGTTGATGTGATGCGCGACCACAGCTTGACTCAACTTTGGCAGACCGGTTTTGGCTCGGTCAACTCAGATTCGATAATCCCACTGGGCGTGGGGCCAATTCCGGCCATCTTGATCGTCAACTCACCCCAAATAGTGTTATCTTTCTTGTTCCTTACTTACAACAGCCTATTCACGTGTATGCTTCTCTCGAGCGAGTGGAACGGATACGCTTACGAGCGTAAGTCTCTTCGTGTCACTACCCCTACGGGCACCCAGCGATCTACATATCGTTTGCAGTTGCCATACAAGTATGGAATACCATTGCTTATCATATCGGGTACCATGCATTGGTTGGTCTCACAGAGTATCTTCCTCGCGCGTATTGATAAGGATAGTGTCGACGATAGAGAAACGCCTTTTTATTCTGTCGGATCAGACATGGGTTACTCACGCCTCGCGTTCGTAACGACGCTACTTCTGGGCAGTGTCGTGGTCATCTTGGGCATACTGAATGGCTTTAGAAATTACAGACTCGGGATTCCACTTGTCGGCAGCTGTAGTGCCGCTATCAGTGCTGCATGTCATCGCCCGAAAGAGGACGAAGATGCCGCCGACAAGCCTCTGATGTGGGGTGTAGTCAGTATGAAGGATGGTGTTGGACATTGCTGTTTCACAAGCTTTGAGGTGACGACGCCTATCGAAGACAAGCTCTATGCAGGTTTCGACACAGGAAAAGGGGGCTCCGTTCTTTGCGCATAGTTCAAAGCTCCACATTATAAGGTTCGATAAGTGGCGAGATGTTAAATGTCATGCCAGGTGGTAGATGTAGTATAAGATGATCAACCCGAAATCGAAGTGCTCTATCTTGGAAGGTCTATCCAGATTTGTAGCAGGATATGATTTCATTTGCAATTCTTGAAGTTGGCGCGAACATATGTGTATCGTAATGGGTGTAATTTCTAATGAATGGTGCTTTCAGCGGCGTCCCAGAGAACACGCATGCAATGCTGCTGTCTTTTCAATATTTCGGGAATGGAAATTGTCTCTGAAAGGAGAAGCTGTGCCACCTGAAGGCTTGAGATACTGGTATCTGCCGGCAGGCCTATGTGTCTTGGTCAGGAATCCAAGAATATTCCTTTTCGAAGCGTAACGACTTTTGATTACTAGAATCTCAAATGGAAATTCTGTGATGGCTGACCTCTAGCCGAAAGCTTTGTTGTAGATCACTTCATGGCCAAACTATAGGTTCTTGATATTAGATTAGAAGCCCCTGGATTTCAACACCTGCCGGCCCACAATCTCAGTAGTTGGATGTGTACCATTAGGAATCTACCCCTGCTGTTGCATCTAGGGAATTGGGGTAGATTCTAGGATGTCATACTGGTGCATAAATATAGCAAAGTTTCTTCTCGACGTGCTTGGGTAAGCTTCTTCCCCGTACGGTTCCCTTGGTCTTTTCGATTGAATGCGTGGCTGACAAAGCTTCGGATGCTTCGGAAGCCAAGGGAAAGCATCAGAGGAGATATCTCATGTCGTGTGTGAGTGTGTTGAAGTTAGACCATAGGATATCGAGAAGAGAATGTAATGCCATCTTTCACAAAAGACCTATGGCGCAAGTACTCTGTTCATCTGGTTGCGAGTACTTCTGTTGTTCCAGCACATGTATTGATTTGCCTCATGATCGGATGCCTACAGTCGGCCTCTCAAGCCCACCAGATATCGCCGATTGGCAACAAAAATCGTTTTTGGGCTAGCGGATCTCACTAAAAAATCGTGCTTCTAACACCATAGCCAGTCAGCTTCCACTTCGCCCCCAATGCCACCACAGCAAAATTTCACTGGCCTCGGGCACGATCTTCGGCAAGCAAATACTTACTTAAGATCCTGATCAGCTGATTGTTTGCGCGCTTGAGCGTCTGCGTAGAGTTCCTTAGCGTCCTGCATGAAACCGGGTTTGACTGATCGGGCCAACGTCACTTTCAGCACGAGTCCCGACTCTTTGAATGCGTCTTCCCAGAATCCTCATGAGACCGGCCAATATTTACACTAGGGGACAAGCGAAATCAGTGAACAATTAGGTGCAAATCGCCTACAGTAAGTAGCTTGTGATGACAATTTGACCAGGATGACGTCATCTGTACAATAGTAACGACGGCGACGGCAAGCAAAATGCGTCCTACCAAAGGAAGCGTCCCTCTAGCTGGTGCCTGGGAAAACTGCTGACCGTGTTGTATCTTCTAACCAGAGTTGTCTCCACTACGGACAAAAAATTATGTTTTTCAACAAGCCGCGACCATGTATCCACACATTGCTTCTGGACATTTGGACAATCAAGTCTGGTAGAAGGTGCATGGACGACCAAGGTCTCACCCTGAATCGTTGAGCAATGGTCAGAGTCTACTTGGACTCTAAACGAGGCATTTCATATGATCAAATCACCGTGTACTTCTTTGATCAGAGACGTAGTCGAGTATCATTTCGCGTTGATGGTGTTTTGGCGTTGGAGGTTCCCTATTCTGCTTCGTTGCCGCGCTTAATCCCTTTAAGCAAGTTGTACTCCATACAAGGTACGCTTCGCTGAATCGAAACCTGGATTCATCGACATCTTCCTGACTCGGACGGGCCACCGCTATCAAGGACGGCAGTATCTTGCTTGTGATTTCTCAAGGAAAAGCCGCAAAAACATGTGGAGAATGCTGGGAACGGCCTTTTTCGATCGCGAAAAGCTCTTATCGCCTGGAAGCATCAAATTGTATATCCAAATTGTGTTGTTTGGAACGACACTTTGATCTCTTCTTCCAATTTGAACCGCTGCTTGTTTTGGATTACTATTAGGGTAAGGGTTATCACAGGCACAGTCGTCGATGTTCAATGGAGTACAGCTGTCCGGTACTGATATATTGGTACGTGCTAAAGATAGCAAGGTAAAAGGAGCTGGCAGAGAGGGATGGCCCGTGCGATGTCCAGGTACCTGCCGGGCGACAGAGCCTACACTTTTTCCAGGCCTAAAGGTTGATACCCAAACAGGGCTGGACTGTCAGCGACCATTGTTCAAAAATTGTCTCGCCCATATAGAGTTGTTGTTGATCTACTGGAAAGGCAGTGACTGATTGGCACAATTTAGACGCATTCTGAGAAGGAACAACCACGGTTGTGACGGGTCTGCTGCGTTGACCGGTCAAATTTTCCTCCGTTTCGATTCCTATTGATTCTATCTCGGCACGAATCTTTGGGAACTTTGATCTAATTTAATTTAATCGTGGGCAATGCATAAGTAATTCTACTTGGTTGAAATTGGGGTCGAGAATTAGTCGGGCGTCCCGCCCCCAATTGCAGAAATTGGCGTGCATGACATGAAACGAGGAATCCTTTGAGAGAGTACACGGTCGATTACTGGACGAATAAAAGCTCTAAGACTTCTCTTCAGGGCGCCATCTTATATATATTTCTACCTTCATTATTGCGGTAAAATTGCAATATCAAATGCAACCCAGCGGCCAACCTTGGAGCCGAAGGCCTCCAACCCGTCGGAGTCGGCATTACCCTCTTGGTGTGAGACAATTCCTATAATGTACATCACGGGCAATCATTCATGAAGAAACTGGACTGTGATTGGTCTGGACGTGTTCCCCGGGCGAAAGTCACGTGCTACTCACAGCCTTGTGCCACAAGCTGGGTGGCATTGGCATCGAGTGTGCTGTAGCCTGCCCACTACCCACTACACACGGATTATCCGTTTACCATTGATGTCCTTTTGATGAGGATACTCTATTTTCCATGCTTTCCGAGGCTTCATAAATGCGTCGCGTAGACTCAACCATACTGTGAGCCTTACTCCAAGCTTCTACTGGGTGAACAAGGAGCAAACGCGAAAATTTTCGCGTTTGCTCAATATTGCATAATGTTGGCCATCGTCGAAAGCAAACAACAATTTCTGCTGTCACATTATTTGCTTGCTCCAACTTTTCGGTGTTTCCTCTGCGTAAGTACAGGCCTTTTCCCTATTCTCCTACCTCGTGATTACTGGTACTGACTTGCCATATAATCCTCAAGCCTTTCACGAAGACGGAGATCATTTGCTCGATGATTACGACTCCTGTGCCTACGCATTTGATCCAGCAAGACCCATCTGCAAGGACGAAGCCTGAAAAGTGGTCCTGAAGCTTTCGCACTAATCTCACGACTCACGTCAAGAAATCTCTACTTCGCGTCTCGCCCGCTCCAACAATCCGCTCACCGCTTTTCAATCACGTTCCTCTTACGTGTGATCCGCAAGACACCTACAAGAATGGAGGACAAGATTTGGGATCCGTCAGTATCCTCGAATCACATCTGTACCATCCCTCGGGCATTAAGCTGTATGATAAGTACGTGGCAGCCCGCTGCGCTCCATCACTTCATCATTTTGCCATGATTCTAATCTGTATGACTTTTCAGATTTATCTACCGTTTTGCCTCGTCCAGGTCTTCCCCAACGCTCTAGCTAGAGCTTGCCTATATCAGAGCTTCTATCCTCCTGTCCTCCTCAACGATACCTGCAGACCAAAAAATCCCCTTCTGCCATCCCGATGATGATTGCGAGCAATAATAAAACTAGACGTTCATCTAAATTCTTCCAGCTCTGTGTGTCTGGCATTCAAGGCTTTGGTTCTACATTTCCGTGCGTGCGCCGAAGGCATGGGGGAATTCTACATTTTCTTCGCCAATGCAGGCTATCAGTCAGTCCATAGTTCAGACACTCGATGTTTTGCCAGACGTCCAAAGCTTCCACAGAGTCGAAAGTACGGTTCCCATTTGTGAGCCTACTAATTTTCCACATACGTCGAGACAGCTTCACACGGCTCATTGAGTGGCAACGGAGTAGGAAAGTGGAGGCTACAACAGAGGAAGCACTCCAGGCAGGGAGCGCTTTGAACATGTACAGAGCCGCTATGGAAGCGACAGGATTGAATGTCTCGATGATTACAAGATATCCATAGGCACCTCTTCTGAATGGCCGATCTTTGATGCTGAAAAGCCTGGAGTGGAGACTAAATACTTTCCGACTGTTGACGTTAAGAAGTGTGTCGTCCTCCATGGACCTTACTCAATCGACAGTTGTCTAATAGAAGAGGATTATTGTCGTTACATTCAACATCGTCCGAAGCTGAACTAGCAGTGACCAGTCTTGGCCTGCAATACTGATGCTCAAGACCTAGTAGGAGTATGACACTGCGTCGTCTCCATCAAGAAGAAAGAGGTATCGACACATCCTCTCGTTTATACAAGGGTTGAGAAAGTCGCTACACCACAAACCAAGAGAACCAGACTGGACGCGGGGAAAGTGATTTACCTTGGTATAATCTCTAACACAAACAATAGCTACGATGGGAGGAGCAACAGATCTCCAATACACTCGTCGAGCCACCGCTATGATCTGGATACTGCATTGCTTTTCCGCCTGACATTGACTCAACGACGCCCTCAGTTCAGTTTCTGAAGGTGGCTCGTGGTGAACCCCATGCTCGGCCAAAGCAGAACCCACATTCTTTCTCGGTCTTCGTTTTTTTTGTCGTTTGGAAGGTCTTACCAGCCCATCAGATTCGTTTTCTGCTGCATGGTCACATTCGCGAATAACACACTGCTGCTCAGTGCTAGGAACCCAAAAATAGCATTGGCTATGAACCTTTGATGGTGCCTCTACTTCTTCATCCATCCACGGAGCTGCACATATTGACAGAGCCCTAGATCCGAGTAATAACACCCTGCCCATTCGTCTCTTTGCTACCAGTCCTCGACCAACAAAGCTCACAACCCTCTCTACCCACGCGAATAACTCGAAGCCTATCTAGAGAAACTCAACTATGGTCTTGTGAAGCGATAATTGTCAGTCTGACGCAATAGATCGGACATCACTTCCTCACTCCTAGTCATCCTGTACGATCACGCAGGACTTTGAAGATCGATACTGTTGCGCTCTCTATTACGCTCTTACCGCTCATAGCAAATTTGGCAGTACAAAGTGCGAGTTCAATTGAGTATGTATTCTCCGTAGGTCTTTCTCCTCTCCTCTATTTCTTGTCACTGACGTGTGTGCCATACAGAAATCCGTGCTGTCTCTACTATCTTAAATGCTTAAGCTCCTTACAACAGCCCTCCCCGATCCGCGACCGGCTTCCAGCGTACGCTGCCTGATATTTCAAGCATATTTGACGCACTAAAATCGGTGCCGTCGGATCGTTCTGGGCACGCCCCCAAAGTCCAAGCTCAGGTGGGCATGGGCGTCAACTTTGTCCTGGCCGACTTCGAAGTGAATGACGCGCACAGTCGTGATGTCAAACTCAGTTACCTCATAAAAATGTGAAGAGAAGAGCGCAAAACGCAAAAGCCCAAGCAATCAAGGTGTAGCTGCAGACAGTCAAGACTCGTGAAGAGGCCTTCGCTATGACCCGCGATGCATCCTTAGCTCGTCTCAAAAGCCTGCTACGACAAATCTTCATACGAATGGTTCGGTTTCGTGGATCAAGACGTGGACTCCCTCGTCGCCGTAGGCATGCGCGCTTGATTCCTGGAGGAATTGGGCGTTACTGTGCCTACGCTCAAGATCGTGGGAGGCGGTTCCAATGCCGACTTGACCAAGGCAGCACGCGAAAAGATGCACCGACTACTCGGCGAAGCCTCGCATATGGGTATCGAAGGGAGCCGCGCTCCTCGAAAACCTGCGCCTGTTGCACAGATTGTTTTTCTCGCGAACGAAGCATCGAGCTCGTCCATTGAGTCTAGAAACCCATACTGTACGCCTGCGCCATATTCTCGCGGACGTGGGAATCATACCACGGGGCTTCAGCTATACACGACTTGTCTCTGCCTTTACGACTGGGCCGTCCTTCGGACCCATCTGTACGTCTTTCGACCATTCTAATCCGCAAGCGAGTCTCGCTGAGCTCCTACTAGCAGCCTTTCTTCGACAGCTACCTACTGTTCTCAATCAGCTCAAGACCCTCTTACTCTCGTCACCAACAAGACTTCGCAGCCCTCGGGAGTAGTTTCCTGTCAAATTTCTCTTTCCATACCCTCTAGGAGGGGTCTTCCTCCCCTACCGTTGCACACCCATCACTTGGCTGTTCCAGGCATTCAGGATGCTAAAAGAGCTGGGATACTGCAGTACTGGCATAACGATTTATCGATAGCTAATGGTCAGCCGCTGTCGAAGGGAGACCGGGACTGTGCCAGGGTCCAGAAACACTGGATCGAGTCTACGAGGGGAATATGAGAGGAGCACTCGTTACTTTCCTGGTGGACAAATTTATTTTCCGCTGGAGGTGATACTACAGAGAGACACGAATGTGAGCATAAAAAATGATGTTTTTAGGCTACTAATACTATTTTCCCACATGAATGCAGGGCTCCGGAAATGCTCCACGCCCGCTTCTCCAATTCCGCCTGCTGCGACCTGACTGAAAGATAAGCCCCTGTCTTATCGTCGAGGAGTGTTTCCTATTCAGACACTCATCGATCTGTGGCCTTTGTACGACATACCGCTTAAGACAACTCCTCATCCGAGATCTCGGTCTTTTCCAGCAGCAATACGCTCCGTGTCGGAAGTCGAAATGCTGTTAGTTCAGGCCATGCGATGACGCCGACAATCGCTCCGGGCTCCCCTCTTGATGTGTCATCCATGGCTGATCTGATCGTTGATATTGGTGCTGGTGCTGGTGCCGATGCTGGTGCTGATGAAAAGAGCCAGTATTCCAAGGGTGGGAACCATGAACTTCCTGATACCCGTGTCTTGAGATTTCTGATCCCGGAGCTGGGGCAAATGGGGGTAGAAGAATTATGCGAGATGCTTCAAATGCACTTTTAGGGGGTGACAAGCTATGATTTGCTGCCCAATCCGGACGAGGCGCACTGACGGTTGCTGCTGTCGAGTAAGGAGAATTCCACAGATCTGAGCCCGAGGGGCGATTGTCAAACGGTTTAAGAGCTTTGTCGAAAGAAGGAAGTGTCATGTTAACGGGATCCATGGTTTGAGGCAAAGAATCAAAATTCTGCTGAAATAAGGGCACCATCGGTGGATGTATGTTCGCGAAGGGGTTATTGTATTGTTGCAGCCCGCCAGCTCTTCCAGTGTCATACCCGTCTCGGTATGCACGGCCTAGTCCTGTGGGATTGGAGGTGTATGGGTATGTTAACCCGTTTGGTAAAGAGTCTGGAAGATCATTTGAGACATCGAAGCCATCTTGAGCTTGCATCCTAAGCAAGTATTAGTCCAGGAAATAGGAAAAGAGCCGAGGTCGTACATCGTAGAATGCCCATCCTGTCCATCGTAGCTCCCAGTGACTCGGCTACGATTTCCAAGCGCATAAGCCTGCGCTACCTGGGCAGCGTGTCTAGTAACTCTCAGTCGAGCCAGCAAAGCGTGAAGATGCCGACCTACAAACGCACATGCTCCCTCCTCCAATCCCAAACATCCTGGTCCCACTCAATCCAGAGAGCCGCACCTTGCGCCCCCAGCGGAACGGGCAGACCACGACCCCTCTGACAAGGCTGAATCTTCCACGCCGACTTTGCCAGTTTATTCCAGTGGCGCGAGCGGCCCTTCCACGCGTTTGCCCTGTACACATGTATCAGATGCTGTCGTCAGGCTACTTCCAAACAGACGCAAGCATGCAAGTAAGCAAGCAAGCAAGCAAGCAAACAAAGGATTGCGTCGAGGAAGTAGCACAAGCAACTCACTCAGCAACAAAGTCGAAATCATCATAGCCCGCGATCTTCAGATCCCTGGTCAGCTGGTCCATTTTATCCTTGATTTCCGGAATTGAGCGTTTCTCGACGAAGTGCCACTGGAAGAACTGTCGACGGGCCGGCTGGAGGCGGGTTGTCAGTTCGGTTCTATTGTTTAGCATGATTCTAAGGGTAGCCGGGGGTTGTGGCGAAATGGTGGCGTGAGTGTGGTTTCCTGTTGACTTGATTGATCTTAGTCCGGTAGCAAGAGGGGGTGGGGCCCCTTTTTAAGAGGGGAGAAAGATGGAAATGTTGTATGGTGGGTCTGAGCGCTAGAGAGACTATGATGGATGGATGATACATGGTACTTGGTGGTATGAGGAAAGTGTTATGAAAGGAGTACGTGCAGGGTCTCGTAAGATTAAGGGACGCAGGTGAACGGATGAAGGTCCCTAAAAGGGTGATAGCTTGAGACAGAGCATCGAATAGTCCACAAATCACATTGCGTCTGTTGTGTAGAATCCAAGAAGAAGCTGGAAAGATCGTCTTGCTGTAGGGAGGGGATAGCCTCCTGGACTTCTGACAGGACATCAAACTGTTCGGATAATCTTTCCGAGTGACTGGATAGCCTTAAACGATTTACTGGCCGCCGCATCTGCAATAGATCCAATGGACTGGAATAGCACTAACCCAGCGTCTAGGGAAGCGCTTGTTCTACTCACTGCTGTTAGTAGCGTGTCATTAACAGGGTATTAGAAGCTTTCTGCCAATGTAACGGTGGAGTCACTCCCAGACACATAGTGCCTGCACTAAAAAACTTAGGCAACAACAACACTAGCAACCACATGGCCGTCAATGCACCAAAGATACTTGAAAAGAAACCATTTAACATGCAGCTAAGTGGAGCTTGTGGAAAACATGATAGGCTGTCCGCTGACAGCCTGTCTCGAGTATGCATTCCTTTTTTCCAGCCCCCAACCAGTTACCAGGGAGCAAATTCCGTTTTGTCAGCATCAGAACACCTCATTCAATCAGCTCGTACAGCGATTGGTTCGACTATAGAAGCCTTGGTGCGCATCATAGACTCTTACCATCAAACTGGAGCCCGTGGGTCCCAACGTCACGGGCAGATTGGCTATTGTCTTTTCCCTTTCGACCAATCAGGCAAACCCGTTGAAACGATTGGAAACTCACTAGCACTCAAAAATACCAAGCAATTCTTTCATAATTCTACGGGTAGGAAGAAGGTCCGGACCTGCCCATAGGTCGAAAACTTCTTTTTAGCTCTTGGCCGTTCCATCTGCATTATCGTTCGGATGCATAGGAGCCAATGAAGGGAAATAGAAGATAATAGGACTAATGCAAGGCACGGTGACAAGTATTAAAATGCATACATTAGCGGATTCTTCCCCTCGCTGTAATGTACCCGGGAAAAACGGAGAGGGAGAACAATGGTGCAGTTGGATTCTTCCACCTGCTTCCATTTGACCCGCATGTTACCTCGAGATGACAGAACGTGCACATGATGTTACATCCACAGCCCATTGGATCACATGTCATTATACGGTCATCCTCCGCTTCGATATCGGGGCTTTCGTGGCCTATCACCTCGGTTTGGAAGCTGCGACTGCAACAAAGTTCATTAGAGCGCTAAGTCGAAGTCGAACAATTTTCGACTTCTGCACGTACTAATTCATGGCCCTGCAAGAGATATTCCTTGGTAAAATGATGATCCTGTAAAACATACTTCACCGGACAAGCCATTCAAATTTGGTTGTGGTTTTTCCGTCGTGATTGCCAAGACCTTCCCAGAGTTATGGAAGATGGTTTGCTCCAGTCGATTTCATTCACTCATTGAGGAGCAATCTGGTTGGTTGATGTGATGTAAAATTCTTTGAGTCCATCATATACCTACTTACTCTGCGTACAGCTATAGCCTTGCTGTTAGGCTACTGAGATCCGCTGGAGGTTCTGCCAACGCGAGGTGGCTTTGTGCAGGTCCCCCCTGAAACACCCCTGAGCGATCCATGCCAGACGCAGTCAAAATTTCCTCGCTTCTAAGTCGTCATAGACTAACATGGAGACTGCTCGACCCATCTTGGGCCAAATGAGGTTCGCTGTCAAAGCGTGCATATTTAGCAAGGAAGAGCTCTGCAAAAAGATTGGCTGATATCTCGTAGGTAGCTAGGACAGTGCTCGATTCTGTTGCATGTTATGACAAGTCCACGTACGATCTTCAACGCTCTTTGCCTGGAGAGTCAACGTGAAACATCTTACGCCAAGGCCTGGGCATCGTTATCAATCCTATGAGCAATGTCATCTCTAGGTACCAATGGATCGCTCGATTTCAGAGACAATGGCTTTGCATAAGCGCATGAATAGGAGCTGGATTTATATCATGAGTCAACGAACCTCAAGAAATGCGAAGAAAGTTTTGTGCAGAGGTCCATGAGCAGAGGAGAATTGAAATATTGGTGAGTCCCTATCGTGCGTTGATTTCTAGGTCAGGCTCAGAAAGTCCCGGCCAACCAATACTGACCGTGAGCAGTATTGACTGCTAGAAACGATATCCTCACCCATTCGGAACCTGCCTCTTTCGCCTCCACATACGGCTACGTGAAAGTCGTCCACCAGTCTCCACACTCAGAATGTTTGCCGCAGATAGGGAGTCCCACATAGAGCACGACTCTCAGAACTTCTCCGAGGGCGGCCACATGGACGCCCAAGGACTTGCACAGTTCATTGAAGGGCAGAGACACAGGTTCGTGTTACACATGGCATCATGGTGTTATAAAGCAAGACGCTCAACGACTGATGACCGAAGATCACCTCATGGATTGGCCAAACAAGACCCTTGGAAAGAAAGCCCTTTCAGTCCATGCATGCAGCGGTGGCTACAGGAAGCAGAAGCAGGACCATATAACGCACTTCATCTCCAGGAGGGTGAATATGAAGGTTCTGCGACGAAGGTAACGGAGACTAGGATTACAGGAGGGACTTTGGAGGATATCCTATCCTAGGCTCGAGCGAGACCAGAGAGGATTTCATGTGTTCATCACTACGGCATCTGTGAGCTAGTCTGCTAGCGGTATCCCTTTTCGAAAAAAGCTGGCTATGACCACACCAGCCGGAACGACGTTCGTCCTTCCGCTGCTCCTGAAGCGAACACTCCTTGATCATCCCTGTATGCTGTCTTCCGATCTATAGGAGAGCGACTAGGTCTACACCTCTAATGTTGAGGCTTTGGTTAAATTGTATAGAGCGACTTCGGTTGATTAAGGTACCTTAAGGGAATTATGTGGGTTCATGGAACGGTGTCATTGCGGTGTCATTACGGTGTCAAATAGAATACGGTATTTTCAAAAGACTCTCGTCATCAGACGGTCCTTTTCTACTAACGTAGATTATTAAAAACGGTTACTTTATAGTTCTACGTAGATTAGCTTCTACCGTTATAAGTAATTTATTTCACTAGCGCTAAATACGAAACTTGGACCCTGATATACTAATACCCCTAGAGCCCTGTAGACCCCCTATAGACCAACCACTAACCCCCACATTACGGTCGCAAGTACTGGGGAAGTCACCCCCGCGAGAAAATTCGCCAAATCGCTCATTTCTGGCCTCAGATTCTTCGTAGCGTGGATAATTCTCCATAACAAGGACTTCCGAGTACTTAGCTTAGCAGGCTTGGCAGTGTCATGGTAGGCTTGGTAGTATTGTAGCCGTAGAAAATAAATAACCGTGTCATTACGGTAGTTTTCAAAGTACGTAAGATCTTTAAGTACGTGTATCTAGATTACGGTTATATTAGTATTACGTTCTGACCAAAAGACGTATCTTTTCAAATACGGTCTATCTACCGTATATAATAAATTATCGTCTTAAGACGGTACTACTTATATTTTACGGTTCAACAAACCTATAGCCTTCCGCTAAGGTACGCAGCCTTGCGAGTACTGCCAAGACGGTTACGTGGTAGAGGAACTTTTACCCTGTGTGAAAACCATTGAGAGAATCAAAAATTTTGGAACACGATTCTAGCACCCCCCCCCCCGGAGGCCACTCAAAATTCCTAAATCATTGAATAACTCTACAATAATAGGTCGCTTTTATTTGAAATTCTAGTAGAATATATTATATATTAAATAATATACTATAGAATTTAAAAGAGATTCTATTAAGAATATAGTCGTATAGAAAGAAGAAAGAATGTAGATTTTTTACTAAATTAAAAAGTTACCTTTCAACGATATCCTAGTTCTCTATAAAATTGTAGTATTATTATTTAGTATATTGTATATAGTATACCTGAATTTAAGAGTATTATAACTTATATGATCGCCTCCTTCCTCCAGTCACTCCGACCTACGGAAAATGTGTTGGACGCGTCTCCGAAGCACAAAACGGGCGATGAGCCTCACGTATCGATTAGTATGTGGAAGCCGTCCCCTGTATTATGCATATGTAGTGCTTACGTGGCTCCAATCCTATTGCAACCTAGTCAGATTTGATAGCACGTCTTCAGAAAAGAACCAGTACCACACGCGCCAAGCCATGTCTATCGCTGCTCAGTCGTCGACTGCTTCAAGCCTGGTATGCGGCTTTAAGAATAGTCCCTTCACCGTGTTCCAGTATCTCTCATGAATTAGCAGGATAAGCCCAAAGAAAACCACAGCCGGACGGCCGGTCGTCAGTCTCAAAGTCTCAGCACATCATGTACAGTGGTGCCATAAGGCCGCGATACTCTTTTTTGAATGCAAGGCTGCTTTAAGGCGCGTACCAATCGATTGTGGATGAGCTCGAGAACGCTAATGCAACGCAACGGAGATGCCAGTCGCCCAAGTTTGGTCGATGACACGTATTTGACTCTTTCTATATCTCGAGAGTCGAGACAGAGCATGCATACTCATAGATGTTGTCGCAGTCTCCTGCTCACGACAAATAGCTATGACTATATAATTTGCGAGCAGGGATCAATGAGGCGATGAGCTATCAAGACCCGTAGTAACGAGAGTCATGAAGTTCGAAGCTTACTACTTCTCGGGCGTCTTATTAACAGCCGATGCTTTGGTCGTTCTGTTCCTGATTTGCGGCACAAGCTTGCGTCTTCCGGGGCGCACGAGTTTCAGGATCATTAAGGCAACCTTCATTCCCCTTGCTTCGTCATTCTTCTCACGCTCTCCCAGATGAAATCATTCAAATATGCGGATTTGCACGGAGTTCTACTGGCCTGTGAGAAAAACGCTTCCCACGCGAAAAGGTCTCTCCTGCAAGCTCTTCTGCAAATGGTACTGAGCCCATGTATGATAAGAGACTGAACATGGCATGACAATCTAGATCTACTGTAACGCTATTCGTCAGCTTACTGGCCTCAAAAGGCATGTTGCCACCCCAAACAAGATCGATCGACCTCAAAGAATTACAAAATGTTGCACTCATCACTACTTCTCTATACGCTCTACACGCTTAGCGTTAGCGTCACGGCAAGCTCAATCAAAAAAGGACAGCCCGTTACGCCAGCACTCAATTCCAATCAGCGAGATTCGTGGAACATATCCGGTCAATTTCCCAATGATACTGACGTGGGCATAGGGGCAGGCTTTAGCCCCTCTTTGAACGCTACTGGAGAAAATTCAGGGAGCAGATTGAATACGTCACTAGAACCATTTCCAGAGCCTTCTTTCGACACTTACAATAATGTAAGCTTGCTATTGAAACGAAGCCTCCGTCCACGAAGAAGGTGGAGCTAACGTTCCGACTCGTAGTTTTCCGATCAATGTCTACTCTGGAGTAATCAGTGTTCCGGCAACAAGACGGAAGCGCTTGACTCATTTTTCAATAATTCAGGAACACTCTACAATGTCGTCTACGGCGCACATTGCATTTGGTCTCGCGAGACGGAGTGCGCTCCCTGGTTGCCTTCTCCAGCGGTACTACCCAAGCTTTTAGACTGGTTGAGAGAGCCAGAATGTGTCCAGAGTTTCTATGAGTATCATACCCAACACACAGACCAGCCACCTTGGACCTGGTCAGGTCGAATATTCGATGGATGGAGCACCTACACGATTGATTGGAATTCAATTGCTACTACAACGAGCAATGTAGGCTGCTGCAATCAGTGCTTGGTCCTCGGCGGCAACGTGGACGTCTATTACTGGCCTGTTCCAGAGGCGAATTACAATTGTGTCTCGACTATAGGCTCAAATTTCAACAACCCCGTCACGGAGCTCTTGATCACCGATAGTCGGGGCTATCCTTATTGGAAAGCACAGACAAATCCTTGGGGACAGAATCATGACCAAGAGGGGGACAGTATTACACTCCCGCCACAACAAGCTCTGAAAGGTGCTGAAAATCCCCTGGACGAACCTACATATATAGTGAAACCCCGTGGATACGAGCAAGCCAATGTCACAGTTCCAGCTAATCTGTCCAACGCCGAAGCAATCGCTACTATAGGCGACTTTAGATGGTATTATGAATCCTTGCTGGAGCCTAAGAATTTCGCTTACTGGAATTCAGTACATCTCCATCTATTTGTATTGGATTCAGCGATATCTATGCCGCTGATGCATGTGGGGCGTTGTCGACGGATGGTGAGATGGTACCATATACTTTAATTGCATTTGCACCGGGAGAGCTCTCGACTATTCAGATCCCCGCTTGGGTACGAAGTGTTCCACCGAAGGTAGCAATTAGATCCTTCAACTTTGCGGATCTTCCATGCCCGCCTCAGAGCGTGATGGTATGTTCCGACTCTCTTACAACGTGCAAGGCTGAATCAAGGCTCTAGTATGACGTGGAGTACAAGCCTGCCCCTGGAGAACCCTATCGGCCTGTTCTTTCCCCACCACGCCGACTTAGCTCTCTTCTGCCTGAATGGGCCAAATCTAGTTGCATCATACCAGCAGCGTTGTTCAACGGCGTCGACCCACCGAGAGCGTTAAAGCCCGCAGAGATCCTTACTCCAAAGGTGACTCAAATCCTACCCACGGTCTCAGTGACTGCTGTGGCTGCTCCAGCATCCGGCATCCGGGCAAATGAGCCGCACAGAACCCCGAATCCCTATACAGCAGCTGATAATGTAGCCTCTACCTCTTCGGATCCAGACACGCTTGAAAGTGGCTCTGAAACATCAGATCCATCAAGTATGGTTCCAAAGGAAAACGAGCCAACAAAGACCGACACCAAAGCCAAAGGCTCCGAAGATCCCAAGATACACGACTCCAGCTCCAACAGTGCAGATCCACAGGATACTAGACCAAGCATCCCTGGCTCAGAGAATACTCATGCCACTGCGTCCGAGCAAAGTCCTTCAAAGCTCGAGAATGGTTATATGAAGCAAGCTGATCCCCCACCAGACTCGCAAGGAACACACCCTCAAGTGCTAGATGGTCAGGATACGCCCGCGAAAGTTCAAGGTTCCATCCTTAAAGTCTCAAACTTAGATTATTCAACGGCAGTTAGTCCAAGCACAGGCAATTCTCAGGCCACCGCCCCAAACGCTCTCTCACATAGCGCCACCTTGGGAGAAGAAAATGCTGGGAAATCTTCACGACATGGCGACAGTCCTTATGTCTCCGACCCAAGCGGAGAGCATACATCAACAAAGAACTCACAGGGAGACGAAATAGTGGACTCGGATATTCAAAACATTGGTTCTCTCAATGGCGAGCCGAAAACTGGGAACTCCAAGAGCAAAGATGCCGCAGTATCGGCACCTAGCAGCTCTTCAGTCGCAGAGACATATGCGAACGAAGACAATATCTCAGACGTCTCGAGTGTACATCAAGAGCCCAATCCCTTCGATATCCTTCCTGCTGAAATGCTCGGCCTCAACGGAGCTCTGTCGCCAAGTGCGGCTTTCGGCAACGGACTACCTTCAAAGCCCACAAATGCACATGGAACTTCTGCCCCTCAGTCCGAAAACCTCGAATACTCACCATCTAGAGACAGCCTTAATTTCGAGACCGGAACCGCGGAAGTCTCTCCCCCACCTCAATACTCGCCAAAGTCCCACCTGGCTCACAACCCTGACAAAATTGACAGCCTCAGCGGCAACATCTTGCCTGCAGATGGGGTACCTCTCCGGCTTGCCAATAATTTCACGCAATTGGCTTCTGATATTCTCAAAGACCCATCAAGAACAACCGGAGCCACCGACCCCGCATCTTCCGCGACCGTGGCTACGACGGAGGCCTCAAGGGTATCAGGATTCGCTCACATTTCCCCATTGCTGGCCGCTGCATCTGCACAGGATTCTCGATCCGCTCCATCTTCCGCAATGTTGTCCACGCCAACTCGAGGTCTGGTCAGTGACGGGGCAACAAGCAGCACCAGGGAAACAAAAGGACTGAATGTCAGTTTGGCTGCGTCGAGTAAAGTGAAGAGCTCCGCAAGTAGATTGTTAGCGTATAAGAAGCAAGCAGAGAAGAACGCTTCCAATAGCGCTGGGGCGCTGTTTCGTTGGATATGTATCATTGTAGTACTATTACTATGGTTCCTCATCCTTACTACTGTATCATAAAGCTGGGAAGTTACGTCCATGCGTCAATTGGCATTTTTTCAGGCATACAATAAAACCTCATAATACACCAAGCAAAATGCCGCGACGACGACACAACCCCGAATAACCTCAAAGGCGAGCCGGAAGCAAATTATCGCGTTGGGCACGGTGCACTAGCCAGATCGGACCTCACTTGCTTGCTCCGCTACTTATCCTGCCTCAGGCTCAAATGCTCGTTTCTTTGGAATCAGGAGAGAAGCGTAGATCACAGGGACACAATAGGGGTGATGGCGCGATCATCGCTTGGGGGGGATGAAAGCTCTCTCAGCGCCAGGGACGGGCCTTAATTTTCGGTGGTTAGCCCTGACGGTGCGAACGCCCAATCACATACACATACATACACAGCTGTGCTGTTGATACTATCTGCTCTGTGGGCGGAACGAGGGCACGATAGAGGCAGTATCCCGCTCAATTATATTTACTTGGCAATCGCAACGACATCATATCCCCGCGAAACAAGATCTCGCCCACCTCACTCCTCAATTCAATTCCAGAATTAAAATCCTACTCGGCACGCCCCGCTCCCGCAACGCGCTGTGAGTTTTACACTTTGCGACGTACCTAGGTACATAGCGCCTTGTCCTCAGACCCGTGCAGGATGAAGGTCGGCACGCGATAGTTGCCCGCACGAACGTGGGCCGGTGGGGGGGAATTTCCGATATCAGATGGGGTTTCAAGATGGGGATATTGTGCCTCGTGGTGCTGATCGCACGGTTCGAAACCTTAGAGTAAAGGATCTGGGCCTGTTTCTTGCTTGCTGTGGAGGTCGCGAAGACGAGCTCGCTACGTGGGTGGTCGCCAGAGTGGTCCAAGCTACTCCGTAGTGACATAGCCCGCGTTGGCCCTGTCGACCGACCACCCAACCACGACAATTGGTGTGGATCGAATTCTCAAGTAAAGTATGATAGACGATCTGTATGACTAATGACGCGTGTAGATGGTGCGAAAGTTTTGTAAATAAATCTGTCGCTGGATGAGTCTACTGTCTCCAGCTGTCCGATGATTTCATTCTCATTACCCGGGCCCTTGGCATTCTTGGCACGCTCCGTACCTTAAGGGAATTATGTGGGTTCATTGAACGGTGTCATTGCGGTGTCATTACGGTGTCAAATAGAATACGGTATTTTCAAAAGACTCTCGTCTACTAACGTAGATTATAAAAAACGGTTACTTTATAGCGACACGTAGAGTAATTTATTTCATTAGCGCCAAATACGAAACTTGGACCCTGATACAGGTCCACCAACACCCCTGTAGACTAACCCCCCCCACATCGCGGTCGCGCAAGTATCTAGGAGTCACCCCCGCGAGAAAATTCGCCAAATCGCTCATTTCTGGCCTTAGATTCTTCGTAGCGTAGATAATTCTCCACAACAAGGACTTCCGAGTACTTGGCTTAGCAGGCTTAGTAGTATTGTAGCCGTAGAAAATGAATAACCGTGTTATTACGGTAGTTTTCAAAGTACGTAAGATCTTTAAGTACGTGTATCTCTATTACGGTTATATTAGTGATACGTTCTAACCAAAAGACGTATCTTTTCAAATACGGTCTATCTACCGTATATAATAAATTATCGTCTTAAGACGGTACTACTTATATTTTACGGTTCAACAAACCCATAGCCTTCCGCTAAGGTACCTAAGGTAGAACCAGAAATTACGCGCTCTCATAGATTACCGGCAGGAATTTGGATGTGTATCGGCGCTATTTCTACTACGTATGAAGTACCTTAGTGTACTTTCCTTTATAGGATAAATGCATGAGGTGTATAGAAATGAGGTTTTTTTTATTTATTTTTTTCATGATTTTCACCTCGCGAGTCGCGAGCCTTGGGCGCTTTTGATATGGAATAGCGAGGGTTTGATGGCGATTGTGAGAGGACGGATTACTTGCTCGGCTAATGAGCTGCAGGTCACCGCAATTGTTAAATTGCATGATCGGGTACCAAACGGCATTTACCATGTATTGAAACGTCACAGTGCATCAATGTACTTTTAGCATCGAGCATTCGGAAAGCCGGCATCCCTCGGTCGAAAGACTGCTTGGTGATATAACACACACCATCATAGGTATTGTGACCCACGTCTGTAGGTCCAAAGGATCGACATCTTGCATTTGCCACACTTCGCACATGAAAACGCTGAAAGACGCGCTCTTCTTCTCCGCTCATTCTCTCCCACCTCTGCATCTACCATCCAATCCTCGACTCACACCTCCAACCTCGCTGACACCATCATGACAATGGCGTTGCACTCCTGGCTTGGCCTTGCCCTAATTGTAATGCTAGCAATTAGATTTTTGTCCTTTCGCTACACCTATGGCCTTCGCCGCTTCGAAGGCCCTCTACTAGCCTCCTTCACCGATGCGTGGAGGTTGCTTTACAACTACCGAGCCATAGGAAAACCCTATATAGCCCTACACGAGCGTTGGGGAGATGTCGTACGAGTGGGCCCAAACGCACTTTCATTTCGAGATCCCCAGGCTATCCGTGACATCTTCGGAGCCGGGAAGAATTGGGGCAAGGTGCGCACACTTTGATTATGCTTACTGAGTGGTATCGGCCTAGATTCTGACAGATACCGCATCATTCAAGACGGACTTTTACTTCGTCGGTGCGGCGGTCTCCAGGGGCGAATGTGCACACACCTTATTCTCAAGCACTGACCCGACGTGGCACAAGAATGTTAGAAGAGCCATGAATCCTTTCTTTACCCGAACCGCCGTCCTTAGCCATGAATCCTTTGTAGAGAGAACTATTCAAGTGTTTACAACAGAATTAAATCATCGATTCGTCGATAAAGACGGCTCTCAAGGCGTCATCGACTTCCATACCTGGCTGCGCTATTTCGCATTCGATGTGATAAGCGATCTAACTTACAGTAAGCGGCATGGTTTTATATCTCGAGCTGAAGATGTACATGGAATCCTTGGCTGGGTGGATGAATTCTTGCGATATGGCATCGTTGTAAGTTCGTCCGTGCATTCATTTTCACTATCAGGCTCTCATCTCTACAGGTAGGTCAGATGCCCTGGGTGGACCTACTCTTCAGGCATAATCCTCTTCTTATGTGGCTCGAAAGAAGGGGTTGGTACACGGGCAGCACCTTCCCCGGCGCCGTATTCGCACTTCAGCGCATTCGAGATAGGGATCAAAAGAAGTCTACAGAAGTCGATAAGGATAGACGAGAAGATTTACTTGATAAGTTCCGACGAGCAAGACGTGAGCGCCCGGAGCACATTACTGAGCAAGAAGTATTGGGTCTCAGTCTGTCTACCATGCTGGCGGGTGGCGAGACAACGTAAGGCTACTCATCTATTCTTCCATCCGATAACATACCGTGCTCATATTATTCTCCGGGTATAGCGCAGTCTCTTTGACTGCGATCTTTTATTACATACTCCGTACCCCCGGCTGCTATGCCAAGCTTCGAGAGGAGTTGGACACACATTTACAACCTACGTCCTCAGCTACCGACATTACTTACGTTCAAACCCCTTTCTCCAAGTCCCGCGAGCTACCCTATCTCCACGCTTGCATCCAAGAAGCATTCCGCATGTACCCTGCTTTCGGATTCATGCTTGAACGTGTCGTTCCCCGCTCGGGAGGTATTATCTGCGGAGAACACATTCCAGGCGGTACTGTTGTGGGCTGTAATGCGTGGGCTGTACACACCGATAAGAACACTTTTGGAGAAGATAGCGATACCTACCGTCCAGACCGCTGGCTCGCGGATAAGGAGACAGCGTACAAGATGGAGCGAGCCATGTTCCAATTTGGCGCTGGGAATCATCTGTGCCTGGGCCAACATATTGCTTTAATGGAGATTTACAAGCTTGTGCCTTCGTTGATCAGGACATATGAGGTACCCTGCCCTTTTCCTATTAAGGAATTAGCGAGGTGAGAACTTGGAGCCACTGACCACTCGGTAGATCTCTCTTGTTGATCTCAAAAAGGAATGGACCCATGTCGATGGTCGTGATGTGAGGCAACAGGATCTCCAAGTTCGTATGAAGCGAAGAAGCGATATTGTAATCAGTCGGGATGCATAGAGTGGCCCGACGATGGTAGCGAAGAATCGCTTAGGGGAAACACGATCGATTGGCCGTGGAAGTACAGTCATATGATGACGTATGACCTGACGCGCATGGAACGGAGATGGGCTCAGGATCAAAGTAATCTAAAGCAAGGCACCAAAGGTAAGGTAAGGTACCTAAGGCAAAGTAGTATGCCTTGTAGCATATGCAAGTCATCGGCCTTTTAGGGTTTATGCGAAAGAACTTTCAATTGACGTAAGATACCTTAGCCTTACTTTAGCTACGGTAAAATACCTAAGTAACGTAAACTCGTAGGAATGCTAGTGTAGCACCTACCATCTTCCCCGCACATATGGTGTACTCTCGACCTATATGGCAGTCCACTCTCGCGTCGGTCTGACTGAAACCTCGTCTCATCTTTCACACAGCCCCAGTTGGTCAATTACGATTGAAGTGCTTCTCGAAGAGTCTACATTTGGTTGGAAACCATGAAATTCGACCATCTACTTTGCGACCTGCGCGAGGCCGCCGAGTCAGCGACTCAGATTGACCCACAGTATACCGCGCAGTTACTGGATACAGCACGCCGTCTCGTCAAGAAACTCGAGCCTCCCGAGGACACAGTTCTTCCGTTGGCAAAATCGGTATGAGCACCAAACATTCGCGGGTTAGACTAGACAAAAACCTAACTCACTGCAGCCGCTCGCTCACGCAACGCTCAGAGTGGCGCTCAAAATGAACATCTTCCAGGCCCTTGACCAAGACAAGGCTACCAACATCAATGATATATCTAGCAGAGTCGGCGCAGACCCCCTTCTCGTTTGTCTGTTTTCCCTAACACCTGTCAAGTATCCGATCGCAAAGGCATAACGCTGAATGGCTTCTCACAGCCCGGATCATGCGCGTGCTAGCTAGCATATCCATATTCACCCAAGAAAGCGAGGACACCTATGATCACACCGTGTCGTCACGGGCTCTGACGAATCCTACCTATCGAGATCTTATCGTATGCTGGTACGTCAGCATCTGCATTTTCTGTGAAGAGGACCGCTGAATGATGTATTACCTGACCACTTACAGGACTGAAACTGTCCCATCCTTCGCCCGTCTTCCCGATTATTTATCGTCGATCAACTATCGCAACCCGGATGACCCCGACAATTCCCTCTTCCATTTTGCCTCCGGAATGAAAATCGATTTCTTTAGATTCATGCAAACTCAACCCGACATGATGGAAATCTTTTCAAAAGGCATGGCGACCTCGGTCAGACTTCAGGGCAGTCATCTGCCGGGTTCGATTTCCGACCTATTTCCTTTAGATCCGAACAGGTATAACCCCCGCCCTGTCCCAAAATCGGCTTTCTATGACGGGCAGCCGATCAGTGGAGAGGAAAACGATCTTGAATCCCTGTCTAAGCAAAGGAGTGATGGAAATCATATTCTCGTAGTCGATGTCGGAGGCGGGCGCGGAAATATTTTACAAGACCTAAGGCGTATGAGACCGGATCTCCAAGGGCGACTCATCGTGCAAGATCTAGCCAAAGAGATAGATGGTCGCGAGATTGCCGAAGGTATCGAAGGCATGACTTTTGATTTCATGCAGCTGCAACCTGTCAAGGGTCTGTTGCCGGTGTTCATTTCCCCACTCTGGACTCCATAGGTCGCCATCTACTTCATCGCTTCCTGCCCGAAGCAAACTTCATTCGAGGGAGCGACCGGCTGACTGGTACCTATCAAAATGATAGATGCATCCGTATATTTCTTCCGGCACATCTTTCACGACTGGCCCGACACTATGTGTCGCCAGATCCTCGAAAACACCATCTCAGCGCTCGACCCCAATCATTCACGCATCGTGATTGTAGACATGGTCCTCCCTGACATTGGCGCAGAGCTTCTCCCCGCGCTATTCGACATCAACATGATGTTGATGGGAGGCAGGGAACGTACCGAGAGGGAGTGGCGAGGGCTGCTGAAAGACGTCGGGCTTCGAGTCTTGAATATCACTGGACCCAAGCCAGGAGCTTGGACCATGGACAGCGTCATCGAAGCTGTGATAGATGCATAGAGCGATAGAAACGTCACAGGGATTGTCTATTCAACATACATCCTCAGACCGTCTACATGTCCATCAAGGACCATACTCGTAGACCTCCAATAGCATCCAATCTCACACCCTCTCCCCCTTTCAACTCAAACCACCAGGGACCCCACTACCCTTCTGCCCCAATGAGTCCACATTACCCAGTAAGACGAGAAGAATACTTCTCACCCAGCCATTCCCAACCAATCACGCCCCGCTCGAGCAACATTTTCGCTCAATGACATCACCCATATTCGCTTGAAAAGCGCGCGCGAGCCAATATTGATAGATAGATAAGCCTTAAAGGATGGATCTCCGATCCGCTCTCCCGCTCGCCCGCACCTCCTGGTATGTGAGGGTTCGAGCATGGCGAAGAAAGGGACTCGAAGCACGATAACCTTCACGTACCCGCGGGTCGATTTTCTATATTGGAGGATGCTCTGCTAATTATGTTGTAGCTAGGTAGGTACAAACCTCAACCTTGTTTGAGTGAGAGCGATCAGAAAGCGCTAGCCTGAACGTGGTTCAGCGCCAAGTGGCGTCTTAGCTTTCCCGAGGCTGAAGTCACAAATTTATCGACACGCTCTCGTGTCGATTTTTCTTTCGATGGTAAAATAGGCTGTGCCCCATTCATGCTGCCAGTCTCTGAAAATCTTCTGTCGGTCAGTGAGGCTCCCACCAGGCAGAAACAGGCAGATCTACTGATCCGCAGGTCGCCTTCAGCCGTGGCGTAAATGGATGCAGCAACCTCAAGACAAGGCTCAGGGCAAGGCTTTCAGCTAACCTGATCACGATGCCAATATAAATCAATTTACTGGACGATGACGATGACGATTTTGATTATCCTTAAGAGCTACGCCCATGAGAAGAACTACCTGCCGCGAAAAATGGCTGGAGCAGAACAAGGTAGAGAAGAAGCTCTATGCAACATCTGCGAGAGAATTCTTCCTCGAGTTGGATAATTCAAGTGAGTGAACATGGCTATGCATAATGACCCAGACCATGCCATTTTTGGGTGGACTAAAAGGATCCCGCGTAGCCTCGTTCCTAAGTAGGCGCGTTGAGGCTCCCAAGTTGGTGCTTTGGGGGATGTTCATAACAGCGGGGCGGCCAGGGCAATAGATATGCAGACTAGCTATGCGGGCGCGGAATTTCGGGATGGCTTGAACAAAAGGTCTACAAGGCAGAAGTAGGTCTACCAATGATCGGTTGACCTCTTTGACGGCGTTCTCTCTTCTGGAGTATTCCGTCCAACTGCGATTGGTTTCCAACCCCCCTTTTGGCCGGGAGAAAATTTTGGCCGAATTGATGGGCTGTGAAGGACAACCGGACTCGCCGTTGGAAGTCACTTTGATCCAAGACTAGTTTTCGACAAAGTGAAAGACTGGGAGACTAGCTATTGATGATGGCAGTGCGATAAAGGGGCTTGGAGGTATTGCCGTGAGTTCCCACCTTGGCAAGCTGAACGCATATCCTGCAGCCCTAGGCCCGCGCGCTAAGTGGCTTTAATACCTCGCGCAGATAACCCACTACCCATGTTGCACTGTGCTCGTCTCTAGTAGTTTTGATGATCTCCTATTTTTCTGCAAATTTACGACACAGCGACTCGTCAATCGTTTGCATAATCTTAACGTGGATACACTTGAAATCTCAGCAAAGAGTACATGTTGACTGTGCCACTACAGGAACAGATACTTCTCTGTATCCGGACATTGCCCCGACGCACCCCTTTATAGTGCATTGGCGTCTCAGATTGTTCCGTTTGATAGAATATGGCAAGGAGGCTGTAGATCAACTACTGTCTGAATACACCGCGATTCTGTATAAGAATCCATATGTCCTTCAAAAAAGCATTGTTCCCTCGTTTGTTGGGAGGCCTTAGTCTGCTCTCCTTTCAAAGACTCAAACCTTGCAGATAGCATCTAGAATACCCGCAGCCAGGTTCCATCTAATCGGTGTGTGGGCCCAAAATTCTATTTACCTATTCAATCTGCTTGTTGGAGATGCTTAGGTGTACTTTGCGATTCTGCCCCCCCAATTGACTTCAAGAATGCCTCTTTCTCAAGTTACGAAGCGCTCAAAAAAACTCTTACTGGACAGCAGTAAGACCCTATGCCGAGTCTTAGGACTCAACATCATCATATCTTTTTTGGTCTTTCTGCGTCACAAAGCAGTGGGAAAAGGATACACCGAGCAGACTAAGGCAGCGATACGGAAGAGTCGGACAACAGCTTTACTGCGCGCCCTGATCCATATCGTTCCTGTGGGCGTGGCGCTGTGGGAGATTGTGCTTAACTGGAATACCTACTTCGTGGGATACGCTGTATACAATCAGGCTTACTATCAATTCGGAGCTAAAGCTCATGAGATTGCCATTGAAGCCTCACTATCGGCTATCGTTTTCTCGTACGTGAGATACGAGTTGATGCTCGGGAGTGGAATACCGTTTGGAGCACTCTTCTCGGGTCTGCAAGTTTCGCAAGCTAGTTATCTCTGGTCCATGGAATTCTGGGGTACTGTTTCTTCGAGAACGATCTCCCTGAAAAATAGATTGGTATTGTTAGCCGTGATTACCGCTTCAGTGTTTCTTGCCGCTATTGCTGGACCTTCAAGCGCTATCTTGCTTGTCCCTAGATTGGATTTCTGGCCTGGAGGGAGTACCAATATTTGGATCAACGTCACCTCTGATAGTCTTTGGCCAAGTCTGTAAGTGAACCTACATCTTGCTTTTATATATGCGATATCAGTGCTGATCATCTTTATAGGACTAATGCGTCTGACGTGCCGGAACAATGCATGAACGTGGACATCTCCGACGCTGAGGCTATCGCGTGTCCTTCCCATGGATGGGAAGTCGTTCAAGATTATGTGTATACAACTATGAACGCTTTAGATGCAGAGTATTTCGCTCTGGTTGACGTGGGCAGTGCTCCTGAATGGCTAGAAGTCGCAGGCCGCAGTTCCCACCGCAATCTTAAGATAGCTGAAGTATATGGGGAACCTGAAGGTTTTGATCCGGACCTACTACACAGCAAACAGCAGTTGCCGAGGCCTTGACCGAAACAGCGCAGCTCTGGACTGACGCAGTATCTAACATATCCACGAAGGGACACGGTACCGTCCTACATCGACAAGATACAGCGCACGCCATCAAACATGCCTACTATCAGCCCTATGCCATGGTTTCATGCGGACTCGACTACATTCGCGGTCCTCATGACGATAGCGCAGTTGCTTTTCCCGTTCCTCCAGGAATTCAGACTAACCCGATCGTAAATCAAACGAGTTACAACGACTCAATTCTAGGCATCAACTCATTCGTGTATCCTAACATCACGAAAGATCAGCTTCTTAGTACTCCTGGCCCTCCGGAAAATGTTCGTCTCAAATGGGTCGAACTACCGCAGAATCCGTTCAACGGCTCTGCAATTGGGGCTGTCATACTACTTCCGCGGTTAATCGCAAATCTGACACAAGAAATTATCCTTTGCGACGTTGGCGCCGGCTGGGGTAGTTCGAATATAAATATCTCTTCATCTGGTGGAGGGATGGCTTCCACAACGAGTGTTATTGATCCGTCCGCTATAGTACCTGCCACAGTCGACAATTTCGATAATTCCACCTTGCTTGAGGCCAGATTGGTATCCGAAGCCGAGAATCTAGCTTCTGGTAGTGTTCTCAGCTATTCGAGGCCTTGGTTTCCCGAGAAGCTAATTATTGTCACTGAGGCCTGGGCAACCTATCTGAATCCCGCTATACCATCCTTGAACACAACAGTGATCGATGCTCTCATGTCTACCAGTCCGGATGGTAGGGAGCTGACTATCTTGGAGAAAGTGATAACTGCAAGGTGGGTCTTGGCCGGGCTTCTGGTCAATGGTCTGGCAAGTATTGGCGCTACCAGTAGGCTTCAAGGAGATATCAAAACAATCTCCGACGATCCAATTCAATTGGATGGAGATTACTGGTTTGCTGGTAAAGGTGATATGTTTATAGTTGACCCTCAGGAGAGTAAGGACTGGGTGAAGCTACGTGTCGATTCCACCATAGAAGGTTATGCCTACAATATCCGTGGCACATCGCCGAAAATCGCAATCACTTTCCTCCTTATCTACTGTGTCATTGCTCTTAGTCATGTCTTGTATGCTGGAATTTCAGGTAAGCCCATCTTTTAGCTCTCGTTATTAGTTTATACCTACCAACCACGCAGGCATCTCCTCCACATGCTGGGACTCCATCGGCGAAGTCACAGCACTAGCCATGAATTCCACCCCCACGACACTCCTAAAGAATACTTGCGCTGGCATTTTGGAGCTGAATATCTTCAAGATCCCTGTTCGCGTTTTAGCCTTTCGTGACGACGAAACAGGAGATGGCGAGCACCTGGAACTTGTATTCGGAGATGTCGATGAAAAGAATGTCAGGGGTACCCCTATCAAGCCGAACAGGGTGTATGGGACGCTACCGAAGATGGCAAAGAAACAGAAGAGTGAGTGAGTGAGTGCGTGAGTAGGCCCCAAGAATGAGACGTGTGACGAGGAAAGAGGGTATGTGGGTGGAGTGCGGAGAGAAGATGGGTACGAGATGATGATCAACACATGGTCGAGTCTCCTACTTTTTGCCTTTGAATTGTAACGTTCTTTTTGCAATCAATGAATGTCGAGGGTGAGACTGTCATTACAGCATTCCACGTACCTTTCTTTTTCACGACAGCGAATCGCTTACGGCTTACTTATGGGCTCAAGTTGTACCTCCCACACGACACCATTCTTTCACTGATTCAGCAATATACAATCTCTTCTCCACTTCCTCTCAGATAGCGCAATCTAAGCCTCACCTCAAAGACCTCCCCAACAGTGACATCGACAGCTAAAGACACTCTTCATTAAACTCGCTCTGGGAACCTCATGAAATGCGCAAATCAAACCTTACCAAACATCTCCCTCCCAAAAACTCTTCATCACCAACGTCTCCTCAAATACAAATCCAGACCATTCCAACACCGCAACTGCCCCATCTGGGTTTCCGATCTACAACAAACCGGACCTTCAACATCACTTCATACGCTACAGACTCATTCTACAAGCTTTCTACTACTATTATCCTCGCCCTAGGAGCATTACGCGGTATCCTGCATAGCTCACAACTACCTCAGCCTCCGAAATATATATGTTTGCAAGAGTATCAGCCCTCTCATCTCCATCATCACTAAACAGACTCAAACAGTAACCCTTAAAGCACAACCACAAACCTCAAAGGCGAATACGCAGACCCCTCGATGCGGGCACCAGTCACGATAAAACAGAGAAACTAAGCTAGGTCCAATAAAGGTTATAGAAGCGCAAGCCAACTCACCTCCAGCACTTCCCTCCACACACCCACAACCCCCCCACCCAAATCAAATCAAAGCAAAACACATCACACCCCCCTCCCCCCATCACCCCCCCAACCCCCCAACTCCCCAAAATACCACACCATCCCCCCCCCCACCCCCCCTCCTCTCCCTATCCCTACAACCCCCCCCTTCATCCCCCACCCCAAAACCCAATTCGCCCTAAAAAACCTACCCAGCAGCGCTAGCAAAACCCAGCCTCACAACGACACTTTCGTACAACTAAAGTCCGTTTACAAGCTCGGTGCTATGCAGCGCAGGAGCAGGAGTGTGTATGATGATGTGGTAGAGAGGGAGAGAGGAGGGTGAATGGTGTAGAACGCTTTTTTGGGGGGGGGGGGGGAAGGGGGGAGGGGGGGGGGGGNNTTTTTTGGGGGGGGGGGGGGAAAGTGGTAGATGGGGTGGGGTGGGGTGAGGTTGGGTGGGGAGCGGGGTTTTTTGGGGGAGGGGAGTGGGGAGGGTGATGGATGTGGTGGGTTAGAGGGGGATAGGGGAGAGGAAGGAGCGGGGGGATTGGGGTTGGAGAGGTGGGGTTTTGGGATTTGTGAGGACTTGCAGATGGGATGGTTGGGGACAGGGTGGAAGGAAGTGGGAATATGGGGGATGGGTGAGATGAGGTAGATTCTAGAGGAGTATAGGTAGAGTCTTCTGTGGATGAGCAAGGTTTGATAAAATAAAGAGATGTTTTGATATGAAATTAGGCAAGTGGGTGGCACACTACACATTTGGTTCCTGATATGGTACCCCTAATGTCTCACAGCACTTTAAAGAATCCCTTGAACATAGTCTGCACCATGCAACGAGCGTACTCTCGAGTCATTGTGCAATTTATCATACAGCTTCATATCCTCTCGATAAGCTATCAGACATGGCTCGTGTCGAATCACAGTCGTAGGATCCTCTAAAGTCCACCAGTTTCCTAAGCGTAATTGTTAGCCATTCCATTAACAATCTCCCGTGACTCCTTCAAGTAAGTCTCGGCCTTCACGAGAACAGCTTCTGTTTTCTCCATACAATCTTCCAAATTGTGCAGTAGACCGCACCTCACCAACTCATTCAGGTGCTCGTCAGATATAAATCCTTCGGCTTCATTCAACAAAGCTTCAGCCTCCCTATTTCTGCCCAAAGCACTATCGATGGACTCAAATACCCCTACGCTTACTTCGACGTTCTCGATTAATGTCATAGAATCGGTTTGCAGGCGGGACAGGAGTTCTTGGGAGGCAAGCAGCCTCAAAGACAAGGACACACCCTGCAAGACGAGTAATTTACAGATAGCTTTCCGATCTCCAAGGGTCGTCGTGGCTGGGCAATGAATGCTCGAATTAAATAGACGCGCGATAGCACGATGCTCGGGAGTTGAAACATAAGAGCGGCGACTTTCGATCTTGGAAGAGCAAGATCTCCACAAGCGCTGGATCCTAGTGATAGCATCGGTCTCTGCTGCGCTATATTGCTCCTGCGCGCCATCTGTAGCGTCCGGAAGGGCGCACTGATGGTTGGAGGTCTCGATAGCCGCAGGCGCTTGCGGACATAGCTGCTTGAATGGAATAGTTTCCACGCCGTACTGGTGCTCCAGATTAGAGAAGGCGTGGCTATTCTTTCGGTCTTTGATGACCACCAAGAGAGCGTCTTTCCCGTTATACTTTGTGAGGGAAGGCGCAAGATTGTGGATCAGGGCACCAGGGGTACGGCTCTTAAGTTGAAAGGCTTTGACAAAGTCATATTCGAAGACCTGCCCTACAAGTATCAGTGATTGATCACATCGCATATCAGTCTGTGAGTAACGAACCTCGTTTGCTTTGGCCCAAACCTCATTAGAACCAAAGGGCGGCTCGGGGAGCGTTGCTACCAAGTTGACTACTACAAACGCGACCAATTCCGCATTGCGTTGGCGCAGTAGCAATGATAGATGCGTATCGCCATTGCATAAGAGGAAATCTGTTGGCGGCGGAGGGGCGAATTTGTTTAATCGACTGAGTATCTGGCAAAAGCCCTTGCCCAGATGGACCAGACATTGCTGGTATCTATGCCTGTCATCCGGTTGCAGGGGTTCGGTCGAATGGGTGGCCTTGCTGATCGCTTCAATGTGCAGGTCAACCCACGCGTTGGGTATGACACATGCTGCACTGCACAGCTTCAATATTAGAAAAGCTGCCAACAATTCAAACTCGGCAGTCAAAGCATGAAGAGTTGATAGAGCAGCAATCTCGATGTTTTCCAGATTTCCAAGAAACGTCAGCAGTCTGTCCTGAAAGATTGAGGCGTTCCACCAGGCGAGGTTCCCCTTAATCGAGTCTAGAAGACGCAAGTGACGGATCATGAGATGTCTCTGGCGAACGTATAGTTTGTAGGATAAAGCTCGCAAGAGACGAGTGTGCACATTTGTGCCCAAAACTTTGGCAAGCTGCGTCTGTTCCAGAAGTGATGTGAAATCACCTCTCCGTACCCACTCGTTTCCGAGCCGATAATAGAGCAGGCCTTCGAGAGATGAAGAGACAGCAATGAATTTACTGTTGCAACGGATCTCGGTCTGCGCTTTCGCGATTGCTGAAGAATGTTGCTCTATAGCAGATAGATAAGTGAGTTCTCGGAGGAGTCGCTCCAACCAGTAGCCTTTGGTCTTCAAGTAGCTTTCTGAGAATATTTCACCCAAAGAACGACGATGGTAAAGCAGTGCCAAGTTGCAGAAGAGATCGTTTATCTGTAGCAGATCATCAAGCAATCTTGAACAATCGTCTGTGGAAACCAGTTGATGTGAATTCTTGCACTCTTCTCTGCTTCGACTCCTCGAGCAGAATCCTAAAGCCATGTATGGGACGCAGCGTCGTGGCCATTTCTTCTTGCACAAATCTCTCGCCTTTACGTCGAACTCCAGTATTGCCGACACCAGTCGGCGGAGAAACAGTTGCATTGCGACTTTCTCATATTCAACATTGGTGACCTTGGTCAATGCTTCTCGAATGGGAGACCATGGCAAGATCATAGAAGCGTCCTGGCCAAATTTCGGCTTCCAGAGGCCCGTCAGAACCAGTAGTGTCTTCAGGGCGTTGCTATCTTTGTTCACAGTAAGTTGCTTGGCGAATTTGACTGTCTCATGCATCATTTCGAAAGGGAGATCATCGAAGTTGGTGACTCGAGTTATTGAGGTAGTCTCCACGATATTACGAAGGCAGAGAAGTGTTTTCGGCATCGTACTCTTCATGACGGCAACTTGCTGACGAACAGTGCAAGCTTCTAGGTCGTAGACATGATTACAGGCGGACCAGTCCTCAAATCTGACTCTCAAATTGTGCGTGAGGTGTCCTTTTGGCAACTTCAAAGGCTCAACGGAATGACGTTGACGATTTTTCTCTACGTAGCCAACCCAAACGTAGTCCAACAAAGTCAGCGCCTCGGACTCTAAACTATCGGCGGTCTGCTGCAGCAGGTTTTTGGTAATTGCAAGATTCAGCGCTTGGTCTAGGTGGCCATTCTTCGTGTGTAAATGGAATAGGTCCTTGTACTTCGATTGATCTGTGTACAGTCGTGCCAAATCCTCGTCCATTCCGTACTCAAGGAAGTATCTTTCTTGTTCAGCCGGGGTTCCAAGCAGTCTGATGGCACATCGGCGGTAATCGTGCGATATCTTGTCTTGCTTGAGCAATAGTTTGCACAGGAGACTATATGTCTGAAGAGTATTACTGGGAATACTCCCGCGGTTTTCGTCGAGATAAGAGACTAGGCGATCATAATTCCTCTCTTTGTTCAGAATCGCTGCGACTTCACTGTGCTCCCCAGCAAGGCGATGGCATTCAATTGCCTTCGTACTCGAACCCGTGCTAGTGAAAAGCCGAGCGGCCCTAGAATACTGCTTGTCTTCGAACAGTATCTCAGCCGCCTCTCCGGTTTTGCCCAGATCTTCTAGAACCCTGACGGCATCGTCCATGAGATCAACTTGCAGGAAGCAATCCTTTGCGAATCCCAACTTCTGATTGAATCCTTCGATATTCCCAAGGGCCTTGCAATCTCTCCCTTCCTCCTCTCTCACATGGCCTTCTGCGACCGTCTGCCCGCGCTGATCTTGACCTTTCTGATAACACCCAAATGCTTCTTTGAACAAGCGTGAATCCAGGAGTTCGGCGCCTCTTCGAGACCAGTCCTGAGGCGACAAAGATGTACCTGGTCGCAGAACCTCAAGCCTCGTCCCAAAATCATCATGACTAGGTGAGGTCACTTGAACAAGTGAATTCGAAGAACTTGTAGCAAGAAATTTCAAGACCATGGTCGCTGTGGCTTCGGAACTCTCCATGATAAAAAGCTGAACACGCGCTCTTGTGATGGCAACGTACAAATGCTTAAGCTCTGAACACATACCGCCATGTCTTTTGGAGTCAAATCTTTCTGGCTCATTGTTCAATGTTTCCAGGCTCCTGATACCGGCCTCGTCAGGACACTCAGTGAAAAAGTTCCAGAGTATCACGTCATCGAACTCCATTCCTTTGCTTTCGAGAATCGTGAGAATCAGACCGACGTCGTCGATCTGACCCTGTAAGCTTTTCTTCATTTCCGCGTCGCGCACAAGGATGACTTGTTCCGCGCCAAATTCGCGAGCCCCCGCAGCAAGCGTAGCGTCACTGATGTTTCTTGAATTGAGAATACTGACATCAATACCACGGAACAGCACAGGTTTGGGTCCGTTGAGATGACCAATCTCCGGTTCCAGCTTATCCACTGTCTCTGGAAACCCCTTCCAGATCATCTGCATGACGAGGGATGCGACAGCCAATATGCCTTCATGGGACCGATAATTTTGAGCCAAAGTAAACATCTCTGGCCGAGCGATTTCCTTCTGATGAGTAGCAGTGCTAGCTACGGCGAAGTGCTCATAAAAGAGAGCCTTGATGTCGGAAAACCGAAAGGTTGAGTCCTGTGATATCGCTTGCGCAGTATCCCCTGCGAAATTAAAACCACGAGCATCCCGGATGAAACTTAGTAAGAGCTCGACGTCCAAACACCGCTGGTCCTGGACTTCATCAATGTATACCTCGTCGAAAGTGGATTGTAGAAGCTGTTTCAATGACGCATCTCCACGTACTGTCCTTAATAACTTCACGACACGATCGACATGATCCATACCACCCATATCAAGCTTCAACCTTTCATACGCTTTAAAGATTTCGTAAACACGCGATCGCTCAGCTTCCAACACAAATGCTGGAGCCAAACGGCAGCTTCGTGTTAAATATTCTTCCCGTTGAAGAGGTTCAAGAGAATCCCGTGACGAGGCAGACCCCTTTATCACACCCATAATCTCAGCAAAGACAAGATTTATGGGTAGCCCTTTCGTGAGCAGACGTGAGAAATGCGGCCAGTAATCTCTCCTGAAGACATCAAAGTCAACGAATTCGACACGGATCAAGCGTCTTGTGTTCGTGTAGTCGATCAGGTTGTCTTCCAAAGACTCCCTTACATCGCCAAAACCCTGACGGTGCAAGTTCGTGACCGTATTTTCGAGCATTTCCAAGAAGCTGTCCCATGTACCCACCAAAGGGAATGACTGGTCTCTCAATGAGAAAACCGTGTTCTTTTCAGATTGACCTTTTGCGGTCTCGAGTAATAAGTAGTCGCTTTGCTTTGATGACTCTCGCTCGGCTGACTTGGGCAACAGCGTCTCGATCAAACGACGTGTACGAGAGTTCAGCATTTTCGCTAGGATAGGGGATCGCGTAAGAAGAACCTAAAGCTAGTTCAATGGATAATTCTTCTCGAAAACTGGGGCAAATATACCTGACGAACAGGTCTTTGATCCGCCACTGCCCTGCTAGCGAGGTATTTCCCAACTAGTTTAAATATAAGACAGATAGTCTTTCCTGTGCCGCTGCGACCTAGAATTATACTTGCTGTTTTGAAATGACGAATGACACGGGCTTCGTCTTTGGATAAGTCAAAGGGAAATTCTGCAAAAAGGTCCTTCGAGATAATCGACTGGATCATCGGCTCGGTAAGTGCATAGAATTTATCTAAGGGCCCATCAGCTTCGAAGATCGCTGACAGACGTAGAATTAGGCCTACTGGTCATCTCGATTACTTTCTGATCAACAATTCTGATATCAAGGTCCGCCGATCGTTTGGCTGATGTGGCTATATGCGAAACCGAATCCTCGAAACGTACAGGGATTTGTATTCCATCAGCAGTGGGAGAATGTTGGCAGCAGCGACGAACAGTATCATCCGAGTAATTCTGCTGCAGGAACATTACTCGTTCAAGAATTTTTGAAATCTGAGAACTGTCAGCATGGCCACGGCACGAGCGCTAATTATCTACTCCGGCACAGGACCAACATACCTCAGTATAATGGACCACTTCCCACACTGTAACAGCTTAGTGGTATGTTTTCTCTATCATCGGCAACATACCTGTGATGTCCTGCTGCGGCAGCTCTGTTTCCTCATCTATTCCGACAGAAATTTGCCACAGTATGAACTGATTTTGACCGCAGTAGGTCTTCGCAATAGGCACTCGAAGACGCTTTTTCTGAGATTTGTTTGCCGCATAGGGTTGCGATTCTGGATTCCAGTGCCCAGATGCAATATCTTTGAGTTTGTCGGTTACTGAACCGTCAAGTCCTTTGACATCGATTAGCTGGCGTGGCGCAGATGCAACAACGAGCGAAGCTAACCGTGGCTACCCATATGTAGGAGGCTTGTGAGAGCTTGATCTGTCAGTAGAACCTTCCATAAACCAAGTCTCTTTTCCAAGATCTCCATTTGCGGCATTGGTACGGCTTCTATATACTCATCACGTTTCCGACGTCTTGAATTCCGAGATGGGAATTCCAGCCCCGAAACACAGGTGTAGCATGGAAGTTTAAAAGAAATGGAAAGCAGGATAGCAGTTGTCTTTTCGCCTTCCAGGCGCTTGATAGCTTCAAGGAGCGAGCTCTTCGATCCTGGTACAGGAATACCAAAGACTTTCAAGGAGCGTTTGTCGTCGTCTTCTAAAGAGATGACATCGCTGGACGAGTCTTTACGCCTTGTAAGACGAGCTTTCTTGTCTTCGCTGTTGAGCTGCGTCATACTGGCCAATGCGGGAAGCTCATGGCGACTGGCCGGCGTAGGTCTATTGACTCCTGATAACGCATTTTCCTCGATTCTTTGAAGAGACTTCTTGAGGGCCTTCAGCGTATGCCATTGCTGCATCTCATGCGTAATATCATGATACATGGCGCAGTCGTGCACCATGCTCATTAATTTGTCAGTCCACAACTCCAAAGTTCTCGCATCCAGAGCGATCATATTCTGCATCGAAGCCCATTGTCGAACGACTTGGATACCTGGATGACTCGAGACAAGGTGCTCCAACAAGGTGTCAGAGCTCGCAAGCACTGAAGCCAGCTCCACCAGCGTTGGACATTTGGAAGAGGCCAAGCAGATGTCAAGCGCTGGTATCAGGTATTCCAGCGTTTTGGTGGGCCCAAGGAGCTGATGAAGATGAGGGAGTAAATCGACCAAGAGTTTTACCGTCTCGATGGCAATGGTGCTAGAGGCAGGAGAATTTGGTTTCACTCTAATGGTGGAGCGTAGGAGACGGAAGAATTGGGCTAGACGATGGCTGTGGGTCGTGAGGACTATCAAGATGTCATCTCGGATGCTATCATCTGTCAAGCTGCGTATTTGTTGCGGATCCTTGATGATGTCTTCGACCGTCTCGTTGTAAGACTTGATCGACGGCTCATTCTTCGCTTCGAGGAGAGCGGGCAAAGTTGGGCCTTTCTCCATTTCTTCTGAGGGTGAAGGTCTTCGTTAAGTGTGTGGGTAGGGTTCAAGAGGAGGGTGTAGGTCCAGCTATGCTTTCCATAGTATGTCTTAAGACTTCGAAAGGAGAATGGTAATTGGACCTTGAAGCTGTCAGGTCTCACAATGAGACACTTCCTAGCAGACTCAGTAAGCCCTCAAATCCTTGCCCACAAACCGACGAGAAAAAAGAGTGAGACTTCATTTCATGCCTCACCTCCCAACAAAGCCACCACAACCACAAAGCACAGAGACAGAATCTTACTTACTGTTCTTGTAGATAATATGACTATCTTCTTCTTTGGTGTTGCTCGCAATTGACGTTTTGTTTTGGCTTTCGAGGACAAGGTGGTGGTGTTGGGTTGTTGTGCTGGAACTCAACTGAAGAATTTCACCTCACAACAAATCTGAAGTCGGTCAACGCGAACGCGCGTTGCCGGCAAGCTGCAGTATCTTCATGCGACCACCCCAGACCACGCCAAGAGAAACCAATGAAGCAACTTAGCAGCTTTTTGGGAACTTGATTTAACATCTAAAGCGACCAGATTTACGGTGGCTTATTTTGATGATGCGGCTTCTGGAGTCATGGAATGGTTCTTCCTCCTCCCCATTTCTCGATTGCCGACTCACTTGATTATCCAGCTCGAGCGCCGTACCCTCAATCTGCTTAGCCAAAGACCCCCACCCATTCCGCTCGTACCAAGAGCTTCCCTTCCAAAAACGCCTGAGCCCTACTTGCTTTCCCTCCAAATCCTTTTTTATATTGGGGATGAAGACCCACGCAATGTTAACTAGCGAAAATGGCAAACTCTCTTCCGAACATCCTACTACCACCTTTTTCAATCGCCCAACCTCTCTCCAACCGGCGCATGCCTGAGTTGAAACGGCCGCCTCTGCTTTTCTCCTACGACAGCAACGCCCATAGGACGGCCGCGCAAAGGTATTGGGGAGATTTCCGAGGCTGTGAGGAAAGTGGCTATGTCGGGGCCTATTCCTCCCGAAGGCGTCATGGATGCCATAGAGGACGACGACGAAGAGGGGGAAGATACCTTAGATGCGCTCGAGAGGGTGCCGTGGATGATCTGTTGACGATACCCAAGCTGGAGAAGCTGAGAGTCGTTATTTGTTTGTGACCTCTGCGGCTCACCGGAAGGTTGCCGATTCTGCAGCCGGAGAGGAAGTTTTACCTCAACACGGTCTGGGAAAACGGAGGCCAGCATTTGTCATGAGGCGATGATTTGAGTGCATACGTGGAACAGGTCTGCATCTTGAGGCACTATGTGAATACACAGACCTGGTCAAGACCGGCCGTGAGCAGCATTTGCCAGATGCCGAAATGAGAAAGCAAATGGTCAAGCCGATGCCGATCGGACGTCCCAGCTGATCACTGAGGACTTTACATTTGAGCAGGCACCGATTTTCCGACGAGCTACGAATTAGGCAAGCAAATTTTCATGGTCGAAGAGATACCACATACGTAGATAGCTGACGCCACGACCATTATTTGGCCGCTTTGAGATCACAACGATGCAGGCGACCACACCACACACAGATCCCGAAACAGAGGCTCGATGGATCCGAAGATGCATTCCAGTGTCAGCGTCAGTCAACAATTGAAATCCTCGTCTTGTCCGAAGACTTGCTGATCCGAACATTATGGCTATTACCTAAACAGCGCGACGCCAGGATACCAACACACATAGGAGAGGCGGGTGACGAAGTCTCTTGCCCTCGCCGGCTTTCGAGTACCCTTCCATTGCATTAAAAAGGTCGCTGGGGCTATCATCGGGGAATACTTTGCGGGCGAATATTTGGTAGCGTTGAAATGAGATATGTAGATGAAATAGCAGTCGAATTCGCGACCACTGCAATAGAAGAGACTCAATTGAGACGCTGTCAGGTCCAGATAGATTTTGTGTCCTTGTACAATAGTGGGACGGACGGTTTCAAATTGCACCAAACAAAGTAGCATTTGTAAGGGATAGATTCAGGGAAGCTACATATGAGTAAAGTCGTAGATTCTTAAGTGCTTTCCCCCTATTTCTCCTCCTCTCTCCTCGCTTGGCGAGTTGCGCTCTGCCGATCCATATCTTGCTGACTAATTGTCAAGTGGGGAATTCTACGAAGCAAATCAACACTCAAGGCAACACCTTTTGCGCCTCTCAGGTGAACCCTCGTGTCTCATCCGCTATGACCCGCTATCCCTTCGCCACATCGTCCTACGTCCTCAACCCTACCATGTACTCGCTCGACACATCATTCCCCAAGGTCTCCGCCTCCTCCTTCTTCCCTACGAACGGGCCTCCTTGAAATCCAAATTTCTTCTTGGACGCGGCAGACCACTACACTACAACATAATAGGCCAGGGCAATAGTATTCAGGTAGCGCTTGGTGGCGACACGAGACCTTATAGAACGACAGCCTGTTTTCCCAATCCTATTGAGCGCAGACATTACTCTACAATGAGTTCTTGCTCCATATGGCCCCCAGAGACAGAATCATTTTGGGATTTCAGCTCTTCGATCTGGGAGAATATGTGCGCTGGAAGAAATTGTCTTATGTCGTGACACAGGGCGGCGATGGTAACATGCCTGAGGATCAGCACGCGAAATAAGCGACAGAAGATGCTCTGAGAAAATAGAAATAGTCAGGGAAGGGTTTGTTTTTGGAAAAAGTGGTCCGGGTGGAAGCCTTACATCATCCTGGCTGCTGGCTCGTTTGGCTTGGTGCGCGGTCTGAAGGCTCTAGATGGCTGACGTCGTCACTGATGTAGTCATCTTAATCCCACTCCATGAGAAGACACACTACATAATCATCAGCCGCAGCCCCACAACGCATGCCTCAATCAAACAACAGAAAAGAAATACTGCATCGAGCGAGCGCGTTTCTGACCCAGCCACCACACAAGCCGCAAGCGCACCAGCTTCTCATCTTTGGCCATGATGCTGCTCAGAAGAGTAGAGGAGAGCTGAACAGAAGTGCAGAGGATACGGGCGCCGTGTATGCGACGTGGAGTAGTAAAGCGGACGGTAATGTCTAGGGGAGAGAGGCGCGATCTTGGCCGCCGAGCATGATGGAGAAGGGGGGAGGGGACGTAATGGGGTGAGGTTGGGGGCTGGATGTTGAGGGTTGTAAGGGGACGGCAGTGGATGGATTGAGGAGAAGCTCCATGTAGTAGATTAGAGATTTGTCAGGTCTCTCTCAGATATATTACACCTGGCCTTCATCAGCCTAGGAAACCCCCCCTTTCACCGACCAAAGCCCCCACGCCACTACGCCCATTCCTCCTCTTCGCAGCGCCAAATCCCCACACTAGCAGCAACACGTCCACCACCTCTAGCAATCTTCCCAGCTAGAATGTCTTCATCTCACCAACCTCATACCAAGCAGCATACCTATATTTGATAGCATATTTCCAGCAATCACGACCTAAAATTCACCATAGAAGATAAGCTATACGTGGATCAATAGAGAAGTGGCACGATGGTAAGCAGCGGGGTAGGAAAAGTAATCGCGCACTGGGACACAGCCGAGCCGCCTCATCTACCCGTAGCCTCGAGCCGCTACGATAATGCCTTCTTAGTGGTTGGCTGTACAGGACTCCACATATGCACAGCGCCGAAAGAAGAAGACCCTGTGTTCTAGAGTATTGGAGCGCAACCCGAGATCACGAAATAAAATGGCTCTTTATGACTGAAACACTTCGGTCAATTTGTTCTAGCGTATGTACATCAATCTGCTCTATTTTGGCAGCACATATCACTGCGGACTGGTGGACTCTGATTCTGTCAAGTTCACCAACTGCAGTGGCCCGTAGCTCACTGGAACGCTGTGCACAGGGGAGTGGACAGTTTTGATCCTTTGGTTTGTTTGGGAGTTTGTGTCCCAAAGAACCACGCCAATGGCGCCTTGGCTTCCTAAATAAGACGTATAACGTCAACCGCGGTCTCGTCGATTGGGGTCAGGGATAAAGCACACCTACTGCACTCCACCCCGTCTGGCTTGTGAATTCTAGTCCTCCACTATTCTGCCTCGTCTCATTGGCTGTAAGATATCTTGATAGACAGTTGTCCTTCACTCGTTTGGCTGCTCCCCATACGTCACTAAAGGAAGCCACATCCTCCAAAGGGAATACTGTTGAAGGTGGCACGCCAGGGAGTTCTTCAGGGAAGAAAGCGGCCAGCATAATGACTGCCATGGTGCATGTATCTATCAAATAGCGTTTTGGATTAATTACTTGTTCTTGGTATGCACATCGCTAGCTTTTGTGCAGCTATTCAAGCGGCTTTGTAAATCAACAGGCTCACCGTATGTGTATTTTAGTGGCGTACTTTGTGATGGGTAACTGGTTCGGGGCTGGGCGCCGACGGCCAAGAATTCGAAAGCGGCGTCTTCGTGTTCAAGCAGCTTGTAAGCAAAGAACCTTGACATAGCAGTTGCACAGTCTCGGGGATTAAAGGAGGGCCTAGACCAAGTTGGACAGTCGTTGCAAGTGTAGGGATGGAGAGTGTCATCTGTTGGTAAGGATAGCGGCGCCGTGGTAGTGACGCCGTGGATGATGTACGGTGGGATGAAGAGTGAGATGAGAATATAATGCCATCTTGTCATTGTTGCGAAGGACAGTAAGCATCGCAAGCGAAACAGTTGAAGCATCATGCTCCTTACCACGCAGCTTTGAATTTTCTCGCCACAGTAGTACTGGGGATTTCGTTTATCGCATATCGCATATCGCATTATCTTGTGTTTCGGTGAATATGTCGGGTGCAAAAAGCTTGCGAATTGCTTGGCGCGTTCTTTGAAAATCAGCACTCACAGCTAATACCACCCCACCTGGAAATGTATATGAAAGCTTTCTGCAACTGCATTGATACTTATTCCAAAGCCATTTCTTGCAAACATTTTATCAGCCGTTCAAGGATCGGTTAGGCAGCTGAGTGCTCGAAGCTTTGCGAGGTTTGTTTGAGTGTGAGTAACGCTCTGATTTTTACCTCTTGAAAAGGGCACCGGCTCCGAGATGATAGGGAACCCAAGTAGAATTTCTCTCAGGGTCTGGAGCCCCACACCTCCAAGGAGCGAATCGAATTTCTGAAAAAAGGTTATTTGACATAAAGAGGCTGAATGTTGAGTCTGTGTAGAGACAGTCGCAGTCCCTCGGGATACGATGATGAGATCAATTTGTACATCTTGGTCGCAACGGTTTAGGTCGAGGTTGCAGGCAGACATACTTGAAGTTCGTTGTGAACGTTTGTTGCCGCCATTTCAGCGTTACAAGAAAACGCCTTGATCCCCCTCTTTTCTGCTGATAGATATGATTGGGATAGTTCTCTGCTCGTTGTGGTGATCTAGATGAAAGGAAAAGAAAGGACAGTCGCTGGCAGCGAAATTCTCATATGTATACCACTTGCCAGTGCCACAATCTCTCGTCAAAAATATCGTCAGTGGATCATTGGAAGGCTACGGTAGGAAGCCTCAAAGAACCGCAAGCTTCTCTTGGTTGACTCATCAATGTTTTTCTAAGACTCTAGCACAAGACCGAAGCCAAGTTAATGAATTGCTCCAGACAAACTCGTCCATCAACAAAGAATACAAGATGTCTCGAACTGAGGGTTGGTGGCGGCGAAACAGCCTTCATCTCAAGTAAAAATTGCTCACATCATGACCAAAAAGGCAATGGCTTTGGAATACTTCAATTGCACTCACTATTCCGACTGCGGTTTCCATGTCTGTGAGTGGTGAGATTGCGACTTACCAGATCAGGATCATTGTATTGGTCGACTCCGCCACTGTCAAGGAAATTCATTATTATGGCAACGCCGGCCCTGTCAGAGACTCATTCGTGTTCAGCTTCGTCACATTCTTGAGTCAAAGCGCACTGATACTGCCGTTTTCTGACAGGTCCTGAAACCCTCTGAAACCTGGTCCCAAAAGCATTCTACCAATCGTTATACGTTTATGTGTCCAATTTGCTGACTGTATTCCGTAGGAGGATTTGATAGGCTGCGGCTGCCTTGGATCTTAGCGCCCCGTAGAGTATGCAGGTGGTGATCATTCGTTGCCCCACCACACCTCGTGTGAAATTAGCCAAATCCAGCAGTTTCCGTCTGACGTGTCATTGATGAAAGAGGTGAGCGACAGACTGTGCACTTTCTACTTTGCCACACTCGTTCCATCCTGCGACCATACCGGACTATCCCAATCATAGCTCGCCTGTATTGAGATGATGTCTCCCTCGCGTGGAATCCGCAGCGCCGGCATCCACTCTCTCACCAAGCCTGACTTTCCAGCCGCCTCCTCTGTCAATTGAACCACGGCTGGTGGATCCGGAACAATCCTCCTTCTTAAATTGATGTCAGTACTCCAAGCGATTTCATTATATCCAGCTTCGATCCAAGCTGGTGGGACGAAGGTTCTTGCGACTTCCTTCTTCGAAAAATCAAGGCCAAGCGTAAAAGGCTCGTCCTGGGGATTGTGAGGATCATATGGCTGATAGTATTTCTCGATATCATCTTCGATACTTCTGACAGCAGAAAAAAAGCACGCCAATTGGTTAGGTAGGTCTTGTGTGACGGAACGCACTTGCCAGAGCGTGAAATCTTCTCCTTCATGTGTGATTGGAGGATTATGTGACTCAATGGCCTCAGCAGTATGTTCTCTGCTGTCCTCCGTAGTCGTAACGTACCAGATAGCGTGGGAATCGGCCGTGCGATCATCGATGATTAAAAATTCGTTCAAGAGACCCTCAAGATCTAGCTTCTCACGTATGCTGTAGTGAGAGAGGCCATGAAATTCAGGCCGGTCTTGGATTGAGATGGTAACACTCGGATTGCCGAAGCGTGCAAAGCTGCCATATCCAATTTCTTTCTGGACACTGGCAGCCACACTCTGAGCAAGGGGTACTGTCGAGTACGCATTGAGCTGATGAGCGTTGCAATGGCTGATGACGACCATGATTCGGAAATTCGAGCTGTTAAGGAATTGGAAGGATCTTGAATAAGTAGATGTGCTTGTGACTAACAAAGATGCTCTAGTGCAAAATTGCGATGTGCTACAATTTTGTTAAGGGAGCGATATGAGTGGTGTCATATGTGGATGTTGAAGAAAGAGTAAAGTATCTCCAGGCAGAACCCTCCCCTCGCTCCTCATGACTCATGAGGCCAGCAATGCCAAGGCGCTAAGCCCTGTCGCTCTTCAACTCCCCATCCACAGTAAACAACCACCCAGGATTCTGATACTTCGTGCCCAGCATGACAGGTTGGGGCTTCTTAAGGGTTTTCTTCTTGGTGCCCATATTCATGTAGGGGGTTGTAATGGCGCTGATGCCTAGGGAGACACCGCGGGAAGTCAACGGTCGCGAGGTCGGCGTTTCGGCGTTCGCCTTTTTGGCTGCGTCGACGAAGGTGATGGCGTATCAGCCCGTGGTGTTTGTTGCGGTATAGCTTACTACGTATGTGTTTGGTCCGTCCTGGAATTTTCACTTGTGGATATTTGGCGACTTTGATTTTCCTGTGGGCATCCTCTTTCGCGACATCCGACGACTCACCACCTTCCTCCTGGCGCGGATATATCTGCGATACTATCTTATACAGCTTCCGTCTTTTGCTGACTTATGCAGGCTGTCTATCGCTCATATCTCACGCAAATCGATTCCTAAGCTCCGTCAAAAATTCAACCATCTTCGGCCACCTTCTTCCCCTTTTCCGTCTCTTCTGCGCTATCGTTAAGCGACAATTATTTGAGCGGAAGCACACAAGCAGTGACGGGACTGAGGAAACTTCTCTGCCTCCAAACTTGCTTCCTTCACCTTAGCTTTGTTCGGCCTAGTCCTGTGCAGGGCATTCCATTGCAAGTCATCGGCATGAATAATACTCTGCCCGGGTTTAGTCCCCTCACAGAGTGAGCATATGGCACATAGCATAAATCAAATTTTAGTATCTCACTCTAACGTGATCACCCTGTAGTACCTCCCTTTCGGCACCCGATCCCCCTTACTGGTTACGATTAGATATTGACCACGACTTTAATAAGCGTCTGCTGGCGCTAGGGATATATCTCACTGCCATCAAGGTAATGACAAGTCTTGTCTTCGTTCCATGGGGCACCGTAGCTGTTGGTCCGAACGGCTATCGACAATGGGCAACGGGACCCGGTGTATGGCGAAAGGGATACGACGTGGAGATTCTTATAAAGAACTCGCAAACGTTACTTATGCTCACGAGCGACGTCCTAGTCACCGGCCTGTGGGAAACGATGGTTCAAATTTGCCAATACAACTTTTACTACGAGACTACTCTCACGATGTGGTATCATTACGAAAAGATTGGCACCTTGATGATACAAGAACACACTGTAGGAGCGACCGCAAACGGTACCGAAGCAGATGCAGACACTCTCTTAAACTCGGTAGCCCCGAAGGAAGTAGCCTTGAGCTTGGCGCAAGCAGCACCCCTGAACTCAACTGCGCCTCCATCTTACCCATCCGGCCGAATACGTTTCCCAAACGATGACCGTTTCTCAATCACATACACCTACCAAACTACCCAAATCCAAAGCAAGGACATCTTCATGGCCGTCCTCGGAATCCTGGCAACAGCCGCCCAATACAACCCCGCAAAGCAACCAATAAAAGAATTGAGACAAGTGAGCCCATCAAAGAGATGTGCCATCACCCTGACGCCTACGCGTAATTGGGTTGAATTGAGTTATGCAAACGCCGTAAATGGCCTAAACTTGCTGATCAACACAGTCATGCTTCCGCTGGAGAAATTCGGCGAGATGGATTTTTCGGTGTGGTTCTTACGGGAGAAGATTGGACAGTGCTCCGTGAAGGCGTTAAGTGCGGGTTCTGGAGTGGCTGCAGAGGAGGAGTAGATTGGACAGAATCCACGATGTTGGGGCATATTCTCGATTCATCTGAGAATCCTCAGCATGAGAAAGAGTGCCTCACAGGTCCCTCCAGAGCAGATTTATCCCACAATGTCGTCGACTACGCTAAACTGTTGCTGTTTCTGATACCATAGCACAAATCTCATCCATTTGTGCCAGAATGGCTAGTTGACACATCAGCCTCTCGCAATTTCCTTTCGAACCGTGCACACACTTCATCTTCCTCCGCCTCAGCACTGCCAAGTCTCCGTTTCCAGCAACCAATCATTCGAGCCATCTCGTAAAGTCTCAAAACAACGAAGCTGAAATTATCTCCGAGAGACCAACCACAACATCATCTCAATCCAGCTGACCCGCAGCAATGCCGTACAAAAGAGTCCACTCTATGCCACCCATTTGACAATGACTCCAGCTCCATGCCTTCAATTGAGGAATCCGACGAACAATTTTGACGAGTACCTCGTCACTAATATCAATCACCGAGGCTTCGAGTACGGACCCATACCCAGACAATCCGGAAGAGCGCAACGTGAAGAAGCCCAAAAAACAAAATGAATACCTCGCAGCCTCGAGCGGGCAAGCAAAGATCAGACAGAGACGAGCCGCCTAGACAGAGGTTTGTTACAAACGCTTGATCAGCGTAGTGTCTACCATAGGCGCCGACGACCTAGACAGCTACAAAAAGCTTCGACAACACAGGCGATAGCAGAAGCTGACACAATACGATTCGAATGATCCAATCAGGTCAGAGAAAGGATAGGGTCAGTGTTATGCGAAGATACAGAACCCTCGAATGCCGAATGGCGCAGATGTCTATCACAGATGAATATGTCCGGATCATGGGACTTTTTCCGCTAAAGAGAGAATGGTCTGCCGCATATGACATCAAACGGAACCGCACAGGCATTAGAAAGGGGGAATGTTATTTTATCGAAAGGCTGGTTTTCGATCGTGGGGTCTTGTTACCTCAGTTGACTGAGAGTGTGAGAAGACCGTTCTACAAGGGAATGGACTAGATGGTTGCGGCGTTGCGTAGTGCGGGTAATGGGGGAAACAACATTATTGGGAAACCTGAGGGGTTGCCGGGTACGGTGGATCGGGCTTTAGAGCAGCAAGTAGAGGTGGTGAGGTGGGATCCAGAGGTGACAGATAAGCGGTAAAACAAAAACGTAAATGGCATCGTCCCATCATCCCCGGTTTCAACCAGCACGGACATAATACGTCCACAGAAAATGAAAATCGGACCATTGTCAAGGACATGCATGTAACGTACTTTGCACATCAATTTCCCCTGTTCCGAACGCTTGTGGTTGGGGGGAAAAGAGGGGGGCGAACGAAAGTTGCTTAATCTTCGGTCTCATTCCTCGCAATTCTTCCTTGCATCCATCTAGCTGTCATCGCTTCCTCGAATCGTCAATATAGAACGAAAGTCTGACTTTGACATTGATATCGCACAGAATCTAAGTCACCTAATACTAGCGTATCTCATAGAGCGGAGACAGCGCGCAAAGATAGACTACTAACAATACGAATTAGCACCTCTAAAGGATTGTGAAACTAAATCGAATTGTCTTACTTGTACATGACTCTTTCAAGGTCCAGACATACCGCATCCCTTTACCAACTGCGAAGAGATCCCGCTAGGTAGTGGTACTCTAGAATACGCAAGCAGGGGTGGCTCCGGTAACCGCGCAAGAATGATACGTAGGACGGAATGCAGATTACCAATAAGCGAGCCGAGATGCACTATAAAGTAGAGCAATGTAGGCCACAGATAGTGCACAACCTCGTGAGAGACTTTTACTCTTGTTTGGCACCGCAACTTGTAGAATTCGTATGCGTATACGAGGTAGATCACCATCGGCAAAGATTAAGCGAATTAGGCGTTAGCCCATCGGTTCCAATGTCAATTCCAGAACTCGACTGGTCTCGCACCCACCCGTAGAATGCAACGTGACTGATCGAGAGCTTCTATAGCTGTCCGGATCCAGGTGAATGTTTGAGCTAATATTTCGTCTTATCGCTTATCTAGGTATGTTGACCGTCTGGTGACTCTTGTGCCTCTTGCCCAACTTTGTCATCGGAAAAGCTTACGGTTTTCTTGTTTGAAGTCGAGCAGACTTCTTCCAGGACATCTCCTAGCCATGGTTTGCATTCCTTAACTAATTCTCCACAACGAAGGCAGGTCCAGCCTTCCCCTTCCTCTGCCTCTAGCCTCTTAGCAATGCACGCATAGCAGTAGATGCAGCCACACGTTATCGTTTCATAAGGATTAGTCACGTCTGTTTGAGCCGAGCCAACAACACCCCCGGAAGTACCCGAGATTGCCATCATTTCATTCTCAGAGGTCGATGTAGGATTCTCGTCCTCGTAGCAGATAGCGCAAGTTCGTTGTGGAAGGAATGCGAGCTCGCCCATTGAGGTTGCTTCTTCCTCACTATCCGTACCATTTCTAGCTAACGATTTCGTCTTGCGCCAAGCTCGAGATAGCCATCTTTTCCATCGACTTATGCCAACCAGAGGGAGAAGAAAAAGAAGGAATTCTGTGAAGGCATGCCAGACTAGCTGGCGATTGAGGTACTCGAAACTGACCTCTCGGCTAATTTGACGGCTTGACGGAGCAAGCCTGAGGCGTAGAACACGGTCAAAGACGGTTCTGTATCGACCATCGACTAAGAAGACGAGGAATGAAGCAAAAGCCGTAATGGAATAGATGGTTGAGGCCATGGAGGACATTCGGGAGAGCAACCGGACGTTGGTACTAGGCTATGAAAGGTCAGAAAGCATGTAAACACTAAGCATTACAGAACTTGTGTACCTCTTCGTAGCCTCCCTCCTGGTTAGCAAGCCAATCCTCCCATTTCGTCCAGCCATATCGACTACCAACCGTCAGAACCCCATATAGCATTTTTTGCCATTTCGTCGGGTCTGCGGGTACAGGTCCTTGATGTCGAGCATCTGTGTACCTGAGATTCTGTAGAGCGGCACCGTATGAGGCGTTGTGGTCCCAAATTGACAGCTTGAAGAGGATAGCTCTTAAACCTAGTAGAATCTCTGAGGACCAATCGTCCCTAATATGTGACTGCTCATCATTAGCTTACGTGCTGGTAGTGAACAGGATCATAAAGCGTACACCAAAGTATTTGAGGCCTTCTCCAACCTGACCTTTCAACAAATCGACGAGTTCTTCATCAAGCAATTCTGCATCAACTTGACCCACTCGATACGCTGGCCTTGTTCCCTCTCTTCCCTTTATTAGATACCAAGCTTGCAGTCCTCGTGACCCTAGGTAATTGAAGGGGGAAGGTAATCGGATTAGCGCGCTCAATGCTTGTTGGTTTCGTAGGGATTCGGAACGCGTTCTTGCCACAGCTTCTCTTAGCCGGCGGCGCTCTTCTACTCGCTGCTGAGCGGCAGCAAAGTCTATAGATGTCATTTCATGGACTCTCTGTCCATGAATCTCAGCAGGTCCATACTCGTGAGTTGGATGATATGAAGCGTAACGATCGTGAATAGCAGGACTTGCCGAGGCAAAGCGGCTAGCGCGGGTGCGGCAAATATCAATGTTGATTTCCAAGCTAGTGCCTGCCACTGTCCAACTTTGAACACAGAGGACCACTAAGGACAGCCAATGAAAAGGAATTGCAGCAGATCGATTCCTCGAAGAAACATTTGGACCTTTTAGATATCCAAAAATATTATGCTCATGTTCACCTATTACTAACGAAAGGGAAGGATGAACTTTTCCATCGAGGTGCCTGCAGAAGCAAATCCTTTGACAGACCAAACGTTGTTTCACGTGTTGCAATCTGCATCTTCAAATAATCAACAGCAAATCAAGAGTGGTGCGCAACAGCTGCAAAATTGGGAGAAGTCACCTGGCTTCTACAGTTCTTTACAGTCGCTCTTCCTCAGCAAATCACTCCCCTTTGAGGTCCGCTATCTTTCTATTATACAGCTCAAAAATGGAATAGATAAATACTGGCGAAAGACTGCTGCAAATACCATTCCCAAAGACGAAAAGTCCCTCATCCGTTCAAGGTCCGTGGAAAGCGGCATCAATGAGCCAGATCGGCGGTTGGCGCTCCAAATAAGCATTGTAATTGCGAAGATAACGCGTTATGAGTATCCTCATGACTGGCCCGATGTGCTGGACTCCGTCCTTGAAGCGTTGCAGCCTTCACTGGGGAGTACACCTAATACTCTACGGCTTTCCCGAGCCCTTCTCATACTTCTCTACATCGTCAAGGAACTCTCAACAGCAAAATTACAGCGATCTCGGGCAAGTCTCCATTCCGCAGCCCCTAGTGTCGTTAAAGTCGTTGGTAGCATATACATTGGTCGTGTAAAGACGTGGATACAATTCCTCACAACAGGTGGCGATGACGAGGGTGGAGCTTTGGAAAGTATCGAAATCAGTCTCCTTGCTTTGCAAATCCTTCGGCGGTTGATCGTTTTTGGTTACGATTTTCCCAACCGCCACGCGGAACTTCGAGAAATTTGGGGGATTCTTGTCTCACATTTCGGACAGATGCTCGAGATTGTTTCTAAAAGTTCGTTGGTTTTGGGGGCCACCTCAAGAAAGATCATCGAAGATCACCTCTTACAGATCGCTAAGCTCCATGTCAATATGATAAACTCTCACCCTGCAGGGTACGCGCTTCTACCGGACTCGATTGAACTAGCCAAAGCCTATTGGGGTCTTGCTCGTCAATTTGGAGAAACACTTAGATTACAGATCCCCGATCCATCAGCAAAGATAGGCACAGATGGTGATGCCGACAAAGATGAAGGATCGTTGGTCATGGAAAAGCTGACACTAAAGGGATTATTACTAATTCGAGCTTGCTTGAGAATGGTTTTCAACCCTGTGCAGACTTTCAGATACCAGAACGACGAGGCCAAGGAAGAGCGAAAGAGATCGAAAGAGATGATGAAGAGTGATCTGCTGTCCGGCAATTTTGCCCGTGAAGTTATGGAGACTTTGGTCACACGTTTCTTCGTTTTCACGACACGAGACCTGAAAGCGTGGGAAGAAGAGGTACGTATGCTCGGACATAAGATCCACCTTTACTTCATTCATAAGCCTTGAGATGCCCCAAAGGATTGTTTGCTCCTCATCTGCATTTGAATATCTCACGAGATCTTCTAAGATACGCAGTGCTGATGATTAGAGCTTGATTCAGCCAGATGAGTGGGAGAAGGCCCAAGAGGGCGGTGGCAGTGACTGGGAATTTTCTGTTAGGTGTTGTTCTGAAAAGCTGTTTTTAGACCTGATGATCAACTACAAAGATACGCTTATGCAGCCATTGCTGGCCGTCTTTGAAAATGTTGCCGGTACGTGTACCTTACCGCCCGCTAATGGGCTTCTACTTACAACCAAAAGCTGTGCAAGGTACCGAGATCCTCATTAAGGACTCCATATACGCTGCAATTGGGCTTGCAGCACCCGTGTTAGAGCGCAACCTTCAGTTCGACTTTGGATATTTCCTCAACAACACCTTGGTCCAAGAAGTGCAAATCCAACAACCCGGATTCAATATTCTACGCCGCCGAGCAGCCATTATTCTTGGTCAATGGCTTCCCGTGAAAGAAGGCCTCAATCGGCCCCTTGTATACCAAATTTTCCAGCATTTACTCAACAAGGAGGACCCATCGAATGACCAGGTTGTCCGTGTCACCGCTGGGAGGCAGCTCAAGAACGTCGTCGATCCATTTGAATTTACGGCTGAACCCTTTGAGCCTTACGTGGCAGATATTATAGGTAAATTAGTGGCACTAACCAAAGAGGTGGAGCTCCCAGATACCAAAATGGCGCTTTTGAACACGATTGGTGTGATTGTTACAAAGATGGAACAAAAAGTATGTCGTCACTATCGAAAACAAAGTTGGGGGGGCTAATCAGGCTAGATCTCTCCATTCGCAGACCAAATCATACCTCTCCTTGATTCACTCTGGGACCTGGCCGAAGAACAGCCCTTGATGAGACAGGCTGTTCTCGGTCTATTGTCTGCACTAGCAACCTCTATGCAGGCCGAGTCTCGGAGATATCATCCATACATAATTCCCAAGATCCGATCCTCTGTTGAGCTAAGCTCCACAGATAGAGTATATCTCCTGGAAGATGCACTGGAACTATGGTCAACAGTCCTTGCCCAGACACCTTCACCGGCCTCTTCCGAGATCATTTCACTCGTTCAATACCTATTCCCTATGTTCGAGGTCGCGTCAGAAACGCTCCGGAAAGCCTTGGAGATCACGGAATACTACATATACTTAATCCCATCAGAGATCCTTGCAAACGCGACTCTCATCTTCAATCACTTCGGCTTATTGCTCGGATCTGTGAAGCCAGAAGCGAGTAATACGGTCACGAGTCTGGTAGAGCTACTTATTCAATCGGCAAACAGGCTCGGTGGTGTGTCAGCTGTGCAGGACCTTGTCCAATCGCTGATGTCATCCAACCTTATGTCTGCCCTCCTTTCCGGTCTGAACGACGCCTATCTGGCACATCAAACCTCTGGCCCGAACAGGATGAAACCGTCAATCGATGGCCTTGTCGAGACCGATTTTCTCAATATATTCGCCCAGCTCGCGGTAGTCAGTCCCTCGCTCCTCCTTTCCAGTCTCGATGCAGCGCTTCAAAATAGCCAAATGACCACCAACAAGCCTCACGACCGGTCGTTCGAATGGCTAATCACCGAATGGTTCTCCAACGTGGAGTACATCGCCCATCCCGGCCACAAAAAATTGAGTTGTCTAGCCCTCACTTCCTTCCTCGAGACAGGCGAACACTGGATACTTTCTCGTCTACAAAGTCTCATGACTCTATGGACCGACGTCATCACTGAAGTTGTCGTTGACATGAGTTCTGAAGAAGGGAAGGTGGATTACCAGGACAGCCTAGTCTACAATGATCTCGACGCCCTGAAATCTGAGGGGCCTGAAGCTCCAGCTGACGAGCGGAGACGACTCATCGCTTTCGAGAAACCAGTGCACAGGATAGATGTGAGGGTCTGTATTCGGGAGAAACTGGCAATCGCTGTAGGAATGTGTGGAGGCACGGAGGCGTTTCAGAGAGACTGGGTTCAGAATGTGGACGAGGATGTTGTGAGAGCATTTGGCGCTTTGGGTGTCATCTGAGCGGAGAATTACCTTCGCACCTTGACAATGCATGCACAATGGAATCGGGAAACTTAACGATGACACATCTGTTTGTCAAAGAGACAGACACTCTTGCAATCTCAATTCTACACTAGTACCATCTCAATTCACAGGATCCAAGCATTGAAACAAATCCCCAAAAACCAAATCACTCCCATCTCCACAATCTCAATACCGTAAACAATATCCATACAAGGAAAAGAATCTCCAAGACCAATCCACCCCCTCCCATCCTCACACATCTCTCATAACAAAAGCATCACAAAGCAGCTGGCTAGATAGGGAAGAAGAGACCATCCGCCCATCTGCGAGTAAAGAGGCATTTATTCGTCCGCTTGCTGCGTCGCGATAGGACATCTGTGCAGATAGATGATGGAATGGTAAGGTAAGTAAAGAGCTGAGAACGAGGGTTCGGAAAGTCGCTAGCGCAAGTATGTAGGGGCTTTGAGCTACGCGGTAAAAGAGAGAGGGGAAGCGGGCGAGGGTTGGTGACAGAAGTGTCTACCGACTTTCACTCGCCAAATAGCGCCAAAGAAATCGGCGGACACTTTTGTCACCAACCCTTGGGGATCATAAAAGCGTTGATAGCAAATTATTCGCCATCTCATTTTTAAAAAAAGTGGTTTATATTTACAAATAAAAGCCTTCCTTCCACATACGGCCACAGACTGTTGAAAACTCGGCTTCCCGTCCGCTCAGCCAAAGATAAGCCTCAGATCGGCTAATTAGTAGTTGGGTCGGTGACGACCAGCGAATACTAACTGCTGTATGTTTTTTCGTTTTTTTTTCCCCATGAGAACCCTGTGAGTAACTTCTTAGGCTTTGTGAATTTTTCCTTGGGGAGGAGGGGATTGTTGGTGGGAATGTTGGTGGGATTGAATGGTTGTGATATGTGGTGTGGGGGGATGGGTGAGGAATACTGATTTTTATGAAGTAAGATATATATGTTGGTTTATTGGCGAGTCCTCGATTAGAGCTTCTGGGAGCCTTGTGTTGGTACAGAGGTATTTATTGATGCAACCTTCATCTTCATTGTGAGGCCGTAACGTGATCGCCTTGGACGGCATTGTTCGTGGGCTTATGTGGAGCATCTACAGAACTGCCCTCTAATTGACCTGAATAGCTTCTTCGCGAGTACAAATTCTTATTTCGTAAGATCAGAGTCTATGGATGCCGCTACTCTAGTAGCTGAAGCATATGTTCCGACATTGCCAAAGGACACAACTTTACGACAGCAACATTCGGCCTATCCAAGCGTACTGTAAAGTCCGTTTTAGATTGACAATTTTTGAGGTGTATCTCTGGGGCATCAAGATGAAGAAAGCAACGCAAATTTGCTTATCATGGATCCTGAAAGGGGTAGCTCTGGCTCTGCTAAACAGTGAGAGGTAATGGTAAGTGGTCTGACTGTGGCGGTCTGGCCGCTGGCAGCCCTAGCAGTCCTTGCTGAGCAGATAAGTTGCATGTTTTGTCACTTACAACGCAACAGCATACTTGCCAGTCGGTATCTCTAAAAGTAGAATCGATGAAAGCGCCAGAACGCCAATTGGGATGCACAAGATCCCCAAGTCCGGGAGACTATCAAAGCACACTGAAAATCCAGGGGGGGGGCCGTGCTATCTGTTCCAGAAGCGTTTCAGCCTTAATATGTCAAGGTGGTTCCGAGAAGTCCGACTTGGCAATCGACGCGAAATACTCAAGTCGTCGACCATGAAATGTTTGAATCTTCCGATGCTGTCGAATTGCTGAGTATAGTCATATTCCTCGTAAGAGCAGGCACTCCGGATGCCAAATTAGGACCCCACATTTTGATGAAGAGGGAACCGTTTTCGCCTGTGCACTTTTCTCAATGCCGTATATCGGAATATCGTTACACGGTCTTTACTCACCAAGATCGGTCGCCTTGCCCGTTTTTCCACTTCTAATACATATCCCATTTATTGCAACTGCAGCCGCCCAGATATCATACCAGGATACTCTCTCCATGGGAAGCGTAGTATCAATTTCTATTGTACACTGATTATCTGGAGCTGCCGTGGTCATATTTTAGAATAGATCTAGGAATACTTGAAGTGCTTAGACACTTACATGTATCCATGCCTGGAACGATTGTGCCTGCGCCACTTCCTTGTTTTCCGAACGAGATGACACCTTTTGAAGCGAACATCAAGCTTACAATTGCATCGCAAGATCTGAGAGGGGGAACTGTGGAGCCTGGAGGACCGATGGAGCCATCGAAGCATTGTACATGCGGTTCATACGAGGCTAGAGCCACGCCTAGATTGTTGTCTCCGCCTTGGAACTCCTGTGTGAGCGTGCTTTTCGACATCCTTTCTCAATTGTATTTTGAGTTTGCTTATCGAAGTACTCACCAATGTCAATTGCAAGCCCACCCGAGTTTGTTCCTATTCCTGCGACGCAGATGCTCAATACAGCCAGAGCAGCTTGGGATACATCGAGTGTGGTAGCAATAGCGGATGACCTGCCAGGTTTGAACTCCAATTCAACCGTGCAAAGTCCCCGTACTGTGGGAAAGTCAGACAACTGGGTGGAGATAATAGGGAAATTTTGCTAGCGATGACCTTACCCCCTATCTGTCGGGAAGGAAGGCTAACGTCCCATGTGCTTGGGTCAGCAGATCGCTCGCCAAATCTCAATTCCTGGGTCATGCGTGGGATCCCTGTGATGGCGTCCCTACAGTCTGCAGCAAGTAAGTCTCTTCCATATTGGTTCCCGTCACAAAAGACTGCCAGTTTGTTGGTGGACGTGTCTGGATGCAACCATGTCCGATTGCGGTGATTGACCGAGCTTGATCGGTTTGGTAGCACTGATGGTTCAGTGAGCGTAAGCCCACCGACCACAGGCTGGACCACGAGCGCTCGAGCAATGGAGACCAGGGAGAGGTAGATTTGGAGCAGACGTGATTGGTTCATAGTGTTCTAGGCTTCATTACGTACGAGAAAAAGCATGATTGAAAGAGAGCACGGCGAATAGTACATGTTCCAGTACCTCAACGCAGGACAGTGGACGAGCCTTTTGCCAGCCTTATACGACACGCCGTTGCATGCATTGCGGGTTTTATGATCGGTCTTGCAAAGCGGCAATAGGTATCACGGGACCGTTTACCGATATCCGATGACTGGTCTTTCGGATCTTGACATGTAACGTTAAGTTCAGCGGTGTTCTATCGTGAAGGTCTAGAGTAATATTAGTTCAGTGTGTAGCGGCAACGTGAGACGAAGGAAGGTTGAAAAGTGGACGAGATTATCGGAACGAGACGATTAGAGATAGGGACAAGCAAGCGGATAGGACAACGAGCGCATGATTAACAGCTGAGTGATAGCTTGGTCTTTTGGAGAGCGTATAGGAGACCAGAACATCTGATTTTAGGAGCTTCAGGGATCCGCCTACGCTGGCGGGTCGAGTCGCCTTTTTGTGTCACATAAAGCCTAAGATGAATCCTGGCAGGTGACTTGAAGGCAGAAACATTAAAAATGATCTACAGGTCCGAGGTGTCGCAGTCTCGCAGGATGAAACGTTTTAATGTTTTGTAGTAGAGCCATCCATGTTTACTTATGACCCACGCTAAACCCATTCGAGCTCCATCGCCCCGGCTTCTCCAAAAATTCATCTTCCGAGCATGCATCATCAGCGCTTTGACATCTGCAATCTGCAATCTGCAGCATACCCCACATTTCACAGCAACAATGCCTCAGGCCCCCACGCCCCTCATTCGCCGTCCTCAAACTCTCAAACAAGCCAAGAAAGCCTACCGCAAATCCACTGGAGTAGTGCGACTCTCGGAAAGCGAACAGGCCATGCTCGAGCGGCGCGCGGTACTTCAAGAGCGCGCCGATAGAATCAACGAAAGGGAGGCGAGGCGGAAAGCGAATTTGAAGAAGAAGGAGGAGAGGCTGCAGAGGGAGAGGGAGGTGAGGCAGAGGATGGGTATACCGACACCGCCGGGGAAGGAAAGGATACATGTGGGGCCAAGCCAGTTGCACCTGTCGGGCTTTATATATGGAGGGGAAAAGAGAAAACGGGATAATGAAGAGGAGGATGGCGAAGAAAGTAGGACACAGACGGAGAAAGAGCTGGTAACACCAGAGCAACATGAGCGTTCAGTGGAGCCACCAAGGTCACGACAACTTCCCCAGATTCTACCTATCAATTCGCGACCCAAATTGACGATGCCCTCTAACACCATGAACACACAACCCTCAAAAGGGCTAGAGGATACTCTACAGCGCAATCGGACCCCTCAAGAAAGGACATCTCCAGCTCGCTCTCCGCTACAGGCCAAAACCGCAAACCCAACAGTACAGCAAAAGCCATTGGCTAGAAATACCAAAAGTGGCGATATACAGGTCAATTCATCTCATCTACAAAGGCCTCAGGCACCGGCACCCAACCAAGCTCCAACAAACAACCTCCCCAACTCCAAGAAACCGCCCTCACTCCCACCCCCCTTCAAAACAGACAGCGTCCCAGAAGACTACCTCGACTCCTTCTTCGTCAGCAACACCCAAATCCAGCGCGAACTCTCCCCTCCACCAACCCCACCCACCAGAACAGCATCACCCAGCAACGCCACCTCCATCTGCCTACCACCACCGCAACCGCCCACGCCTCCTAACCCACCGGCAACCAGCAACGCTGACCCCATCGCAACCGACAACCCCGCAGACCTCCTCGCCTTCATATCAACCCAAGACCTCGACTTCACCGATGAGCTTACCCAACTCTCGCCTCTTGCGCCGCTAGACTTGCCCCTCCACAAGGAAAACGCGGAACAACAAGGACGAGAATCAGAATCAGGATCAGAAGACTTCCCAGACTCCGAACTCGAATCCATAGTCCTAACCTTCACCCTCGACTCGCCAACCCCAGACCTCCAACCCCCCAACCCTCCCCTCCAGACCCTCCCCTCCAGTCGCAGCCATCACACCACCACCAACGCCTCAAGCACCCACAATCCATCCCAAACCCAAGCACGACACGAGCAACAAAACCCCCAGCGCCAAGAACCCCAGCGCGTAGTAGCCGCGGAATACGACGCTTTTGAACTACTGTGCACGCAGGATCTCATGGAATTGGAATCATGAGAAAAGAAAAATGAAAGAAAAAGGAAGGAAAGAAAGATACCTATAACGCATACACGCAATGTATCGCAAAATTGTGCTGGGACAAACAAGAACAGCAGCAGGGCAACCGGCTTCGCTGGTGTCCACGCACAAGCCTCTTGGTCATAAATTGCGAGAAAGCCCTTGCAAGTCCTGTTGGGAAAAAACGCGCACAGCCTTCCGCCATGGTTACATACGCAGGCTTGCGGATGGCAAATATGGAACAGAAGCATCATCATACCAGCACAGCATACCAGCCGCGACGGACGTGCTAAGGACTGGGGAAGACTTGACGTATTGGATATCCTTAGTCCCGTTGGAGACAACGCGCTTGGCCACACACACGCAGGCTCAAGGGAGGCCAAAGGTACCGAATAGAAGCGTTATCATACCAGCATGCCAGCCGCGACGGAGATATTGAGGACTGGGTTGAACCTGAAGTATTGGATATGTACATATATATTATAAACTAGCAGTAGCAAAAGAAGCAAGTCGCTCTCCAGCTCAAGAGCCAGCAATAGCCCCTCCATCTCTTCAAAAGCCTGCTTATAAACCATGCCACCTAGTCCTATACATCCCTGAAAAATGACAGACCACTCCTTTCGCAAGATCACAACGTAGGCGCCCTCTTCAACCCGACACAATAACGCACGAACAGCTGATCCAGAAAATGTTCATGTCTGATCCCCGGTGGCCTATGCTTTGCGAATGCGTCGATGGCTTGCTGCACACCGAAACGCTCCCTTTCAATCAAGTAAGAGCAGATAAAGAAACCGGTGCGATTGAAACCATAGTGACAGTGCACACAGATCAGTGCTTCATCATCGGCTACTTCCAGGGTTGTTTGCGCCGTTTGCGAGCGCAGTCGATCGACCAATTTGATGAAGTCCTTTGCCTCTTCCGATGTCGGAGGAATCTTGGAAACAGTGGGGAACTTGTGGTACTCGATGCCGCCCTCATCAAGACCTTTGGGATCGTAGACGGGACTTTCATGGCTAATGTCAATGACAGCCTTGATCCTGCCCTTCCAATTGCGAACGAAGATTTCTGGCGAGTGTATATCGTCGACCTCTCGGAGAGTCTTCATTGCGCGAAAGATGCCAGCTATGGCCTCGGAGACTGGGCATACAGCTTGCCATTTGGCCAGATTCTTGACATCCCATTTGCCTTCTGTGGAAAGATGTTGAAGCTGCCAGCCAAGGGATAAGCGAGTATCAACGTGTTCGTAGAGAAAAGTATGAATGAGACCTGCTAACGTGCGGTATGTGGCAGGATCATAAAGAAGGCCGTGAGAGGCAGGAAAAGGAAGAATCGAAGTCTTGAGGACTTGGCGTCGCCTGGAGTAGCTAGGGACGCTGGACCGAGATTGAGCTTCATTTCCGATAACGGTGAGTTCAGTCACAGATGACTTGCTCAATCTTTTCTCGTCTTGCGAAAGGTGCTCCACATCTCCGTCAGAAGCCGTGCCTCTCTCTGGCGAAGGCGAGAGTGCTTCCATCGACTGGCTATCCCATGGTCTATCTACCTTTCCCAAGGCTTGTCCTATCTTCGTTATCTGATCTGGTTTGGTGACACTATCCCCTTCACCGGCAATCAGGAACAGAGGTAGCTTCAGGCTGGCCCATACGTCGATTCCTGGCATGCCTTTCTCTTGTGATTTTGTGGCCGAGCGACTGGGCAGAAGGCCCGATGCCATTCTTCGCCAGACGGCAGTTTGACTTTGCGCATTGAACCGGACTTGTAACTTCTTGACCTCGATATCTGCATCCTTTCCAACAAAACGGGCGACGCTTGCACTCTCAGGCCCACCTCGTCTGTCCCAAGTCCGCCAGATATCGAATATGGGTGTCGGTACCAAGAGTAGCTTCTCAAAAAGAGCGATTTGGTTATGAGAAGGCAGCGTTGCTTGAGGGCATACGGCGACGACTGCCAAGACTTCGGGACATTGTGCATCTTGCGATGCTAGAGCATTGGATGCGACCAAAGCTGACAAAGAGCATCCCATACTGTGTCCGACCAATATTGCCCCTTGACCATCGTGCCGGTCACAATATTGTTTGATTACCACCCTCAGTAGCTCGGCAAGAGCCTTCGGTGTATAAGCCTCCCATGAAGTGGGCGAGAATGCAGAGCGTCCACATCCTGGCAGATCTACTCCAAGACAGGGTGCCACATTGACCAGGCTTGTCAAAAGAGGGTTGAATTGTGCCAGAGACCCTCCGAGTCCGTGTATGAAGACCAGGAGTGGAAGGGGTGTTGGGTGCGATGGAAACTTGTCGGCTTGTGGATGTGGTCTGTAGAAGGTCCGGATTGAAGGATAGGTTGCAACGGAGGTTGTGAAAGACTGGAAAGTAGAATGCTTTTTCAACAAACCAGGATCTGTTATCTCCGCGTCTGACTGCCCTAAATTTGGTTTCAGCGTGAGCATTATTTCGCTCCCAGTGCATGCGCCGTCGTGACTCACTTGGCTTTGAGCTCCCAACAGAAATCTGCGATGACGGCTTCATACTGCCACCAGCCTTGCGCTCGTCATGACCTGCATCCTTTATCGAACTTTGTCCTTTTCTTGTAGAAGACGTGTTGCGCCACAGCCGAATGCCCTGGACAAAGCTGCATAATGCAACGAGCTGCACCATGTCCACAAAGCCTAATTGACCATGGAGTAATTGCTGGTATTTCCGCCGTATCACAGCCCAGGCTAGGGCCAGATAGGAGGTCAAAACATGGCAAAGCTGCTGGAAAGGTGCAGGTGCAGATGCGGAAGCTTGTACTCGTACAGGGTGCTGTGGTGGAGGTTCGTTTGACGCTTCTGCAGCAGCGACGATCTTCACGGACAGAGACAGCAAAAGTTTGACAAAAGTCAATACAAGGAGCAGTGGCCGCATAGTTATCTTTTTGAGCATCTATCTGTCTGAGGATGATGATGTAGGCTCATCTTTGTTGAGGAGCCAATGGCAGAGGTGTCTGCGTGCCATCTGCACAAATCGTTGGCTACCGGTGAAGCAAAAACGGGTAGGCGCATCAGACGGAGCAATGGCGTCTTTTGACAGGCTCACGACCCACGGGGATGCTATGTCAGCGTTGCCAAATTAGAAAAGGTGCTGAAGACCTGTTAAGTTGAGTTGAAGATAATCACATTAATGTAGAGGTAAGGTAAAGTAAGGTCGGCGGTGCATATTAACTTCTGCAAGACATTGATGATTGCTTGTGCGCACCGATTAAGCAGTAGCACAGTTGCCGGTTGATGCAAGAAGACGAATGGGCAATGGCGTAGCACCTGCCGATGTGGGGCGCTGGACTTGCCCTGGGTTCCTAAGCACCTAAGGTACCTTATCGCCTAAAGGCCAAGCACTTAGACATCAGCAGGGGTACAAGAGTACCTTACCGAGAATCCGAGTTGACCCTAAATCTGATACGTCAGGCCCTAAAGTCCAAAGGAGCCAAGCAAGCTTCGGGGCGGGTCGTCACTTCGCTTCCTCCACTTTCTGTACCTACTCTAATTTTTGATCTTCTTCAGTCTGTAAGGTACTCGTACTCCGCAATCATACCTCGTCTAGGTAGGATCCGAGGTGCAAAGGTAAGGTAGCTTGAGGTCCCTTGTGCTTTTGATGGCCTAGAAGGTTATGCGACATTAACCATACGCACCTAGCTTAACCGTACAACACATATACCTCAGACTATCTCACGTACTACATGCCCTGTACATGCCTCATGGTTTCCCGGTAAATATCAAATAGCGTGGCGATGACGCTCATTGCCTCGATGGGACAAACCCATGTCAACCCGTCGACCTTGTCCGGTAGTAGTGGTAGTAGTGGCAGGTAGTCTTTTAAATTACTTATCTCCAGCTACTTTAGTAGCCGTTGCAATCTCCAAAATCCCATCATATCCCCTTGTCCCCAACATCCATCCATCAATCAATCATCAGCATTTTTCGATTGTGAGATAGGCGACGAGTAACTAGAGGGGAATAATATAATACGATACGGTATCGATCCTTTTTGATCAGAGGATTGGATTGGAGATTGGAATGGAATTATGAATAATTGTGGAGACGATCAGACGAAATGATTGCGGGAACAGGCCCCAGAGCTTCTTCAACCTTTTCAGCCTTTTATTATTGGTAAGGTATTCTATACTGCTATCTTTTACCCTATTAATACTTTACTTTACCTTGTACTCTAAAGTTCTAGCATCCCTTATTTATCCATCCTAACCGTCTACTAGATTTGTCCGTACGTACTTCAAACTTTTCCCCTTCCCTCGTCTTGAAAAAAATTCAATTCAGTCACAGGACGATGAAAATTTAATAATTAATTGGACGAAGAAATTGTCATTTTATGCAGGTCAAAGGGCAACGCCACCCTATGCTCTCCCTATTATTCTTCTCAGTCCATGCCGATTTCGGGCCTCACCGCCAATGATATCAGATCTAGCCTTTTTCCTCATACATCTTCAATTTTCACCATTTTCTTTAACCGCTTCAATCATGCCACCCCAGCAATAATTCTAACCCTCTCTTCAGCTCCAAAAATATATACTTGATGCAAGCGTCTATTTCGGATCAAGTGACCCTTTCTCTCTGCTACTTATATAGAAAACTATGGCTCTGTGTCCTCTCTCGGAAGTGTGACTTCCCTCCCTGATCCTTCCCAATCCTCTCATCTTTTTCATTCATCCCTATCATGGATCATGCAAATCAAGCAAAGCAGCAAGAGGTTGAGGATGAGAAACCAAGGTTCCTTGACTTCCCTCATCTACCGAGTGGAGTCGTTCAAGATGGCAAACTAAGATTAAACCGATATTCTTCCACCGTCACCAAGGATCACGATTTTCCTGGAGCGCAGGTTAGCTGCGGCCTGCTGCAGACAACCGCGACTCCTGCTCACCTGCGTACAGGCAATGCTATACGCTGCAGGTGTACCTGACCGAGAGTCAATGAAGAATAGCCCACATGTTGGTGTGGCTTCAGTGTGGTGGGAGGGCAATCCGTGCAAGTAAGGAATCCAGGCCTTTTGCTTCCTTTCGCCGTTGCTGACGCGGCTATCCAGTATGCATCGTAAGTCTAGCTCTGAGACTTGAAAGCAAAGGTAAACGGTTTTCAAACGGTCTCTGAGCCGTGAGTTCATATTAGTACTTGACCTCGGCAAGACCGTCAAAGAATCACTTCAGAAGCAAGGGATGCTAGCATGGCAGTACAACACAATTGGGGTCTCTGACGCTATCACGATGGGTAACGAGGGTAAGAGTCTATAACGTTCGGTGTTGTACTTCGATACTGACAGTCGCAGGAATGCGGTTTTCTCTTCAGACCAGAGAATTGATTGCAGACAGTATCGAGACAGTCACGTGCGCACAACATCATGATGCTTGCATTACCCTGCCCGGCTGCGATAAGAATATGCCTGGAGTCGTTATGGCTATGGCCAGACACAACAGACCTTCCCTGATGATCTACGGTGGCACCATCGCCGTTGGTCATAGCAGCCTCCTCCGAAGGCCCATCAACATCTCGACCTGTTATGAAGCATCTGGAGCATACAACTACAATACTCTCAAGCAGCCAGAAGACGGTGGAGACGTGACAAAGTCCAAAGACGAAATCATGGACGATATTGAGCAGAATGCTTGCCCCGGGGCAGGTGCTTGTGGCGGGATGTATACTGCAAACACCATGGCTACCGCTATCGAATCCATGGGTCTCACACTTCCAGGGTCGTCTTCTACCCCTGCCACTTCTCCTACGAAAATGCGAGAATGCGTTAAGGCTGCAGACGCAATCAGAACTTGCATGGAGAAAGACATCAAGCCCCTTGACCTTCTCACTAAAGCGTCATTCGAGAACGCCCTAGTCATAACTATGGCACTTGGCGGTAGCACAAATGGCGTCGTCCATTTTCTGGCCATGGCTGCCACAGCTGGCGTCGATCTTACAATTGATGACATTCAGCGCGTCAGCGACAAGATCCCCTTCATTGCGGATCTGGCTCCTAGTGGAAAGTACTATATGGCGGATCTGTACGACATAGGTGGTGTTCCGTCCGTGCAGAAACTTCTCATTGCAGCCGGCTTTCTTGATGGGAACATTCCTACAATCACCGGCAGCACTCTCGCTGAGAACGTGGCCTCCTTTCCCTCTCTCCAGCAGGATCAAGTCATCATCCGACCTCTTTCCAATCCCATCAAATCGACTGGTCATATACAAATACTCCATGGAAATCTCGCACCTGGCGGAGCGGTCGCCAAGATCACTGGCAAAGAAGGCACCAGGTTCACAGGTATCGCTCGCGTCTTCAATAAAGAACGGGAACTGGACATTGCTCTGAACAATGGTGAAATACCTCACAGTCCAGATCTAGTTCTGATTGTCCGCTACGAGGGCCCGAAAGGTGGACCCGGGATGCCAGAACAATTGAAATCTTCAGCGGCAATAATGGGTGCCAAACTCACGAATGTTGCCTTAGTGACAGATGGAAGATATTCAGGAGCAAGTCATGGATTCATCGTAGGACATGTTGTACCAGAAGCAGCTGTTGGGGGCCCTATTGCAGTCGTGCAGGATGGAGATGTTGTCACGATCAGTGCAGAAACAAACGAGCTGAGCATGGATGTCAGCAAGGAAGAGATACAGGAGAGGCTTTCGAAATGGAAAAAGCCCAGGAGGACTGTTACAAGAGGAGTCTTGGCAAAGTACGAGGCTCTGGTGGGAGACGCAAGCCACGGAGCATTGACGGATGCCTTCTGAGAGTGGTCTAAAAGCGTTTCCGTAGAAAACGCTAACTACATAGATGCATCTTAATGTGTTCAATCATCTTGTCCGCAGTATCCACTGTTTTGTAATATCCTTAACCATGACAGGCGATCTCTACGTAATCTCCATTCTGATGCAGCGATGATAGGCTGAAACATACTGCTTTGCCAAGAACTGGCGCCAAGAGATATCTCATAGGGCTGCACTAGCGATTCTCCTAAGCGAGCATCCACAACGCTGAAAATCGAGATCTACAGAAGTAATTCGACGGCTGGTCTCAAACAACATCGTACTTAGATCCTTGATTGTTGAGACTCGTCATTACTACAGTCATGACCGGGGGTGTCAGCGTCCGCGATGTCGACGTAAGTAGCCCTCTTCATGTTTCCTAACATACGGCGCAAGGTGTGAGATCCGAGTCTAGGGTACGAGAGCCACGACGAGCATGCTTGTATAGTCTCGCCGACGAATTCTATGAAGAAACCGTTCAGTGTAATCATTAAAGTCCTACGGGCAGAGATGGCTGACCTACATGACTCGTTGCAGGCCCAGCAATTCATCAACGCCTACTCCGCTTTCCTGAAGCGACAAGGGAAGCTGCCTATCCCCGGTACGTCCTCGACCATTGAGAGGAATTCTGCGGCCGTGCCTGCGCCTCTACTCAGGCTATAAAGGATGCAAGCTGACCGAGGTTCTATGCTTAGGTTGGGTCGACACCGTCAAAACTTCTCCCTCCAAAGAGCTTCCACCACAATCGATCGACTGGTAATCCTCTCATTCTTCGGCATTCCATGGCTCCTTCTCAGCAATCCTGCTTACATTTTCCTGACACGTATACAATAGGTTCTATACCCGCGCTGCCGCTGTTGCCCGTCACATATACCTCCGCAAAACTGTTGGTGTTGGCCGCATGCGAAAAGTCCATGGCAGCACTAAGAACCGTGGCTCAAGACCCTCACACCATGTCGATGCAAGCGGATCAGTGGACCGTAAGGTGATGCAGGCTTTGGAGAATATCGGGGTGTTGGAGAAGGATGAGGAAAGGGGAGGGAGGAGGATTACGCAGAGTGGGCAGAGAGATCTAGACCGTATGTCAACGTTCTTCTGTTAACGATATTGTTCGCTTGCGCCTATGCTGACTTGTTTTGTCTGATACAGGGATCGCTCAAACTACGCTGGAAGAGTCTGATGAGGAGGAGGAGGAGGAGTAAAGTAAATTGGAGAAATCTTTCGGATGCCTAGATTAGCCTGTGTATGGGCAAATTGCTATCCAGCAACTCGATCATGCATACGTAGTAGCAAATGTGAATGAATCATGTTGAAATCAGTCGACTAGCAACTCGACGTCGTTTCCAGGGACACAATCTCACCGCCACTCATGCCAGATGCCGTGAGATCTTATCACCCTGATCGTCTCATGATCACCAAAGTGAAGACAAATTCCACCTCTGCTCCTTATAGACTGGAATCAGGAGTCGTCGTCACTCGGAGATCTCTCAGTTCCGTCTCGAGTAACATGTCGACACCTGGAATCAAAATCTAGGACAATGTCTCTTGCACCCAGAACACAAATGATGAGACTCCATCCGACTTTGTCGGCCTTTCACGAGGTTCTCGATCTTGTGTCTAGTGTTTCCTTATGCCGTGTATCATCTGTCCTCGCGAATCACTACGGGACATCGTCTTTGGAAAAAAAGGCAGGAGCAGAACTTCCTCTTCCTCATTCATAAGCAGGCTCGAGAGAGAGAGACAAGGATTTTGTCTTCTCGAAGGGGAAACAGACACCATCTCGAAAATATTGGCATAGGCCTACTCCGTAGAGCTAGAAGGATTGCGGACATTTGAGCTTGAAAATTTTCACACCCAGTACATCGGAAAAGCTTGGATCACAACTCCTACAGGTCTAATTTTCCGCAATTCTCTCCTGCACTTCCTCTGTATTTTTGAAAGTATTCCAAGAACTTGCACATCTTCTATTGCGTACTCTTATACACATTTTGAAAGCGCAAGACGACATCTAGCTTGGACTGTGGGGGCGGTATGGACATGAACGTTTGCACGACAAGCGACCACGACGGCTATTTTCCTCTCTTGAAACTTCCTAGAGAATTACGCGATTTCATCTACCGCCGCGCTTTTGATTACGCTCTTCCCAACCTCATATTACCAAGATGGATGCAAGCAACGCGTTGGCATGATTATGCACTAGTAGGGAGCCCCGTACCAAGAAAGCGTCTTGACGCAACCTCTTTCACCAATCTTCAGCTTTCCAGCCGTCAAGTCTATCGGGAAGCGTCCTATATCCTTTACCAACATTGCCAATTTTTCCTCTCTATTGCTCCACGCCACGCTTCGTTCTTGGATGCATGTTTACTGTCAAGTATCGGGACTTGGGATCTGCAAGACAAGAGTTATATTCACAGGATAACAAATGTCCTAATCAAGGCAAACTGGGATGAATATGACTGGAGCGACATTCGGGACTTCAAGTGGACAAATTGGAACGATATCACATTGGTGGTCTGTCGCGGGTTGCTGGGATTCTCTAACCTGCGAAGACTCACCTTGGACTGGAGGGTGCCCAATTCTTATGAGATTATCCAGCCGACGCCAGATCAGTGGTCTGTGATCTTCCCACATTTCGAAGAGTTGCGGGCGAGACGCCATGGCCTGTGCGTGGAGGTGCTTGCATGGCAAATGATCCCTGGCTTGCCCTTCGAACGGCAGGAAATATGCAGGGATTTCAAACAGTTCACTCAAAAATTGATGCAGGTCACCCAAGCGCCGCGGGTTGTAATATTACCTTTTTGGGACTCGAGGTACTCAATTTGTCCTTGGTCGGTCGGCCGTAATGACTGTGCTTTTACCAAATACGTCCGCGAGTAGCAAAGATTTTCAGCTACAATATCAAAATTTAGAGCCTCGAGACAAGCGTCACTCGTCGTTCGCAATGCCTCCATACTGTTGGTACATTCTGGAGAGTGATTCAAGTGGGTTGAACGGTCGAGATCGTACCTTGCAGGATGCATGAAACAGGTCGTTTTCAAGTGGGAAAGCCTTTTCGTGTTACAGGACCAGTGAATTGAGCCGTTTTGCTCTGCTTGCTCGAGCCCAGGTGTTTGGATATCCGCAATCTTCGCAAGGCGTCTTGCGACAAGCGCACTTGAGATATCAAGAATCTATGTAACCATCTCATTGTGGGTTGCGGGGTCATTTGAAATGCTACTAAGATTCCTCATACATTTCTGCGTGTTCTTCAATGCATCCAGATCACAGTCGCACCTCCAAGAGCGCCAAGGTGCGTCAATCTTAATCGCCAGTAGCACGACGATTGACCATTAATTTAGGAAGATACGACATCACCCACAGTGGACGCTACACCATTGTCAACTGTGGCAGTAGCAATGCGGCCGTTCTTGTCAGCCTGCTCGACGACCTTTGGATACTCCTGCAACCCTCGATCAGCGACGCAGCACTCACTGTCCCAAGCCCCGCCTTCGACACCTTCTTTCGCTCCGTAAATAGCGCGGCATACGTGGAGCAGCTTCTGAGGAATGTGACCGCTGGCATCGCCCTCTATCCGCCTGCGCAAAAGTTCCACCAGACAGGCTCGCCGCTTCTCATATGCGTGACGTCCGGGGAAGAAGTCGTCGGCCAACGTAGTGGTATAGATTACTATTACCAATGCTTGCTCAATCCCGACGACACTTTTTCTATAATCCGTGGCACGCCTTACATTGTCGTCTGCCCAAATCTTTTTTCAAGTTCGGTTGCGGACGTACCACCAGCTCGGACCTGCCTGCCGGTTGATACTGATCGCAATCGCTTTTTCGAGAGGGGGCAGTATTTTGCTAACTTCAAGGTCTGGAAACTGTTGGAGAGCATACTGAGATATTATCTTTACGCTACGGTAGGCTCCTCTGTGGACTTTGCGAGGGAAGTGAATAGATGCGTGATGTTGCGAGCAGGACGGATGGTGCGAAATCCCAGTAACTATGTTTACTATGCTGCTAGTAAGCCCTCACCACCAGTCATATATGGATTAGCTTGAAGAAGACACGACTGACTGTGTGACACAGGCATTTACGGCCAGTGCACAGAGTTTCCGTACATCCCCGTGCCAAGGCGAAGACCGCTAGAGAACTCGACGCTACTTACAAATGTTACACACGAGTCGGATGGTGGTGATCCGAATGGAACAAGTTTACTTAACTTTGCTGTCTCTGATTAGGCCGTGGTGGAAGACCACTCATTTAGCAAGAGATCATAGCTGCTTGAGAAACGAATTGACTACCACTGCAACACAAAATCTCGCCGCTCTCTCTTTCGAAATCTTTTGTGACCGCGCCCATGTTGATCGAGATTTCGAGAAGCTAGGCTCACAATTACGAACAGGATGGGGATTCTCTAAAATCTAGGATTTCTTAGCTTATCAACCTCTAGCAAAGGAAGGAAAGGCCTCATGTCAACCTCGGAATCACTTCCTGTTTCGGACTTGGACTGGCTGACTCATCCGGCACGAACAACTTCCTCTCTAAAGGATCATGAACACTTACACTTTTGATCACTAAAAGGCCGTATTCTAACAGCTGAAAACAAGGAGTCATGGCTTATCAAATGTACAATAGAACTGTAATGCGTCTTCATTAAGGATCACTACTTCGCCAACAAGCTGAGTATATTCCTCCATTCACCCACAAGGAGCTGCCAAGGCCAGCCTTGATATGCCATTATAACAGAGCGGCCATGGCGGAAGCACTGGAGAGTATCGAGAGCACTGGGTCATGAAATGCTTGATGACCATATAGCCAGCCGTTGAATGCCTATCTCTGAGGATGATGCCAATACCGCAATCACGATTTTATTGACCACGTTGATGGGTATGACAGTAGCACTTGATATACGAGCCTTGTACACATGAATTTGAAAGGACGTTCTGCTGCATTTTCCTTGAACATCACCGATATGCACAGGGACAACACTAATCGTCGTTCGCGCGGGTCAGCTCAAGTCAGCTTATGGAATTAGGAGATCAAGATACGGCCTCTTCTTTAACCATTGAACAGCAGACCCCCCTCCTCTTCCTTGCTACGCCCGCGAAAATCCACAATTGAATCTACTATACGCATTCACCACTCTTTACATGTGAGCCAACCCTAGCGGGGCAAAATTACTATTTCACCTACATGCAATTTCACGAAGAAGATTCCTGCAACCTTTACCTACACCAGCATCTTCTGCTTCAAACACACGCGGCCGCCGCCTCCAACTTTTCTGTCAATGGCATAAGGTTTTGTTAGGATTTGGAAACAGATACAGGCCACCTTGTGACTGGCCAACAGCTTTAGAGATTGAGATGCGCTTCGAGAGTAACGGTACCCGAAACAGCTCTCATAGCTCCACTACTGTACCGAGTATGATTCGTGCCCTTTGGGATACCATCGCCAACCTCCGCTATCTTAAGACGCTACATATAAAAGTACCTTCCCTTCGCCTGTGCAAAGTCCTGCAATTGAGAGAAATGAGGATCGCCGTCGGCTTGAGCGCTTTGTGGAATCTGCAGACGAGCTTTCTGGACTTGGCAATCTCCATTGTCAACAGAACTCACAAATTTGAAGAGACAAGACAACCAAGTGAGCACTGTATGGGTTTTTGGTACGATGATTCCGGGTTGAGGATCCCTCTGAAAGAGCGTCTGAGTGTGACCTAGGCGGGATGATACAACACAACATGGTCGAAGATCTCATACTGCTTTTCCATAAACACATCTCACCCACAAAAATGAAGTTCGAGGTCGTGCAACACTTATTGTCACTGCAAACGTCTCGTTGACACCCGTCAACGCACCAGACACCCATCGCTCCAAATTGATTTCACCGATGCTGATGCGACTTATCCACTGCAATCTATCCATGGCCAGCGAAAACAAAGATCAAATCAGTTTCCCATTCCTCAGTCTCTCCCCAGAAATCCGCAATATCGTCTACGTCTTCGCTTTAACATCCTCCCCTCTGTGCACCCGCTGCACAAACACGCAGAAACGATGGACCCGACTCGGTTTGGTGGCCGATTATCCCAAGGAACGCATTCTTCCCTCTCTCAGCCTCCTTCTCGCCAGCCGTCAAATCTATCACGAAGCATCCTACGTCCTTTACCATCACGGCTGCTTCCAAATACCCGCTTTCATATTCAACACGCTGACTACAGGGCTCAGCAAGCCAGGAGGCGTTATAAAGCCCTCTCGGCCTGTCAAGTCATTCTCCGAGTTGGCGATCAAAGCCCCCTACAAGTGTCTCTCTCAGATCCAAAGGATTAACATCCAAATCAACTGGTTCAGATCCAGAAGTGGCTCGCTTGCGCATCGTTCATTTACAGGAAATCTGGACGGAATTTGTCAAGGACTTGCCGCATTTCCTCATCTGAGAGCTGTCACCGTGGTATGGCAGTCGTACTCTGCGGATCCCGTGCGCTTAAAGGGAGAAAGGCTGTTCGATTCTTTGGGCAAGAGAAGGACAGGGGAGCTTTTAGAGTCGTTGCGGAAGTTCCAGGAAGAGCGGCCTGAGGTTGCCGTTGTGATTGAGCTGCCGCCATGGGGGTTGTCCGCCGGGGTGGACAGGAATACGAAGAACTACTGGCGGGCTTGGAGCCTTAATAAGCTGATGAAGAGACTTTGTGCGTGAATTTCGATTTCTTGCTCGGGGGGCAAGAAGAAACTTTGGTTCCTAGTAAATTCAATTCTGAGATCAGGAGCATGGCTGAAGATTTCCAAGGATCCAATGTGAGACTGAAGGTTCGTAATGTAGGGAATAGCGAATTTCCAAAGAAATTCCGACGATGGGGCCGCATACGGTTGGCTAGTCAGGTTCAGCATAACAGAATCGTCAAGTCACGTGGTAGACGTCTGGTAAGTGCTTACTTTAACACTTCTGACACATTGGCTTTTTCAACACCCGATTGGACGACTCTTGATATGGACTATCCTACATTCGACACGGCTACCCAAGAGAGCGGACAGCCAGCATGGACTCGCCTGAATGAAAGCGGAGTTAAGCCTTTTTCTGTCTAGCGTGTCACGTTACACAGACCGCATCCATATAATCAATTCAACAAGCATCCTTGAGAAACCTCCTTCTACATAGTGTCCTCCAACAACGAAAACCACCCACATCCAACCCATTCAGCATGACGAATACATCGCCTCCGCAAAATCCATCGTCTTCAGAGACCGAGATGGTGACACCCAGCAAGATCATGTCAGGCACGTCTTTCCCCCATCCAGAACCACCCACTTTCCCATTCCTCAATCTCCCTTTCGAACTCCGCAACCTAGTCTACGGCTACGCCCTCACTTCTTTCCCCCTCCGAACCCACCGCTACTACCACCATTGGTTCATGTCCAACATCCGCGCAATAGCAGCCGGCAGTCCCAAACAACAGCCCGCCCGCCCCTCATCATCACCATGCTTCGACCTCCTTCTCACCAACCAACAAGTTTACACCGAAGCCTCATGGATCCTTTTTAGCGAAGGCTGTTTCCTCCTCCCGGTTTTTGTCTTTCATAACAGTCTCATGGAAATATTCAACCCCTCACCACAAGGCCAACAACAGCAACAAGCTCCTCTCTTAGACTGGGCCCTCCGGGATGAGAAATGGTATCGCAGCATCACACATCTAGAACTCGAACTCGGTGACTACGGGTTATACGTCCCTCAGGCCCACCCCTCCAAGCCTGGCGATAATGTCAGAGAAAAGTTCTCGCCGCTCGACGCCGTTCTTGCCCGCTTTGTGCGTTTGAGGACCATAACCGTGACTTGGCAGACATACACATACATCAAACCTGTGGAGCTGGAAGACAGCCGTTACTGTGTCTATCTACCTCGGGCGCCACAGCTATCCGAGAGCAACCGCTGGTCGCTGCACATATTGGAGAAGTTGAGCGCATTTGAGAAGCGCCGTCCGGCTGTGAATATTATGGTGCGAAGACCGGCGGGAGAGGAGGAGCAGGTGGATGGAGAAAGTGAGGGTGAGGCTACGGAGGTTGTTAGGCTAGGGCACATCGTGGGGTATTTGAGGGCGTGGCTGGCTGGCGAGGTGGACGCTTCGGACTGAGCTTGACGTAAGAAGTGTGGTAAAGGGTTGGTAGAAGCCCAACGGACCCTAACCCTCCTATCCGATTCTCATCAAGCCACCTAGTCTGACTCATCAAACAATCCTGGAACAAGGTATAATGCACAGCTTCTTACTCACTTTTGCCTCAAGCAGCCCGGTACGCAATGGCAAGGGTATTTCGCGAATTTTGTACTGCACCTTGGTGTACCTTACCTTCCCTACCGGCGTTTTTATTTTTTAAACAAGGTATTCAAGTTGTTTACCATCTACCTTTAGACATCCATGCACATATCTTGAGTGTTTTTATTGAGTGGTCTTTCATGCTGCTATCAATGCTGTGTCTAAAATGTGTGAAGTTCTTCACAAACCCGAACTTCTTCTAATTCCCTCAACGCTAGTGTTGACCAGAAGTTTATCACTCCAATTCACTTCAAGGTAAGACTTAAACCGTAGACACTGACTCACATCAATCAGTAAATCTACTATGAACAGCTTCGTCGCCCTCATGCCTGCTGACTATCGAGCAAGCCGATCTCTCGTAACGACACCAGCAGCTGCAGCCTCCAATTTAGAAATGATACACGGCTTCTCAGAAATGCTGCACGGCTTTGCGAGGTATGTGATCACTGTCTCCCAAGTCCTGCTGCATTGGATGCTGACTACTTCAAGACTCCTCGAGACGGGACAAGGCTCCGACATGACACTCACCTGCAAGGGAAAAGTCTTCAAAGTCCACTCAGCGATTGTCGCGTCGCGTTCCGACTTCTTCGCAACGGCCTGCTGGGGTGGTTTTAAGGTGATTGTCGCGCTTTGGCTCTAGAGGGACAAGGTTAACCATTTGAGCCGGCAGGAGGCGGAGAATCATTGCATTGACTTACCCGACGATGATCCTGCGGCCGTTGAAGCAATGCTAGAATTCCTCTACACTCTCAAGTACACTGTCGATACCTATAGCGACTACATTCACCAACTCCTAACGGGCAGCGGCAACGGACTCGAACAAGTGCCATGCCCTCAGCTCGTCTTCAACATTTCCATGTACCGCATGGGCGACAAGTACGGTATCCAAGGGCTCAAAGACCTGACGTCCGAGATGTTCGCCACCACCCTCGCGTGGGATACTGAAGATATCAGTGCGCGAGCTCGGATTGCATTGATCAGGCTCGTCTACGATTCTACCCCGGAATCTGACCAGGGGCTACGTCACCACGTTCTGGGGAATGCTAAGCGGCATCTTAAGCATCTGTTGGCCTTCGAGGATTTTAAGACGCTTTTGATAGATATTCCGGAATTCACGTATCAATTGCTTGCGCAGGAGGCGGAGAGTAGGATTCATTAGGGACTGGCAACGAAGAAAAGCTAGACGGTGGGAAAGGCTCGTCGTGATGGTTTGCTGGCTGGTGAGGAGCCACGAGAAGCGTGTTGGGAAAGATGGTTCACAAGAAAATAGCGGATGAGCTCAAATTCTAGACATGATTGCATGCACTGTCACCAACTTTACAAGTGAGCAAGCAAGCAAGCAAGCAGAATAACATCCCCCCAAGATCCCCAGTACACACCACCATAGAACAAGAACAAGCGCTTGTCCCCATCTTTGCCGAAGTCGCTTTTTGTCAACACAAGTGGCTTTTCTGCCAAGGATTTGCTGTATCCAATACGCTTGCAGAAGTATTTGAACACGCTAGATCTTCTGGACCCTTGATTCTCAAACTTGCACATACCCAGCATCTTGAGCAAGTTCTCCAAGTTGTCGAAGGTTACGACACAAGGTAGCTTCACGTACCATTATCCCTTCGACTTTCCTGACTCCAACAGACTTGCCACTCATTCCTCAATTCGGACACAGTGAGGCCAAAAGCTCCGGCCTAAGGCGCTCGCGCCTTGAGCGGCTTTGCAGATGATGCTCTAAGCTAAGGAATCGAGTATCAAGACCATCAGGTTCGTCAGCTCAAGGAATTCTGCTCTGTTCTCAAGACCTTGACTTCAGAAAGAGAATACAACCCAAGGGCCGACCCTTCTCGTCACACCAAATACGAGCTTGTACCGCTTTCTGATCAAACGAAACATCACCCTATCTCGTGCTGAATACTAGTGTAACAGGGTGATCGATGCGATGCGAACAAGGCTCGACAGATATTACGAGCTCCAATGCTTTTCCATCAGGTCAGACGACCGCTATCAGTCAATCCCTGATCGTCCCTGTACCTCCCAAAATCCCGAGGATCTGTAGGCTGGGTGGGTTTGCAGCCTTGGTACTGAGCAACAGCGCTGTAACGCAACGCTACCACTATCCCGTACAGCAGATCACCGCTTTGTGGCCGAGTTTTGATGACCAAGACACCTCCCAACCACCGAGGACCTCTCGAATGAGTCGCAAAGGACGGGCCGTTTCATTCCTTTTTCCTGGAGTAATTGAGGCCGCGGAGTAGACGAAGCTCCAGTCGAGCAAGCGCTACGAGCATGATACCCTGATCACTGGTGTCCTTGCCATCTGGCAAGTTACTCGGAACGTTACAGCCGGGGTGCTGGAGAAACGAGATGAGCTGAGAAAGAAGGATCTGATCCGGGAGTCTCTGGCCAATTCGGCATGACTAGGTAGGCACCTTCAATTTCCATCGCTCGTTTAGACCAACACAAAGATTCCGCCAGCGCACTTTATCAATGCCTGCCATGTACTCGTCCCCCAGTGATACCCTTGTACATATTCGAGATCAAGAATGCAAACTCGACCTTGGTGGAATGAGTTGACTACAGCGGTGAAGTGGGGCACTCGATTCGTTAGGCCTTGGACGCTCTGCTCAGCGCCTAAAACGAAATGTAGAAGGAATAGAGCCTTCGTCAACTACTACTACTACTAACATCGACATGATCCGAGAAGCCTACCACACCCTACCACACATCTGCGAGACATCGCTCAAACAAGCCTCAGACCAGGACGCTAAGTAAGCCGCTGGCATTCCTTTCATCCTGTACAGAGCAAAGCCGAGCCCCAAATGACTGAATGACTATGAATGAATGCATGGGTCTGATTCTCTGACGGAGGTCCAGACACTCTACTCGATCATAGGGACATATAAGGCACAAAATTGGCCAGCAGATTGCACGCGTACAACAAGACCCTCGGTCAAATCGCATCCCCACCTTGTATACGAATCTCTAACACATCCATCCCCTCAAGCCCATGCCTCTAACGAATCCTGCATCCGTCGCTTCCGAAACAGCAGTAATCTACATAATCCCATAATCCTAAGCCATACTGGAAAGCAGGCGTGGCTAGCACACGTGCCGGTTCGCACGAAAGATGCGATAGGTGGCACATTTCGCTCGATCGAGCTCGCCACTACAGGGAGTGTGTGTGGCACGAGCAGAGTTTCGGATCTATGATTGATTCTCAGCACCATTGGGGCTGGGGGCCAAACCGGTCTCGCTGTGTGTGTGTGTGTGTCTTGTTAGTAGACTAAACATCCTAATCAGACCATCACTCATCGTGGCAAGGCATTCCAGGGAACCTGAAAGAGCTATTCTATTCCGGGACCTAATTTCTTTCCTTCCACCTTTCCTCAATCATCGCCATTCTCTCCAACTATAGTTTGAGGAAAGATTCGAACAACAACGAGTCGCTCACTTGACATTGATAAAAACAAGGATGTGAAAGAAAGTCGACAAACTACCAGCGCCACAATATCTTTGCCCTGGAAAGTATATATCTAGGATCAACCAGTCTAGTTTTGAAAGGGAGGGGAGTGGAGGGGGCGCTTCAGAATCCAGCCCAGCAAGTGAAACCCTGCAAGACGGATCTGAAACTCCTCCAAAACTCGGATAAGTGCTATACAAGCTCGTGAAGTGGGGAGAGAGAGAGTCCAGACTTTCCCAGATAAGATTGACAGGTAGGTACGCACACTGGTATTCCCTGAGCTCTTGAAGATCTGCCGAGATGGAGGATTCTGGAGGGGGCGAACCTACGTAGCTGGCACTTACTTCGATCTTACGATATGCTCGAACACGAGGAGAGATTACGCTATACAATGGCAGAAGATTTAGGGTTAAACACTGTCGTGCGGAAATAGTATTCGCCTGCATATTCAAGGGTTCCAATAATACTCGAATGATCGCAAACATAACACATAGCTTATCAGCCAGCAACTATGAACGACACTGCCGATACTGACATCAAAGCTCGTCAGATGCTCTTTTCTCCATCCATGCCCAGCACTCAGCAAGAAATCCCAATCTATGCCCAGGGTTCAAGAAGACAAGTCCCAGTGGTCTCATCGTTTCAACAAACGCGGGGTCTTACCCCCATTTCTGTGCAGCTGTCTAAAGCCATTTAGCATTCGGTTTCTCCCCGTTTTGTTCTTGCCCCAAACCCGTGTTCAAATCCTGTCAACAGGCGTACTGAATCACAAAGGGATGATGGTGTGTATGTTATCGGCGTTAGAGTCTCTTTTTGTGGAAAAAGAGTACTGTCTCAGTGAGAGACAGAAGAACCCATAAAGCAGCAGCTAAGGTGGCATGAAGTGAAGTGTATGCCGGGGACCTTTTCTTCCGAACAGATCGAATCGCCCTTAGCTGTGTCCAAAGAATTTCCCTCATGACTCTGCTCGAAACCAGCGAGCAACTGTGACTACCTGTTCCATCCCATTCGCAGTACCAGACTGCCCAAGTCAAGCCTATTCAAAGTGTTTCACGGGCGGCAGTCGAGGAAGAATTGAAAAGTGTAGTATTGCCCATCTGGCTCATCGGACGAGAAGGACGCGGTCAACGTGATTGGTGCAAGGGCCCATGTCGAGTCTTTTCCGTTGGACGTGGACACTTTGAGCGCTTCTGGACGGTGCTTTCCTTGGGCATGATGATGATGATGATCAAACGATCGGGGCTCTCGGTGCTGGTGCAGTGTTCGCGAGCTATGCTGGTTGAGGCACTGTTTAGGCGATGAACCTGGAAGCGCCGAGGGGGAGAAGTCGCTACCGATTTGAGTATGGAACCGGTCGTGGGTTGAGAGCATGGTTCGCGAGGAGAGAGTCAGCTGGGTGGGAAGAGGGTGCAGAATGTCGGATCTGCAGAGACTTGTTATTGTTGTTGTGATTAGCAATAAGTTCAATTCCTCTCCGTGCTTTCGGGATCAATCATAGTATAGGCACTTTTCTCCCAAGCTCTTTGTGAGACACTGCAACAACCACTCTCATATTTACCGCACTTTCGATGCAAAACGCACGTATCATATGGAGTACAGAGTAGGAGGGAAAAAGGGAGAACCTTGCGGTGACGGAGATAAGAAAAGTAAAAGAAAAGGGCAGTGTCTGACACGGTATCGAATATCTAACGAACGAGACCTGTCTTGTTTGGGTTCGTGGGGGCTGTTGAGGAGTAAGGGGTGAAGGAGTAAGGGCGAGTGGGTTAGCGGGAGGAAGAGAGCAAATACGAGGAGGAGAGGAGGAGGGAAAGTGAGAAATTGAGTAAGCAAGTCAGAAAAGGACCGTGTATGGGATTCGGCTACGTAGCGTCAGATGTGTAGCGCCGGACATGTTATGTTAGTAGCAATCGTGAATGAATGGAGCTGTGTATCGATTTGTGGCATTCTTTGGGGGGAAGGGGGGGAATTAGGGGAGTTGGGGAAAAGATGGGCTGTAGTGTCGTATAATACGACTTGAACATGTAGATACATGCGGATATGGTAGGTAGATGAGAGGAAGGAATCATCTTTCATGGTTGGCTGTACCGGTATCAATTTATGATCTTTCAATTTCCCATGTTTCCTCTCGCACATCTCTGTCTTACCATCGTCTCGGCTATACCAATGTATGTAAGGAATCGTAGCAGACTTACACGAATACCTTCTTTGTTTCCGTCTATCAGCTGGCTGTATCCAATATCTTTCTCATCGCACTCACACTCTCTCCGTACTCGCTCTCTCGCCCTTGCGCGCTCTCCCATACAAAACCCTCCTCCCAAACAACAACACCCCCTGCCCCCTTCACCCTTACCATACACAAAATTCAGACACTGTAAGTAAACTAAGTCAAGTCAACTAACCAAGTAAAACAAACAAACCCGCATCCCTCTCAACCCCCCTCCACTCCCCATCCCAATCCACAATCCCCCTCCCCAACCAGCCCCTCACACACAATCAAAACCCCAACACATCCCATCACCAGCGCCCTCACTATCAACCCCGCGTTCCCAAAAATCCAAAACGCCGTCTCAGAAAAGCGAAAAATCTGAAACACGATCAGGAGCTCATGGCGCTACGTTTCAGAGTAGGTATCATAAAGTATCTTAAGGACATACTGCGGCGCAATTGTATTGTATTGTAGTTCAGTATTAGGGAGGGGGATTGGTTGTTTGGGGAAGGGGAGGGAGGGGAGGGAAGGGGAGGGGAGATGTTGTGAGGGATGTTTATTTACTTACTTACTTTAGGCAATGTAGACCTTTTTGTTTTTGTTTTTTTGTTTTTGTTTTTCTGCGTCTGCGCCAATCTCCTCCCCACCCCCCTCAATCATAAACAAAAAATCTCAACCCCCCCCAGCCAAACCTCAACTCATCAAAATCAACTACCCTCTCCACTCCACAAACTACCTCCTCCAGCGTAAAGATAAAGTACCTTACGCAGAGTAAATAAGGTACCTTAGCTCGTCGCCCCCAGAAAACCTAAGCTCCAACCCCAAAAAGCTAACGTAGTTCATTCACACCAACCCCGAAGAAGCACAGCGTGAGGTTACACTACCTACTTTAGGATCGATGCCAAGGGACCGGACCTGTCCATACTTTAGTAAGATAAGATAGATAGCTTACGTGCTTACGTACCTAGCTGTGTGCGGCTTCCACTACTCTAGTGCTGATATTAGGGTTCTTACGCCATATGTTTTTTGGCTTTTGCTTTTTCTTGGGACCAGTACGGAAGGGGATAACGTTGCGGAAAGGGGGGTGGGATTGATGGGTGTGATCGATGTTTCCAAACTTTGGGCTTTGGTGTGTTGCTATGTAAGGTAAGCTGAGGTAGGTGCTTTTTGGCTGGCACTTTAGCATTTCTCCATAGCTAGAAAATCAAGCAATTGGCACTCTCTAACACATCCTTGAAAATGCTAGAAGTGTTGTGTTGATCATCCAAATGGGGGCTCAGCCGGGATGGGGGTTCTTTGTATGATGGGGACTAGCGGAGGGGGAGGGAAGCAGGTTGCGATGATTGTTGTTTGGCGTGTACGAGGTCCAGTATAGTTCGTGTCCATGCACTGATTTTCGGAGATGAAGAGTTGAAATAAGAGAGCAGAACGCGGATTTGCGAGTTCTTATATAAGATGGCTATTTGCTAAGGGTATAAGGACCGTGGGCTCCCGCGCTCAATGACAGGATTAGACAATTATTAGTTTCTGCAGACAAGACCGCCAGAATCTCATTTTTCTCCATGACCCTAGACACCGTAGCTCAATGATAAATGCCAAAAGACTCCAGTCACGACAGAGTATACATCTTCGTCAGTAGGCTCGGTGCTGATAAGCTATGATTAGCAAAGCCCTGTGCTTCATGTACTCAATTCCATCGCCAGCGATGCGTAAGTTTTATTATTCCCTCTTCTCCATCGATTCATCATCCTCTAGCTTCTTCTCTCGCGCTGGACTCCTGACTTCCCTGTCGTCTGTGAGCAGAGACGAGATGGCGAAGGAATTTTGCCTCGGTGCTGTTTGCTTCGAGTTGGAGGAATCGACGTTAATGGGAGTGAAGCCTTTGCCTGAATCCGTTAAAGCGCTAAAGGGCGCGCCACTAAGGATGTTCGGTGGGGCCTGGGAGTCGTGTGGGCTCCCGCGAGGAGTGGGTGGTAATTTTGAACTAGAGAGGCCATGGGATCGACACCATGCCTCTTCCAATGTCGCCGGCGACAAGTTGCAGCCATAATTACGGGCAATGGTGGACCAGAAGTGTAAACGATGAGCATCATAAATGCGATCAAGCTTTGCCGTGTCGACGTACTGCCGTTCCTGCAAGCGGTCCATGTCCTGAGTGACCAAGCGAAGTGACTGGGTCTCGTTGACGCGGCGGTGTATGCTGGGAACTGGCTTTGGCAGTATAGGCTTGTGGGTTTGAGGTGTCTGAGAAGACGATTCGCTTGGACTGTATTCCATGGTCTCAGGAGGACTGGCCGGGGGGGAAAAGGAGGGCAGTTGCCTCTGAGGAGTCTCGGCCCTCGATTTCGATGGCGGTGGAGCGGATGATCGTTCATACGAGTTGGCTGCGACTTGAGACTGACGGCGGCTTTTACTGCCGAAAGAAAGCTGGTGATAGTGGAGTCGACAGGCTAACTCCGTCTTCTTGAGCTGACTGGCAATGTGCTTGTACGGCATCTTGTGCTCTCTCGTCTCTATAAGATACGCCTCCTATACGGGATTGTCAATAAAAGCTATACGTGAAGATGTTCTGCAACCACGTACCTCCGCATCAGACCAAGCTCTACCCCCACCGGTGGAGACCGACTTGCGGTGCCGGTGCACCACGGGAGCGCGGAGAGCTTGTGAGTCCGCTGCTGATTTTGATTTGACCATCATGGGCTTTTGGGTGGGTGCGTAAGCCATTTGGTAGAACGGACCGTGCCTTTGCTATGATTCTATACGAAGAGAATTTGGTGCTGATCGGATCTTGACCGGAGACCGACTTGATATATAGCCTAGAGAGGGGCGTCTGATGTGCACCGTTGAAACGTTGATCGATGCTAGCTCTTTGAACAGAGTCGGGTATTAGATAGTGAGGAGTTTCGAGGACTGAGATATTAATGCAAACAGAAGACGGGTTGTTAATGTACTGTGCAAAAGACCCAACCAGTGGGACGAAAGAGACTGATTATGCTGCTGCCAAAAAAGTTGAACACGGAGAAGTCCAGGTGAGATATAGATAAAGTTATTACTGGGTGGGTCCAGTCCACTATCTATATCTCAGCTTTCCAAAGGACGTTTATACTGTTTCTCTTGGTAGCATTGAGCTACTCCTTGGATGATAGTTCTCACGTTTCCAATATGCTAGCGGTTGTCAGTTTTGAAGAGCGCAAAGTGTTCCTGGGAGGGTTAGGAGGATGGTGTAGACTGTGTCTTGTGCTGCTCTTCAGGTATGTTGGGGGCGTAGAAGGTCCGACGGAAGCTGACTTACGTAGGCCCTGGACAGCAGTCGGCAGTCATACGCCACATGAGATGGTGGAATGCTGGGAATGAGAGTGCTCAAAAGTCCAAGCTATTTGCGGCGGAGGCAGAGGCCAGGAGGTTATATGACGGTGTAAGATGGCTCCGTCGAAGCCGCACTAGGAGTGAATTGGCCAGTGATGTGATGCCGTTCCTTCGAAACAGCGAAGAGATCCTACCCAGATTACGACTAAGCGAGGCCGTGCCGTGTTTGAAGGAGATTTACCCTTAACCCGAAAAGAAACATAGTTGCGAACGGCACCACGAAATATTTGATGGCTTACTGGCTGAGATGAGAATAAAGTGGACATAAATAGCGATGGATACATGATGATTGATTGATTGATTGTTTCGGACAAAATATGTAGTTGGTGTGCGCAGGGTACCTTTAATGAAATCCATCCTACACCAAAGGTGTTGGATAAGAATTAAAAAAGAAAACTCAGCATGAGGCTGAAGACGAGGAAGATTGTAGCCTGATAGGTAGAACGAACAAGCGCATACAAGCGGTTCGTTAAACATTTGGTGTCGTGGTGGTTCAAGCGCTGTCCAATGCAAAAGGCTCGAGCTTGGCTGGTTTCCAAAATGTTGTTCACCTCCATTACCACGGGCGAAAATAAAGTGATGGATATGAATGTACAAGGAATGAAACGGTGCCATGGGTAAGACTTATTAGCTCTGTGTTGCATCCTTGTTTCAACCCCTTCTCCTCTGAAGGTTTTTGGGGCAAGTTGGGGCACTTGAAAGGTTCAGGAGGGTGAGCACAGCGGGTCCAGGGGGGGCCGAAGCGGGCGGCGTGGTTAGGGTCCTCATGATTTTGTAACAATACCTAGTGAAAAAGTGACTTCTCCTTAGTCCCTTGAAACAATGTGGGAAAGTGTATTGAGCTTAAAACCCACGTGAGATGATCACCATCTTTATCAACACGAGTAGACCTATGGAAAAGGGGGGAAATAGGAAGATTTTCCATTGTTTATTGTTGTGAATTGTGATAGAACGCGTTGTCAGTTGATTTTGTTGATGCGAGAATTGATTGGCGGATGAGTCGAGTGAAAATATGCAAGGTGATGAGAAAAGGGAATAGGGAGGAAGTCGCGAAGATTATTTACCGGTTCTGCCCCAATGGCCCTAAGGCTGTTTCAGGCAACGTCTCACCGGTAAACCGTTGCGCCGGGGGAAAAATACCTTAGAAAAATAGGACCGTCAATTAGGCCCCTCGGCCAACCGCCCATAGTTAATGCAGTTAATGGCTTAATGCCATGCAGTGCGTACTGCTAACTCCTAAAATGCTAAATGCTCATGCGTCCTCCCTCCCCCCCTAAGCCACATATGCAACTTCCCATGCAAGTATCTTTCAAGTACCCACGTTCTCTGTTTGCATTCAACCTTCCCACACACCACATCAAGACCCCCAATTCAGCCCCGGAATATGATTAATTACCCATTCCACCACTCATATACCTCCATCTCGTTTCCCTCCGTCACTCGTTCATCGAATAATATTCCTCCTCAAGCTTCATTCGTCCTCGACATGTGTCCCCAAATCATGCCCCCTTGGTACCCCCCCGACGCGATGTCGGGTGGGAGAAGAGAAAAGGTACTGATGCGCCAAAAAGGACAAGGCGACTACTTACACCCATGAACCCACCATTTCTCAAAGCGTGAAATAGGCTTGACCCCGCATTCTCCTTCTGGCTCAAGTGAGACCGAAAAGGGCAAGTCACTGTCCATTGGTACCTCGATACTTAACAAGCTGCGTCCGCTTGCGCCAATGCGAAATGTCCCAATGTATCGCAACGGCCGCGTGATGCAGTCGCCATCACACAAAGCTACTATTGCGATGCATCACCCAGACAAAAAGTTCCTACTTACTTCTCTCTCATCCATGTTACTACATAATTATCAGCGACTTCGGAAGATACATAGGACCAGGACCACACGGCACCATGAATGATGGACTGACAATTTAACAAAGCAGCAGCTGGATGCCCTCGCACCTTCCAAGCGAGCAAGATTCCCCAGATCGACAAGGCGCGGTTTCATCACCCGTTCAGCCAAAATCCCACACACGCTTTGACTACCCGCAGAAGCTCGGTCTGGATGACGCCAACTGCCCAATAATCATTATTATTGCCCATACTACGTTGCCGGCCTCGCTTCAGAGCGGCCCGCCGCTACTATGTCGTGAGTGAAGATTCCTACTTCAAAAAAGTCTCCAGGATGTCTTGCCTTGCCTTACCGCCTGCATTCGTGTCACCTCGAACCTCAATTCCAAACTCACCTGCTAACATGGACCTTCCTTTCGCCCGTCCAGATCCTCGTCAAATCGAGGACGTCCTGTCCGTCCACAACCCGCAACCACCGCGCCACCCATGATACAAGCCCCAGCCCCACAGTCATACTACAATCCGAACCCCTATGCTCTTCCATCTCAGCTCCAACAACAGCCTTTCCAACCCCCTCATGGTCCCCCGCCACAGCAACAACCACAACAACAGCCACAGCAACTGCTGGCGCCGCAACCGCAACCGTCTCCTCAAGTCAGCACGTCGCCGCCACGCAACAAGCGCAAGGCTCCTGGGTCCCATCCGATAGCGCCCTCGCCAACAATGTCCTCGACCATGCCCTCGACGAGCCTTGGTGGGGAGGGCGAGATTGGACAGCACGTCGACGAAAGCAACGAGCCAACGATGCCCCCGCCAAAGAAGAGTAGGACCAATACACCGTGGACTCCAGCAGAGGAGCAGCGACTGAAGGTCATGAGGGACGCTGGGAACAGCTGGGGCGAAATCGCAAAGGTGATGAGACCAAGGCAACATTCTACTAGGAGCTCTGGCTGACGACGTCTTGCAGACCTTCCCCAATAGAACCGAAGGCAGCGTCAAGAAGCATTGGTACAAGGTGCGAAGCTCGGGAAAAGTCATTCGACGGAAGGCTAATTGCATTGCAGGACATGCACTATGCCGATTTCGCGGAGGATGATGTAAGCTCCGCAAACAACCTCTACCGGAGTGATACTGATTCGGGGAATCAGAGTGCGGCGTTGATGGCGGCCATCAAGGAATACGAGGCGAGCAAGTGGAAGGTGATCGGGCAGAAGGTTGGGAAGCCAGCAAAGGTAGACTAGTCCGGCCACCCCGCATCGCCGTTCTTATAAGCTGACAATCTCAGGCGTGCGAGCAGTATGCGAAGGAGCATTTCGGAGGCAAGGTCTGATCAGGTCGAGTCATTTATGATAGTAATTTCCTAAGATACCAGGTCACAATGGACCAAGTTTGCAGCGAGCAGAATGCTTTAAGAAGCGAATGCATAGGAACATGGCTCTATTGGCCAATTAATTGTATTGAGGCACCGAGAGCATGAGGGTTTCAGATTTTCTGCATATAATCCCTCGAACAATCTCGTAATGTTCCGCGTATGACCTGCTAACCTCACATAAATGTTCTCCTGCACTTTAAGCATCACCACTTCCCGCTGTCGTCATTTCACCCACCACCCACCAACCACCAATAAGGAATCATTTCGGAATCAAATCCATCCTGCCTGGAACGATTGTAGCTTGAGCAGTCATCCCGGTCCTCATACCGTGGCAGCTTACTTGACCGCGATTCGAGTTCACGCTTACCGAAAAGCCTTCTTAGAGCTCACGCGACAATCACTAAAGAAACCCTCTGCGATTTCAGTGGTCTGTGCGAGCATGGATAAAGTATCTGACGAGAACCAGATGCTCATGCACAGACGATCTCTCCCAAAGCTTAAAGACTCCTCAACTTGAATGCAATGCAGCTCGTTCGCAAAGCCTTTGCGAAGCAAAAAAAGAGGGCTTCAACCGGACCCTAGATCGCAATGCCATGATGTTTCAAGTCCACGGCTTCCTTTTGAAAGCATGGTCAAAGTTTGTCGCTGCGGTTTGTGGAGGTGACTTCTTGGTACGCGTCATAGTTTACATTGGGCTAGAGTTGAGACGGTACTGATTGCGGCGATAGGAAGCATGTAGTGGACGTATTGAGTGAGCTGGCTGATGATTTATCTAGGATTCGGTGGATGCATGGTTCATTACTGCTATATCATGTGATGTCCAGAGTATAGAATCGAGAAAAGGCTCGAATTTGCACGGTCCATGGAACCCTCCTACCTCTCATGCATATATACGAACGCCCAGAGCTACGCTCTTGTGGAGGTACATGACATGCCAGGACTCAAAATCTTGGCGATAATCGGTTTGGGGCCACAAAATTGAGCTCCCGATCTGACGCATCTGATCGCTTCTGTCTCTCTTTTCTACACCAAAACTTCAGAATCAGACCGTGTGCTGATCACATCATCAGAGAATTGTGAAGTCATTGGAAGCAGCTCTTGCCAAAGCCAGATTTCCACAGCCTCGTCCCCGCGAGCCCAGAACTAATGATCGAGGCTGTGAAGAACAGGTTCGATCATCAAGTGCCATGATGACCGGGCTTTGGATGAGAGCCTGCCGAAGATTCGACGCCCAAATCATACTCAGGACGCCATGCAGAGCGGACACTGTTACAACGACGCTTCTAGGCTAGATCGAGGGTATCAGTAGGCTGACCGGTGCTGGAGGATATCATACTGGTCTCTTAAGAAACTTTCAATCTCTGGGGAACAGTGTTTCCTACGTATGTTAGATGTCCACCATATTTACTACGACTCCGCCTTGAAGCAGCGCAGAGAAGCAGACAGAATCATAGTACTCAAGAGCTTGAACTCACTTTCTTTCGCGCACATCTTGCCCACGTGACATGGTTCGCTGACACGCCAGAATATTCTGCCGTTCCCAACGGACAAATCAGCTATTTCCCAGTGATCTAGTCTTTGTCAGCATCGAAGTCTAGGCCAGTCTCCATGGCCTCAGAGAACATTTTATCATCAAGTCATCAGGATGTTCAGCTCAATGGAATTCGAGCTACGTTGCGAAGATGATCCCTAACGTATCAGACGGGAAGTCATGCGGGGGCTGTTAACGTACTTGATTCATTCCGATATCATACACTACAATTGCTGATAACACTCATGAGCGTGTGTTGAACGGGGAAGCAGCAAAACTGGGAGAATTCCTAAGAGAAAAAGGGTGTCTAATATAAGCACGTGAAGACCAAGAGTGTGACATGAGTGATATATTGATGAAGAGAGCTCTTTGGCAGTAAGGCGGATTTCATTTAACACTACATTCTTCAACACATCAGGACTTCTACGATAGTCACGCTTTGTACTTCAACGGATCACATCCTCCAAATATCATTTCTCTTAATGTACTCTTAGCCTCAAGATTCCAACCTCTCGTCCTAAGTACGTCAAACCCCGAGAGACGTGCGCTGCCACTCCCCACAAGGCTCTACGAGGAAACCCGTTCTTCGCTATGCACTCGCTACCATCAGATCAGCTAAGCGACTACGATGATGTACGTCCGTTCAGATACCTCTTCAAAGTACTCAGCTAATCAACCCTCTAGTCGTTGTCAGAGTCTCAGAATGCCCAGGCTGAGCAGGCCCAGTCTCTCAAGCTGTATGAATCATCCCCACGTTTGGAACTTCTAATGCTAATATCATCCAAAGGCTCCTCACCTCTGGCAACGGATCTGACCTCACCATCACCTGTGGCGAGCACACATTCCATGTCCACAGCCCCATCATGTGCTCACGGTCCGATTACTTCGCCATCCACCGCGACGCGTCTACTCGATTTCAGGCATCTGACCCTCACCACGTACGCCTAAGCGAAGAAGATCCCCATCTCGTTGGAAAAATGATAACATTCATCTACACGTCCGAATACCCCAACCCCACAGGAGAAGAAATCTTCGGCGTGTTCTACGATGTTGATGCTTTAGCGCTCACCCTTCACGCCGCCATGTACGGCCTCGGTGATTTCTACGGAATTCGCTCCCTCAAGTGGGTTGCAGCAGGCAAGTTCAAGGAGCTGATGCAGTCTTGGTACTCGCTGTTAGACAAGCCTCTTCATAGGGCAAAAGTGCTCGCTTTCATTCGGGCGATCCGAATTGTGTATACTACGACACCGGAGCATGATCGTGGTCTGCGAGATTTTGTGATTGATCAGCTTCCAGGTCTCTTTCGTCGGCTATTTCAATTTAAGGAGTTTAAGAGGCTTGTGAATGAGATTCCCGCATTTAAGAGGGAGATTAACGATGGAGATTACCCTTTCAGACTGCTATGATATAGCCAAGCGTAAGTGGGTGAGAGAGGGATTGTTTTCTTAATCCGCTTGTCCCGAGTGGTGAGAGAAGGATCGGTAACGGTAGTTTCATGAAATAGCTTTGGCAAGTGTGTTTCACAGATTCAGTGACGCACCTTGATGTACCTTACCTTTTCCTACCGGCATGTTCCATTCTGATACAAGGTACACAAGCTGTGTACCACTACCTTATAGCACGTCCTTCACACCATCCACTCTCTCTCTCCATACCATCCACAACCTCCACATCCTCCACTCTCCACTCCCTCTCTCCATACCATCCACCCCACCCCCCCGCTAAAACACCGCACATAGCAGCATCGCACCACATTCGACCATATCTGAAACCCCATAGCAGGAGCCAGAAAAGCATAGAAAAGCACAGGAGCACAGAAAAGCCCAGGGGCAAAGAGTGTGTAGGGAAGGAAAAGAAGGAAGGAAAGGAAGGAAGGAAGGAAGGAAGGCGCACAATCCTTGTTCCTTGGGCCGGCTATTCGTCCAGCGCCGGCCTGGCCACTATCTATGAGCCAACGCGAATATTGTGCGAGCGAAGGAGAGGAAGGGGGGGTGGGGAATTGGATTTGGGGAAACGGGAGCGGAATTCAAGTATATCATCTTCCAGACCGGAACAGCGAAGGTTATTTGCGGGAGTTTGCATGATGGCTTTTCGGCGAGAGGGGATAAGCTGGGTTAGTAAGGTAGGTAGATACGTCGGTCTGTATTATTGGTGGATATATAACGTAAACCGGGCGAGAAGCGGTAGGTACTACGGCCCATTTTAACCGTGACATGGCTCGGACTTACAAGGGTCATAGCTTGTTGGAAAGGTAATGTATACTTGATATACTATTCTTTTAGAGAGCAGGGTTTCAAGTATTAGGTAGTCTCTAACGTCTACAGTGCACAACTTCTAATGGCAGGAGGGGAGTGTGTGTCGAGCCTGTTGAGCGAATTCTGCAGCTCCGACCGACCAATAAAGGCTGCACCTCACTAAAATAGTTACAAAAAAACTACCTCATCTCGACTACAGCACGGCATAACTCTCACCGGACATACTGCACTATCATCACCTTTACCGTCAAAGATCGAACCGCTCTTCATCTGTAATAAGATGTGGCCACCCCTTGCACATCGGCTTCGCCAGCGAGGTAACCGCATGCGCGGCTGGCTTGTCATCGATACCCCCAATGGGGCACGGGTTACAGTTGGCGGCCTGGACGGAACCGATACCAAAGATGTAGATCTGGAGCTTGTGATACACTCACTCTACAGACGCTCTCGGGCCGTATCTCCGCCTGGTAGCTTCCTTCAGTGCGTTTGCTAGGACGGATCTGTTGAATGAAGGCCCATGCTTTCTTTCGCAGGGTTGGAGAATCCGGAGGAGCACGACGTTTGCTTTGGCTTCGATAAGGGCGCCATCAAATCATTCCTGAAGATACCTGGCGTTTAAGAAATCGAAGAAAAACGCCGCTTGGCAAATGAAGACGAGACGTTTGCGAAGCACCGAAAGCGTGGTGAAATATGGGTCCTCCATGTTCGCTTTTCGTGCAAAAACGTCCGGACTACTGATTTCGAACAAGTCTTAGGCATGGCAGCGCCGGTGGAGAAGGAAATATTGATGGATGTGGCACAGCTCATGGAAGTTGCCGAATTTACGTTTCGTACGAGAGCAGGACTGGCTTATCGAAGGATGCTTAGGAGGTGGGAAGGTTATATGGAGAAACTGGCACGGGAAGCAGCACTTTTCACAGTCAGTCTGCTGCTATACGTCATACTAGATTGAGAACCAAGCTGATGAATGAGGTAGGAGGTTCCCACCATGGATGTCGGCACAAAAGACGTTATTCCCAGACTATAAGCTCGGCCCGTGGCCATGTTCTTCGTCGAGACATCATGTATTCAAATAGTTCTCTGTGAAGAAGCCTGGTTGACATGAGATCGAGGATATCCTGTGACAATCTCAGTACCATTTCTATGGAATGGACGATGTATAAGGGATGGAGTGGAGCCTATAGATCACACTTATGACCCTGTCAAGGGTTAGATGCTGAGCCCAATGTTCGTTCTCGGAAAACCCATGACCCAAGACACCAGCATCGTCAAAATCGGCAAAGCGACAAGATCAATATAGATTTGTTGAGTTTCCATCATTCTTGGATGATGGCGGTAAGAGATCCGCAATTTCTCTAGATATGATGATAGAGTATAGAGGTAATTGGTTTGGAGCCTCTGAGAGGAATCGTTCGATGGAACTCAAGTGATATTGTGTCTATCATTGTGTGACAAAGCGCGGCCATACTTTAGGAAGTGATCTGTGGCAGAGTAATGATAAAGAAATGTTATTGATGGAATTTTGTTCTAGCCCTCCGAAAAAAGACGACGTGATATACTGCAGTCTATCTGTCTTTCGTCGACGTCTAGATATTGGTTGGACTTTGATGTCAGCATCGTAGCGAGATGATGTGTTTGTCTGAAAAGTGAAAAGCCTCAATACGAGACATGGGTGTCACTTTAGGCCCGGAGATACGTCGGAGCGTGGTGACAGCTAAATTTAGCAACCACCACACCCTTGTCAGCTCGTATTCAATCTTCCTAGCGCCCCCTCTCTAAGGTAAGATAATGTATGCCATTTCTTGGCTGCATTTGCTCTCTCTCCTCTGTTTTCTTTTCACTCTACAGCGACAGCAGCATAATCATTCCCACTCTCGTTCAGCAGCATCTTTTTGGTGCATCAAGCTCCTGTCTTTCGTTGTATCACTACATTTAATGCCCTTGTTCTTTCTGTATTCCTTTCATGAGCATTGCCACCAGGCACCAATAATAAAATCCCTGCGACGAAAGCATTTCGTCTGCCGAATTCAATAACGCACCGTTTACACCAAATTCCGCACACAGTCGCTACGCATATCTGAAGCACTCGTTTTTAGTCATGCTTCACCTTCGAGCTGCTGCCGTGGTCGTCTTATATTCGGCCTCCACAGCCTTGGCCCAGGGGCAATCAAGCAGTCAAGCGGGCAATGGGGTATCTGGCGGAATACTGTGCGGAGCGGGCAACCCGTGCCCACAGTCAAGCCCCTGTTGTTCACGTAATCATTCCTGCCTCGCTCCCTTTTGACAAGATGCTGATCAGTGTTCTATGACAGAATACGGCCAGTGTGGTGTAGGAGCATACTGCCTCGGCGGGTGCGATATCAGATACTCATTTGCCCTCGAGTCCTGCGTGCCTGCACCCGTTTGTCAAAGCCAGGATTACAAGTTGACATCGTTGAACGGGATTACAGCGAACACACAATATCTTGGAGACGCATCAAAGGCCAACTGGGTGTCGCAAGGAACCCCACTGCTCACGCCTGATAATAGCGCAGTCATCTTGACCTTGGCCGAAGACGGAGCAAGCGCATCTGGAACACTCCTTTCTAGTACGCACTACGTATGGTATGGAAAGGTTAGCGCGTCGATGAAGACAAGCCGAGGGCAAGGTGTCGTTTCCGCCTTTGTCCTTTTTTCGGACGTCCAGGACGAGATAGACTTCGAGTTCGTAGGCACAGAACTGAATACCGCGCAATCCAATTTCTACTGGCAGGGCGTAACGGATTGTGAGTGCCAAGGCAGCTCTCGCCGAAGATTTGACTGACAGCCGCAGATGACAATGAAGTAAATTTAACTGTATCAGATGGTGGCGATTCCTTCAGCGCTTTCCATACGTATGAAGTCGACTGGTCACCAACATCATTAACTTGGTCTGTCGACGGCAAATCCTCTCGTGTTCTTAACAAGGCGGACACCTTCAACAAAACCGACAACAAGTATCACTACCCACAAACACCTGCGCGCATTCAGCTCTCCCTCTGGCCCGCTGGCACGAATAAGAGTGGACAGGGTACGATTGATTGGGCTGGGGGCTTGATAGACTGGAGTTCGCAGGACGTCCAGACGAATGGGTATTTTTACTCCATGTACAATGATGTTAACGTGCAGTGCTACCCAGCGCCGTCGGACGCAAACGGTACAGGCACAGTATCTTACCAGTATGGCAACAGGGATGGGTTAGAAGGGGATGTTGACCTCACGAACAACCCAACTGTTCTTGGCTCATTCCTTGCGGACGGTACCGATATGAACAAGGGGAAGCCCAACCCATCGAGCACATCATCGTCTAAGGGGGCATCAGCTACACCTACACCAACAAACTTGGCAACCGTGCCTGGCTTGTCAGGTGCAGGTGGCTCAGATGGTACCGGTGTCGGTGGTGACTCAGGCTCAGGATCTGGTTCCGGCTCAGGTTCAGGCTCAGGCTCAGATTCCGGCAGCGGGACGTCAAGTGCATCTGGCACCGCCGCGACAGGCATTGGTGGTTTTGACCAAGGGGACCAAAAAGCTTCCAGTGGTGCATTAAAAGGAGAAGAAGTCACGAGAGGTTCGATGTTCGCTGCTTTGGTCGCCTTCGTCGGTATGCTTATGATGTGTGCTTAAATTTGCATCGGCTGAGATATGGATATTGTGGGGGGGGGCCGCTCATTTACGGAAAATAGGCGTTTTGTTCTGCATAGCTGGCGCTGGCTTGGCGATTGTTCACTTGTGCATATTGACAGCGTTTGATATCGTGAGACCGAAACGGGCATTGACATATGGTCTAGTCTCGTACTTGCCAATGAAGCACGTTATACACAGCTCCGAGGCCTCAATATGCAAGCAGTTAAGCTCTCGGCGCGTCCTGCATCCTTGGAGCGGTGGTGGTGCTAGTTTTACGGTACTTTTATAATTCTAAGGTCATACTGCCTAAGTAGATGGTTTAGAATTGGACTACTCCTTCGTGGTACGAAACAGCCCTCTCTATCTAAATCAATTGCCACAATTTGAAACTTAAGCTCTAAGTTCGATTTCTTAATTGTCAGGAATCGTCGAAGTCTGTGTCTTCATAGGCTTGTGTTTAAGTAGCGATTTGCGCCGTAAAAGGTAGCCTCTGTAAGCTTTGTTCGTATTCAACCGAATCAAAGTGGATAAAGAGACCCTTGTTGCTTAGCCATCTGAGCCAACATGTCCTCTTTTCCTTCCTATCTCTGGAGCTTGTTCATTCTCATTCGATCCAGGTAAGTACTTTCTGCGTGGCCGGTATCGAAGGTTGTTAATTGGATGGGATCAAGATCGCTTAGCTTTAGAGGTAGCTCGAGGTTCGTAGACAGCACCAAATACAGGTGGATCTCAGTCGCTGACCTGCAAGAGGATTAAGGCTTGAGCTGAAGATGCGTTCTTAGCACCACTGCAAATCTCTTGCCTGTTCTGGATACCACACAATGAAACTGCTGTTCTCGTCACTTAAGTTATTGAATTCTTGTGAACGTCTCGTATAGACAAGCAGCGAAACATTCCTGCTGTTACATCATGGACGATCTCTAACAGATCTAGCCTCGTGCATGCAGCATCAGTGCTCTCACGCCGACTGGCACTCGGCCATGCCGATTAAGGACTAAATCTAAATCGAGAAAGCAAACCCGCCACCCTCGTTTGACAAATCTCCGTTCCCCGCAGCGTAATGTCACATTTTGGTCTAGATCCACTGGACGTCACTTTCGTGGCAAGGAATGCAAGATGCTCTAAACTCTGTGGTAAATCGTGATCAGGAAAGCAACTCGGCCTGCGGACTATTGCTCGATCATTCGGTGGTAGTTAAATGCGTCTCTTATGTTCCGTTCACCTGACTGCCATCAAAGAAAATTACTTGAGGGCTGTTCTTGTGGCTTAAGAGGTTGAAGCATAAATCTCTCGCCATGTCAAAGTTCACACAGAGCCACCGAGGAGACATCTAGGTGGAACGACATACTGAAAAATCCCCCTCCTCATCCGAGGTAATCATTTTGCCCAGCCTCCTATGCGGGACTGTGCAGCAAGCTCCGCCACACCTGTCACTCTTTTCTCCGCAGGGCTAGAAATTCTTGCATTCTGGAGATTTCTCGGATCAGTGCCTTCTCTGCCTCAGTGTACTCCTACCTATAACATGTATTCTGCTCTCCTACATCTCACCAAGACTACTCTACATTCGTAGTTGTCTGCACTCGTTCTAAGTCGCCCATACCGAATTGTGAGTACGCTGTTGCTCGACTGCTCGCTTGTTCCGTCACGACCTGAAGATCAGTATCTACGACATCATTCTCTACGCGCCCATGAACACAACAGCAGCAATTGATGCAGAATTCAGTGCCAAGATTTCTACAGAGTCCGTTAAATTGTTTCACCCGAAAACCGTCTTAATTCAATTGCGCGATCTTTGTCAGCCTCAACAGGATGTCAAGATTCAAAAGGACGAACCGAAGTCGATGCATGGTGTCCGCAAATCCTGTCTAAAGCGTTTGCTCATTAGAAAGGGCGGTCGGAAGGAGAGACATGCAGGATCTGGAACATGGTTCTGTTCTACACCCAACGCTAGAGACCACCCGCTTTGTTCTCAACAGTCTGCGCGATTCTGCATCATTTTAGCAAACATCTAACTTCAGTATTATCGATGTTTTGAAGGACAAAGCGAAAGCTGAAGTATAACTCTACACCTATCCTTGCATGTAGCGTTCTTTGTGAGTCTGAGACAAAACAAGAGACTTCCGCTAAAGCTCCAAGCATTCTTAGACATGCTGCAAACCTCAACGGCTGCTTATATCTACCCAAAGATCGCACATGTTCTGATCCATCCTCCATCTTCATCATCGTTGACTCCAGAGAACCCCAGAAAACCCCAAGAACAACCAGCAAATCCTCCAACAAAACCCTCTACAAAACGCCTCAGCACGGACAATGTGCCACTACGATTCCTACACCTTTGACTGCGGCTGCGAATCCCAGCCCCCAATCTTCTCCTCCTCCTGCGACAAAAAACGCGGTTTCTTCATCGACTTCGACCGCCACCGCTGTTCCCACCACTGCTGCGGCGTCGTCGTCATATCCCAAAAGAAAGTCATTCCCGGTAAATGCGCCTCTCACCGCCGCCAAGCGCAGCTCGAGAAGAAGATCCGGAAGATTCAGGATGAGATCAAGCAATTGAAAGACGACGTTGCGGAGCACCAGGATCGGATTACTGATGAGAAAGAGGGGAGACGGGCTCGTGAGCGGGATATGAAGGGGCGTTTGAATGGGTGTTGTGGACAAAGGAGAAATTGAGGGTATGGTATTGGGTAGTTCTAGGTAGCTAGTGGCTAGGGGATAGGTTGTTTGGTGGAAGTTTTGGATATGATGGTGGGACTTTGTGTTATGACAATGGATCGACTCTACAGGGCGTTCGGTTGCTTTTGGGGCCTATAGACTGTCGATTTCAATGCTGTACGCATAGATAACGTTAGCAACACCACGAGCAGCTTCTTTGAATACTACCTACAGCGCTTGGATCCCCCATTGATCACATACTCTATTACAAGCCACCTCCCACATCAACTTTTACCGACAGAACTCGTGCCCATACGGTATTCCGTATGATTAATGAGGAAGCAATGGATTAAATCCTCTCGACAGAACAAGCTTCAATGATCGGTACAAAGTGGGAATAACACCCGTTAAAACCAACATTCAAGCCTCGGCTTCTCAAGATACTTACACGGAGAAGATTGCGTCTCTAGAATCCACGTCACAAGTGAACTTGAATTTAGATGTACACACAATTTGCCAAAGACGGGACGGGAGTGATACTGCCAGTAGAAGCTATCAGCTCAAGGGGCATAGGTAGTCTAGAAAGCACACAACACACGTATCAACACCTGAGTAGCAGAGAGCAAATTGCGGCGCCGAATGCTTGACGGATTAATAATACTCTGACGTGTGTTGATGATCAGATTGTAAGGTCATTTGGGGACCTTTGGGAGTCCAAGTTTCCGGAAGAGGATGTGGGAAAAACCATCCATGGACAATGTCCAAGCATCCTAGCTGATGAGCCGACGGCCATGGATTGTAGTACAGTACGAGTACATCAACTACAATTGGGAGAAAAGTCACACACATCTGTCCGATAAATGTACCCTAAAACCGGCAGCCTTACCAGCTCTAAACGCTCGGCAATAGTTGTATCTTTCTATCCGAGCGGAAAACGCCATCTTCGCTGATCGTTGGCCTGAAAGTCTTGCTGAATGGAAAAGTCGAAGAGGAATTATCTTCTCTTACAGGGACGAGTTCAAGCTTCATTTTCTGGACTGGTGGTGGGAAGAGCGAGACTGCCCAGTATACAACACCGAGGAGCTGTGTTCTCCACAATGCCTAGTCGTGGTGCTTACAACTCCTTCACCTTCTCAGTGAGTTATTCACAAGACTTTCTCAGTACTGGTGAGATCAAGTATGAAAGAGGTCGGGTCACGGAAACTATGCTGTTGACTGTTCTGGCCCATTGCCACGGGCGTCACTCCTGGTATTATTACCTAAGGTAGGTATGACAAGGGTCGGGCCGAGTATTTGAGATGCTATTGGGCATCACTGCTTCTATTTCCGTGTAACGAGATCGGGCGAGGCTAGTGACTACATTCTGAACGAGACTTAGTTGTGAGCTTTCACGTTGTTCACTCCTCGACCTGAATTATCCATCTTCGCTTCAATAACAGTAAGTGTGGAAAAGGTTGGGCTAAGGAAGGTGGTATGTCATTGTCTATCACTAAACTTGCCCTCATATGGTAGGATATCATAGGATCGGACCGGGGTAGTGACTGCTTTCTCTGTAACCCTTAGTTGTGGGCTCTGATCTTGTTCACTGTTTCACCTAGCTCATTAACAACAGTATCTTCACTGGCCATAACTATAAGTAACAGAGCGTCCGGATCGGAGCAGTGACATGCTGTTTCCCATCACTGCTTCCATTCCCATCTCATTTCTAGCACACCTTCTCTTCACCCCAACATGCACAGAAAGCAGGTGTCACTCCACATCCTTCACTTCCATTGCTGGACATCTTCACTATTGAAGGCATGAGCCACTATTTAAAGCCCCCATTTCTCCCCCAGAGTCACTTTCTCCCCGTTTAATTCACACAGCATTATCTCGGCCTCTCCGGCCGCGTCACTTTCTCTGCGTTCTGGTTACTTATCACTGAGATGAGTGTTATACTTACCGCCACACGCTACTATATAAACATATAATTAGTGTACCACGTGAGTCTCACCACCCGGGCTGGATGTTTACCCGGTTGGCTGCAGACATGGAGAGGGTCCCCTTATTTCACAGCCCTTGGTAATCTATTATGTTTCAAGATCGGCAGAGGAGGCGGTCAGCAATAATAAGGCAACACCAAAGAGAGACACCAAGCGTAACTAGATTCTCTTGCTTTGTTATTGTCCTGCATGACTCTAAGCGAAGGAGTGACGAGGCACTACTACCATTGGTGGACTCGAGAACTGCTTTTTCCATTTTCTCTTCCTTTCTCCTCTTCTTGGGGCTGTCTCGTGGTCGAGCCTTTTGTGTGACTTCACTCTTTGCCACGTCAGCTCAAGGCTTTGCTCGGGGCGTCACTTCACATACCCCTGAGACAATTTCCCATTCCCATTCCCTCGTTGTCACTTAGGATTCCCTATTTACCCTCAGCTTGCCCTCCACCTTTAAACACACATAAATACCCACAACGATCACCACAACCCCCCACCCCAAAGACGACCTACGCCTGGGAAGGATGTGTCTCCATGAATTCTACCTTTCGAGGGCTTGCGGGCATCACTTTCCCATGGTGCCCCCGTCGGCGAAGCCGAAACAATTCTTCAGAGACTGCAGATACAAGCGTGATAATACCATCGCCGTCCCCAAGAGCCTGACATGCGATGCCGTCAAGCTCGCGTTGAAGTTCTACCACGACCAAGTGGTTTACCTCCCGGCCGACATGCACTGTGGGTCCAAGGTCGAGATCCCCAAGTCGTGTCCCATCATCCACTCATCGCCCGGCAAGTATCCCAGGGGTTTCGACAAGCGGGCATACGAGGAACGCAAAAGAAGTTTCGAAAAGGAGATGAAGGACAATGGCCTTGGCCCTGCGCAGAAAGCACAAATCCAAGTCGACGCAGCGGTGTTGGACAGGTGCTCCAACCGTGCGAAGCCCAACGAGCACGATCCTGTCCTTCTGAGACAGCACAAAGAGTCCCCGTATCCGTGGAACATGTACTGCCACGTCCAGAGCCTGAAGTGGTACCAAGAGCGTGACGCTAGATTCCAGATGCCGAACGTCAGATACCACCACGTGAACTTTGGTTGCGGCGGACCTTTCTCCGCAGAATGCCTAACAGGCTGGGACGGAATCGGACTGCTAACCCACCGTTTGCATCTCTGGGCTGACACGACCACGCACCCAAGGCCCTGCAGTCCCGAATGCCTGACAGGATGGAACGGAAGGAGCCTGGGCGCGGACCTCGGAACGGACCTCAGAGTCCACCGTCACGAAACCTGGCCCGGGGACCGACGGGCCAACTACAAGAACTTCGACTACGCCAGTCTGTGCCAGCACGTCGTCCGGGGTGCCCAACACTGGGTCCAACTCGACTACAGCAACATCAGCCACCTGCACGCCGACCAATTCGTCTGGCACGGACAGCAATCCTTCCGGATCCACCGCTCCCCCGCCGACGCCTGGAAACACATACCCGCAAAAGTATGGATCCCCGTCCCCGAACGTCTCGACCAAGTCCTACGCTTAATGCGCCCGGTCCAACCGGCCCCCTCCTCTCCACCACCTTCCCCCTCCCCCGCCTCCTCAATCGGATCGCTTCTAGAAAGATTACCCGAAGCCTTTGACGAAGAGCAGCCCCTCTCCGTGCGGAGCCTAGCTCCCCCGCCGTGGATCATGATGACGGACGACTCCTCCCCCCCCGGGTCCCCCAGCAGCGTGTCCACGATCGTGGTAGAGGAGACGCCCGAAGAATCGGAGGCGCGGGGCCAGAGGGCGCGGCAGGCGCTGCGGGCGAAGATTGCGAGGGATTTTCCGCGCAGGTTGGGGATCGGGGGGGAGTGAGCGAGTACTTGGAGCTTCGAGTCGAAGGATAGGTGGTTGCCGACGGAAGAGGAATATGCGTGGTCTGACTGACCTGTGCAGCTCATATCTCTGATCCTCTCCACGACCACATACCTCCACCCCCCTCCTTTTCTTGTTCTCAAGAAACCCCCGTCGTCACGGACGACCCACATCTCTTCCCCAACCAGCTCCCACCTATTGGATGGACGTTGCTGCATCCAAGGATTCCACCACCTCTTCATTCTCTTGTTCTAGTATTCAATGGCGTCACCGGTATCCAGCACAGGAATCTTCTTCTTTCTGTCATCTTTTCCTTTCCTCACATTGGCATGGGCAATTCAAGGGAGTCAAGTCGCAGACCCTCCATCTCACCTACCGATCGATCCGATCCGAGGTTTGGGATTTGGGGGCCTGCTTCATCATCAGGATTAGCATTGTTGGTTATGGATTGGAGTTTTTGTTTGATGGGGTTGATGTGGGAGATAGACAGAGAGAGAGAGAGGGAGGGAAAAAGGGGAGGAATGAAGAAAGCGATGATGAGATACTTAAGAGTAAAATAAAATGGGTATCAAGCATATCTAGCAATACAAGTCCTTCCCCCACTCATCAATCCATCCATCTATTCTTCCGCGTCCACCACTTGTAGAGTACGCCTAATGACCCACCACACGCCCGCTATTTAGAATGATTATGTCTTCTTTCTCATCTTGACACCCGCACATTGATTTAGTGTACAGCTCCACATCCACACTCCAACCCCCTCTTCTTAAAATCTCCCCGGTAATGATCCAAACCCGCCATCGTATCCACACCATCACCGACCGGCTTGCCCAGCCAATTCTGAAACCTCGACGTTTTCAACTGTTCCTTGAGTTCCTTGGTCACTGCCTCGGTATCCACGTCTAGGTAATCCCTCAGGAAGGTGCCGATTTCTGTGTTCTCATGGTTGCCGATGAGGGGCCGGGCGTGCTTGGGGTTGGAGGCGTAGATGTTCACGTCGACGGCTGTGATATGGTCAGTCTTAATACGCTCAAACTTAGAAGAGGGGAGGGCAATGTACCGGAATGCCCATGCGTGGTCCATCCAACCTGGGCTCGCCGGCTAATGATGTCGGCAAAAATGTAGGAGGCAGGCCATGGATCTGAGTTATCTATCAAGCGATTGATCTCGCCATCCGTAGCGTCGTAGACTCCTAATCCTTGCTCGACGAGTATTTCGCGGATATAAGAGGCTAGGTTTTCCCTTGAGCCTTTGCCTTGCTTTGCGAGATGGTCTCGGAGTTGGTAGGCAAGATTTTCGGCGGAATGGGTGGAGTTGATGAGCATGTCTGGGAACCAGCGGTAGACAGGGTAGGCGTCGTGAAGTTCTGTGTGGATTAGCTCAGATTTAAGTCTCGAGATCATGAAAGCACTTACGTCGAGCTGTGGCCAGCCCACCAGTTTCATGATCACTCGTGCCGACCAGTACACCTTCCACGTCATCCTTGTCAAGGAAGTCCAAGACGCTGGCGAAGGCCTTATCATAGGCTAGCACCTCATGCACCTGTGCGACAGGGTCGTTCCCATGACCAGCATGGTCAATCCGGCTTCCCTCAATCATGAGAAAGAAACCTTGATCACTGTCCCGCGTTGCATCTCTCAGAGCCGCAAGCGCAGTTTGTGCCATTTCATCAAGGGAAGGATAGACATCATTCAAGTTCCTTCGGTCGACTTCATACGGAATATCAGTTCTCGCGAACAACCCAAGCAGCGGTAGTTTGGCACTACTGCCGAGATTCAGCCCATCAAAGCCCTCGCGATCGTCCACGTAGCTGAACCCGTTTTCCTTAGCCATGGCCACAACGTCCTTGTTATCATCTCTGCAAGAGCCGTCTGTGGTATTTGGCAGAAAATGGCATCGGCCTCCCCCAAGCATGAGATCCAATACTCTTCCCAACGGATGCTCTCCAATCTCCTGCTCCGCAATGAGGTCCTCTTCTGATCTCCGATTCACGTGTGCAGCAAAGCACGCCGGCGTAGCATCTGTGATCCGTGTTGTAACCACGAGTCCTGTCATGTATCCCGCCTTCTTCGCAGCTTCGAGAACAGTCCCGCACGGCGAATGATCAGGGAGTACAGAGATAGCATGGTTGTAGCTCTTCATTCCGCAGGAGAAAGCCGTAGCACCAGCTGCAGAGTCAGTGATCAGGCTCGATGTACTCCTTGTCCTCGAGGACCCAATAAGGTGCTGATCCAGTACCAGAACATCATCAATCGGTAATCCGCTCTCCGTCTGCCTGAAGGTCCTAGTCAACGACAAGCTGGTGGGCCCCATACCATCAGACACCATGAATATTAGATTCCTCTTGCCACTCGGTTTCCCTTCTTTTCCCCATCCTCCTGAACTTGCACGGTGCGTCGTCTGCTGGTGTTGGTATAGAACCGCAAGGACGATCACGGCTGCTGTAGCGACTACGGCCCAGGTGAATATGCCAATTTCTCGCCAGAAGGGCCAGCTGCTCTGCTGTGACTTCGATTGGCCTGTCAGGAGGGCATCTTCCTCTTCCGCATGTCGTTCGCTGGATTGTTCAGAGGAGGGGCGGTCTTCTGAGAGCAGGGGCTCCTGGCTTTTGGTCATGATGACACCAAGGTCAGGCTGTCTTTGATGATGAATCTAACGGAGACAGCGACAAGGTTGAACTCGAAAGGAGGGTTTGCAAGGCCGAGCAAGCAACGTGGAGTCGTTGTGTGTCAGATGATGGTTCATAACCTGAGTACTTTACCATTCGTCGATAAGACATTTCCGGACACGACAATTAAATTTTGGCTATGACATACATGCGTATCAGGCAGTTTGGTCACTGGGTGTCGGACTCCCACCAAGACCATGCCTCTGTTCGAGATAAGCCTACACTGCAGTGAACCTGGCAATTATTCTTATATATACAGTCCCTAGGATTATCAGCTATAAGGACAAGGCTCAATCCAATCGCCCAAATCCATCTCTTTCAAGACCGTCTCAAACCCCTTGGCATCCTCATTACTACAAATACTATTCACCTTCTGTTCTGCCACATTTGGAGCTCCATCCGGGTATTCAATATTGAAGACCGGCTTCCCAACTTCCACAAAAGACTGCCAACTATCGCACTCCCCATACTGTACGCACTGCTCGTTCACCGCCCATTGCATCTTTCCTAATACCTGCGGGATGATCTCTCCCGCATTCTTGAGGCCGATGGACAAGTTTCGTGCATGAGCTGCGTTCGCTAAGAAATCGACATAATCCACAGCATCCGCCTGGGTAAGACCGAGGCCATTATCGTTGTCGTACCCATCCACATTGTCAGGATCGACGCCGTCACAACCCTTCGTTACCGCCATGTCAAGCCGCGAGAGCATAATGTTTCGAACGTTAGTGGAGTTGGTACTGAGCCACCATTCGCCTGTCCAACCATCGAGCGGCTTTCCAAGGTCCGTCTTGTTGTTGAAGGATGCTGCGTCGGGGCGCCAATTCTCGTAACTGCCGGCCGAGAAATAGCAGATGACTTTTCGACCCTGACTATGAAGCGCAGATATTGTAGTAGCATTGTTTTCGAACATGTCGATGTCATAGACCGTAGCATTGAAGGTGGTGTTGGTGAGAGGATGCGCTAATTCAATTTGCCATGAAGTAAATGTGGTGGGAGACCAAAATGACCCATTGGTACTATCAGTGCTTGTGTTTCCGCTTTCGATACTTGATGATGGTGGGGATGAATCGCCGCCTGATGAGCCACCACCTGTAAGACCTATACCTAGGCCAACACCAAGGGCAATAGCCACTAAGATGATTGCAACAAGAAGGATAAGCCTCCACGGCTTGACGCACACTTGGCGCCAAGGTCTTTTTGAAGTGTCGCCCTTCTCCAAAATAGCTTTATTCATGCTCCAAGGTGCTTCATGGGACCAATGGCGTAACGTCGTTCTCGAAAATATTGCACAGGATCTCCAAGAAACGATGCGACGAGAGAGGGTCCTGAGAGATAGCTAGACTACCTTTCCAAAGGACCCGTTCCCAAATTTCGAGCTCTCAAGAGCAAGTCAAAGGTAAGACATTGAAGAGAGAATTCAGACCAGCTTTAGGAAAGGCAGTACCTTGGTATAGATGCAGCTCAATGCGGATGTCAGAACATGAGTGACAAGTGCGACGCAAAAGATACGCAAGATACAACAAAATATGTGAGGCGACCAGAGAATCAAATATACGAAAAATTCCTTATGGTTTCTAGCCATCCAGTCCATTTAAGGTACGTTAGGTCAATGTTGGTCACTAGCGTTGGGGCCAAGTGGAGGCGCAGGCTCTTGTGTCTCTACAATACAACATAATAGATACGCCGATTCAGATATCCTCTCAATATTGAAACCTAAATGTGAATCGTTCTATATCGATGCGCTACAGGAAAGAAGCTTACCAGATTGCGCTTTCGTTGCAAATTTGCAACGTAAAACGCAAGAATAGAGAGTATGCATCACCGGTCGAAGATCGTTACTTATGGTCGTTTCAAACATGATATATTGCCCAGCTTCCGGTGGCTCATCTGCCCATCTTCCTGAGCTCAAGCCATCGAAGAGGCGGGTACACGAGCGCTGCCCACGAGAACCCAACGTAATTGCCCATCTGTTCAGAACATTAGCGTACGTCTGGGAAGAACAGAACCTACGACCTGTTGTTGAAACACAAAGATGGTCAAAACATACGTCAGCCCCATACTCTCCTACTTGCCTCGCTATTGGTCCAATATACCAAACCTGAGCCATACACAGAATCGCCCCTGCCCAGCCAATAAGAAAGGCCATGAGTGCCGCAATCCCTACTGGCAACTTGTTTTGTTGATTCCACACGGTCCAGTCGTATCCAGTTCGTCTTCGAAAGATAATCTGCTCCTCTAAGATAATGGCAATCCATATCGCGAGCCAATATCCCATCAGCGCCAGAAAATTCGTAAAGATTGCGCTCAGATGATTACGACCAGCAAGCGCGCAGACTGTGTAAATGACCACACCAACAGTATTCCAGATGAACCGTGGGACCTTTTGAGCCGTTCTGCCCAAGATCTGGAAGTCAATGCCGCTCGAGTATGTTGGATAAATTGTGTTTGCTATCAAACCAAGTGCAATGACCACGCCAAGGAATTTGCCAAAGCCATGTAGTGAGGAGAAGCCCTCGACTAGGAGATTTCCCTGTCCCATTGAATAGGCCGTCGAGTAAGCCTGGTTGACGGTCACTCCAGAGGCAAGACCAATACCAACAATGAGGGCGAAGCTGAAAGAGGAAACCAAGCCAAGTAAAGAGACTAAGAACAGGGGCAGCCGCGGCGTAGACGGTGGGTAATATACAAAATAATCCGCAGCACCACCGGCATAGGTGATTGCTGCGCTGAAGCAGAGGGAAAAGAAAGTCACTCTGTTACCGATCCTGGTCCGAGGGTCTCCTGCGGTGGGTGTGGCCAGATCGAACTGGGACGCGGAGACGCCGAAAAGAATACTGATTGCAATGAGCTGCGGAAGCCAGGCGTACCGCATGTAAGTATGAAATATTGAGATGCCGAAGGTTGTGATGATCCAGCCAATGATTGCGACGACGACGATGCCAACAACGACAGACAGATGACCATTAGATGATATAGCCGAGAGGATCTGGCCAGCCACGACTAGATCGATCAAAGAGTATCCCAATAGTACGATAAGATTGAGAAGTACGATCAGCTTGCTAGGCCACCAGCCAAAAGTAAATCTGCTAAAAATCATGGTGCGGTTCCCTGACAACGGACCCCAAGTTGCAACGTAGGCAACAGGGAGACTGCCCAGCAAACTTCCAAAGACAGCACATAAGGCAGCGTCTCTGAAGCTGAGATAATAGACCGTTGGTGCGAGCATTCCCAGGGTAATGTTGACGGCGGCAAGATTGACCGATATCCACATAAGGAAGGCTTGAAGATAGTCCTTCCGCGTCTGGGCGTGAGTTTCGTGTGGCTCTACTCGCTGGACCCCTCGTGCTTCGAAATTGTACTTGATCAGTTGCTGCTCGAATTGACTCAGGTACAGCCCCAGTCTCCCCAAAGGCTCTTTTGGTTCGATAGATGAGTGTGCCTGGCCGGATAGCTTTTCAACCGTTCTTCCATCTTCCTCTACGCCTCTCTCCACATCCTCTGGCATGGACGATGGAGTTGCCATTTTGTTCTGCGACAGATTAGTAAATTGAGAAATCGAAGTTTTGAGGCTGACAGCAAGATTCTTTCGCTGGAATTATCCAGATCAAGTTCGACCGTTTAGTCTCAGCCCAGGAGCTTTATAATCCCTAACATCTCCCTTCTGAAGCCACGACAGGCCAAGAACGGGTTGGATGCAACGAGATGACAAAGTTTTGGGCACCGGTTGCATGCGTGTCATTGCATATTACCTTGATCATTGGATAATACTTCCATGCTACTCTGCATCATGTGCGGATTTACTTGGACGAATTACCTAAATTGTGTAGCGGCTAGCACGCCTGATGGAAATGTCAGCCTGGCCCCGAAGCCGTGTAATGGCAGCGTAGATTTGGCAGATATCATTGCATCTGGAGACCTTACCAAGCTCAATCAAGGCAATGATCAGTAATCGAATCAATAACAAAGCTTCAAGTCAACAGGTACTGGTAGAATATAATAAAGCAAAGAAAAAGATTAAAAGCTGTCCGTTGAGGAAAATTTCAAAATGCATGACGCTCTAGCCTCTGTGCTGGAAATCCTTTCCGCGTCAAAACCTTCCCTCGTTTTATTTCGTAAATCGATGACATCAATCTCGGACATGTCTCATCTTTCACTTGTTTCATGAGCTGGAAACCCTCTCAAATTTCTACACTCCAATGCGATAGAGAAAACGCTCCACCCCACCAAACACCCAACAATGGCAGCCCCAAGCATCCCCCTCCTCCGCGCACTCAGAGCCACCGAAACGATCCGCTCAACCCTCCCTCTCCGTCACCCATCCCATCTACCCAAACGTCTCTCGTCCCGCAATCCCCTAAAACCCCGCCATCCAACACACCCTCCCCATTCCCCCACCGCCCTCCGCCAAACGCGCACCCTCTCAACAACCCCCACCCCCCTCTCCGCCCCCTCCCGCCCCACAACCACCGACCGCGGCCCCACCTCCACCGAATCCACCCAAACAGACTTCAGCGCGATGGACGTCTTCTCCAACACGCCCGCCCCCACCGCCTCCATAGACGCCTGCCTCTCCGACGGCTTCCACCTGGACAACGGCGTCAAGATAACCGGGAGCGCAGGCCTGCTGCTCATATCCGGCGAGGCGTTCGCGTGGCGGCCATGGGAAGCCGGGGGCCGCGGGCGGCTGTTGAATAAGCAAGGGCAATGGGACACGGGGGATGATGCGTGGGGCCTTTTGGGGATGGTGTGGCCCAAGCCTGATTTATTGATTTTGGGGCTGGGGCCGGGCATGTATCCGCTTGCGCCGGGGGTGAGGAGGTATATTAATGGGATGGGTGTTAGGGTTGATGTGCAGGATACGAGGAATGCGGCTGCGCAGTTCAATTTGCTGGCTACGGAGAGGGGGGTGGGTAGTGTGGCGTGTGCTTTGGTACCTATTGGGTGGAGAGAGCCTAGATGACATCTACGATCGTGCTATGAGTATATCAATGTTAAAGGCACCGCGGCTACCATCCTCAAGGCTTTTGATCATACAGCCTTATGCGAGCAAATGATAGTGAAATATCACAGGGCACCAAACGCCTTGTCAAATTCGTCTGACAGTACCGAACCCAGATGATCGTACAGAATTGGGGTCATATAGTGAGTCAGATCCTTCATTTCCCCATCAGAATTCTCATCTCTCGTTCAGTATCTCTCCAGCAATACTTTCATTGCCACAAACAAACGCTTAACATTTGCTCATTGACTACAGCACCAGAGCAGCCATAGCTCCGAGGACCAAAGGAACACCCGTGACGGCAGCCAAAGCAGCACCACCGCCACTGAAAATACTGATCGACGACGTTACTGGTTCCACGGGTGTCGATGGTGACGTCGCCGGTAGCGTTGTTCGTGAGGTTGGTGGTACGGTCCGTTGCACGGTTGATGGCACGGTTGGCGCTACAGACTCCGTCCTAGATGTGCCAATGACGGAAGAAATGATGTGGGACGACTTCTGGTACGTGAAAGTGTGACTTGTTTCGACACTTCCGTGGTATGTCAGGTGTGGAGAGAGGGATTGCCCAGTGGTGAAGGTGGTATGATTGTGGTCCTCCGTAAGAGTCTGATCCTTGACTTGCGTCTTGGACTCGCCTGTCGTGTAACTATTGATAGTGATCGACGAATTCTTCTTCTTGGTGCTCCCAGTTGGTTCTTGGATTTGTCCATCTGAAGCTTGCTTCACCGAGTGTGCTGTTTCCTTTATCACTGTCGAGGATTCTTTGACAACTTTCTTTGGCTGGGTAGGTATGGCAGCTGTTGTTAATGAAGAAGCGGTTATTGAGTTGGAGATGCCGAATTGATCTGACCACTGAAAGTCACCAGTATTTGCAATGATCTTGAGGCCGTAATTGTGGTTCCCGTCTGGCACAAGGTCCGTTGCCGGAGTCCATAGGAATAAGCCATTATTGGGGGCGTGGTCTACGATGCAACCAATCTCCTGAATATCGGTGGAGGGGCCCTGGCAGAGGACAAGGGAGACGGACGAACCAGTATTGTTCTAGGGAAGGGATATCAACCTCTGTGAACCAAGCAGTAAGAAGCACGGAATTACTCACGTCCCATCGAATGGTGTACGGCTTACCCCCGGGGACAATTTCATGCAGACCGGGAAGGTGGAATGCATTGCAATTGGGAGTTGGGTCACTTTTCGCTTGTTGAGCGCAGACGTCAGTAGCAGAGATGAGGCATGCTTGTATCAGAACGGCCAAGATCGCAAGTGCGAGACACATCACGCCTTACTTGGGCGGGCGAGTTCCTAAGAGATGCGGGGTATAAAGAAGGAATAGAATATGTGAATATATAGTGAGCGTATGGAAACCAAGATAAAACTAGATCGCTAAAGAGCGGGTTGGATACAGAAAGGAGTATGTGTATATAGAAGGGGCATATCCAATGAGTAGGAAAAAGAGACACGAGGTGCGCTGCTTGGGTTACACACCATACGAGCCATATACGATGTTCGTATTCAGTCAGATTGCAGGAGGTCTACAAATTAATGTGGTGACACTTGAAACGCTCGTCTAGAATAAGCCCTTCTAACAAGCGTCAGGCTCCCGAGACGGCTTTCCACACAAGGCTGGTCGACCTAACCAAACCGTCTTCTCCCTCTACAAGTCTTATCACATCCGGTCTGAGATTAGGATTCGCCTTGAAGATATATCTGCTGATGCCGCAAGCTGTCTTTCGCATTGACACGTTCGGACTCTCCTGTAAACCTCTTGGACTTCAGCGGATCAGAAATTGTCTGCGCGACCGATACATGTGCGCTGATAGCGTATTCCGGTGCCAGGATTGTCGAATTTGAGAAGCGCTGTCTTTGAATGCAGTCTCCCGGTTTTTCATAAGGCCCATATTATGAGGTGACCCACATTCTGCTAAGATCTTTTGATACTTCAGCGCCGTTGCTGTCTGGACGCCTGCCCGTGAGCGCAAGATAAGTCACAAGTATGCAGATGCCGACAACAGCAACGCAAACTACGCCTTAGTTTCGAGTCACTCCTCGAAGGGGAATTCGCCAATCGAAATTGCTGTTGCCACATCTTCGCCGAAGGAAGGTCTATGTAAGAAGGCAGACTTTCGGCAATATGTTGTTTGATTTTGGCTGCGGTCTACAGAGAGGCCTTAAGCGTGATGGGAGGGGGCCGCGCAGCCTCCGAATAAGCCATAGTCCGGGTGTGGGTGAGAGATCGTGCGGAACTCACATCAGTTTCCGGTTTGCTGAATTACTGGTGGACTGCAGGTAACAATATCTGAGGGTATTCGCGGCCCCGCACGATACCCTTCATTCCCTGGCTCTGACAAGCATACAGGCAGCCTGCTGTCATCATGGTATGTAAGAGGCATTCGCGACGTGGCTAGGCATTACTCGCACGCGTTGCGCTCGCTATTCAGCTTCTGGTGTACTTGGTACTATCAATTCCGCTTGCATGGCTTCTCAGCTATTGAATTCGTAGTTGCCTTTTCGGAAGATTTGTTGCGGTCCTTCTTCGCTGATGATGCCGATCCTAGCGCGTACTGAGACTCATCAATGCCAGGCAATCGCACTACGCTCGTAAAGCGAGAATACCTCTCGCGAAAAAAAGCCCTTTCGAATTCCTAACAGAAGTACCGTAGGATAGTAGTCGTACCACGTAGAGACCTCAGTGCAACCCACTCGAGAAGCTACAGGTCTTGATCCTTGACAGCGGCAATTCTTTTTGTGAAAGCCACCGTGTTCTGGAGTTCATCGAAGCAAAGTATACGAACGTCCCGCAGCTGCTGCCAAAGAACGATGTAGATGGCCCACGTAGGTCGGAGAGGTGGATGGCAAGGTAGGGCAGGAAGCTGAGCAGCGGATTGAAGGCGCTTGCAGACCGGACTGGAAGTATTTAACCGACGTTACCTTTGGACTCGCGGACATCGCAGCGGGATCTATACTTGGCTATTTGAAAGTCAGATTTTGCGGAGCATCCATGGAGTGGGACTTACCCTCGTCTGGCGCAATATAGCAAAGACCTGGAGGACGGAAAGAGTCTCAAGGACACGAAGCCGATGTCCCAGAAGATTAGTGATATCTACTACCCAGACTACCGTTGGGAGCTTCTTTAAAGCTTAGGTTCGTACGCGTTTGGATGGCTAAGAGGGGTTATTCATCGAAAATGTTGATTTATAAAATCGAAACTAAGAGCAGAAATCTGTTCTTTTTTCAGTAGATAGGCGGAGCTGTACTCTTCTCCTCACTTAGGTCAGGTACTAGTATTCGGTTTCTATCGGGCTAAGGTCAAAGGGAATATAGTACAAGCAATTTCCATGAGGGACGCTCGATGATACTCTTGGCTAGTCAATTGCAGGGACTTGGACTGATCGGAGCAAGGGAAATGAAGACTCAGGGAGGCAACTTTCCCGCTTCACAACCTCCATTGCCCGTATTATACAGAGCTGTCCATCCTATCAGAGTAGAGGAACGTCCACAAAATTTATTTCAGCGCGATCCATTGGAAAAGGCCGCAAGTTTCGGATGGTCCCATAGGCTTTTCAATACTCACGAGTCGAGTCTCCTGCTCTGAAGAAAAGTCTAAAAGAGGTAAGGAGCAAACTAGATCCTAAGGTGCACTTAAGGTGCTTCTAGCCTCGCTCGTCTGGCTTCTATCGACTATAGCGTACTCCTACCCCAGATCTTACCTTCTAGGCTTGATCATATCCTCAAAGCGTTCCATTATTGGGGTATTTGGCGTCTGGTGGCGTATTAAGAAAAGATTGGAAGCTACTAAAGTATGTTGCACCTTACGGTACTCGCCCCTGGAAACAATAAGGCAGTGCTAATTTACCACTCGATCATGCTTGCAGCGTGCTATGCAGGCAAAATGTCGTCCCTAATTGACGCTATGTCCAGTGCCAACAACGGGAAGATCGCCGCAATCTTGTCTGATAGAGCACTAAGGGCATGCTAGAAGCGCACCAATTATGGACTTTGGATGGACCGGCCGAACGTCCATGTCGGAGAATTTAAATGCTTTGACCCTCAAAGTTCCGGTTCTCAAATTGTACAACCTGCTTTTGGATCTACTCACTGATGAGTCCTCTGCCCAGCACTCGTGCCGTCGTCCAAGCCTTCCGTAGGAGTGTTGCAAATCCCCAAGCCTTTCATCTGGGTGAAGTTAAAGATATAGACCTCACCATCTGCCCACCCCTGATTGAAATGGGGAATACGTACTATCTTTCCCATTGTTCTTTCAGCTCAAAGATTTTCAACTCCGTTGATTGATGCATTATGGCTGCCGTGATCCCCAAAGCCGAGCTCCAGTATCAGCTCGCCCATATCAATCAGAGCAGCTCATCCCATATAATTGCAGTGAATATCGCTTTGCCGATTCTTTCCACCATTGTCGTACTTCTGCGTCTATACTCTCGGAGACTTGAGCGAGCACCATGGAAAGCAGATGACTTTGTAGTTGTTACCGCTTTGGTAAAATCTCCCTCGGAACCCGTGCCTTCTCTAGCTATTGCCTGCTAAATTGGGGTGTAGCTGTGCGTATACGTGCTTTGTGTAGAAGTCGGCCTATGTGAGACTCTCCATCGAAAGGATATAATGCCAAGATGCTGCCACTGACGGCTTCGTTCTTGCCAGGCGCTCGATTCGGTATGGGAGACCACGTCGTCAAAGTAATACAAATGGGTCCTCAGGCCCTCCAGAGGATTCAGAAAATGCAATACGCCATCGAAATCACCTGGACCATTTGTACCTACATGGTTAAGCTGTCCACACTATTGCTCTTCGGCCGCATCTTCGACCAGACGTCCCCTCGCTTCCGCTACTGCCTTTACGCCACCCACGTCTTTCTTGCACTCTGGACCTGGGGCTCCTTCTTCAGCGCCGTCTTCCCTTGCATTCCCGTCCAGTCTTTTTGGAATCCCGCTATCCCAGGCAAGTGTCCGCATGCCATGGCCGGGCGTGTTGTGACTGCGTCGTTAAATAGTGCCACCGATATCATTTTGTTGGCATTGCCCATGCCTTTAGTTTGGGGCCTGCAGATGACGATGAAGCAGAAGATTGGCGTATCATGTATTTTCGGCGTGGGAATCTTGTAAGTCCTTCCTTCATATGTTCAATCGCGTCCCTGCAGGAGACAGTGGCTCTGATAAGATTCCCCATTCAGCTGTCTTGCCGCAAGTGCCACTCGACTCCATTACTCAATCGCCATGACAATATACCACGGCTACGATCCCACATGTAAGTTCTTCTATCCAAAGCTCTCTCCTCCATCTTCCAAATTTTACGAACCAGCCCTCCTTTCCTTCTTCCTTCAATGGCCCCACAATTCTAAACCATCTCCCCAGACGTCAACGCTGGCCCCGTCCTTTGGGCCTCGGTGGAGCCGTGCACTGGCATCCTGTGTGCATGTCTCCCACTTCTGCGCCCGCTCTCCGCAAACCTGCGCCACCCACGCTTCAGTAATTGGCTCTCTGGCTCCTCGAAAGATATCGTCGAACTTTCATGGGAGAAGTACTCTCACTCGCCTGTGACGCGCTATCCTGCTCACAAGGAGGGGTTCCATTTCTCTGATTCAAAATTTTCTTCCGTTGTCTCTCATGGGGAAATTTGGATTCTGCCCAAGGGGGAGGCATGATCCGGACAAAAGTCGCTCTACCTGCGCGGGCGACGGCGTCATTGTGGAGTGGATGGATCTAGAATTGTAGTCCTAATTTGCAAATAGTCCGTATCGTCGACCAAAATCTCAACAGAGTAGTTCAGCCCGAATAGTAAGTAGTCTGCGTCACTGTTCTCGGTTCGAATGACGGAGATCTCTGGTTTATTTTCAGGGAAAAGCAAAGAGGGGAGGCCACTCGCACGAGACATAACAACCCTCGATATTGCAACAGGGTATTCGATGAGCAATCAGTATCAATCAAACACTCGTTCAAAGTAATTAGCATTTGCTCCACCAATACATCTTCATACAGCTTCCCTTGGATCCACAATCTTATCCATAGATAAAAATCCTGTCCCTATACACAAAGAAATATTCAAATAATCGTCATCCCATTTTTTGCCGCGTCTATGTATGACGGGCAGGCCATTGCCAATTCTTAGAGAGGGCTAGAGTTCTTGGCAGTGGATCGGGCCCCCACTATCGAGTTTCCCCTAAATTCTGAAACGAAACAAACAACGCTCAACACATAGCAAATGTGGCCGTCACTCAATCGGCCGCCTCAGCATGCGAAAGCCTCGTCTGGCAGAGGTTCAATCCTTATGAATACCACAGCACCCAGTCCGCCTTCTAGCTTTTAGAGGATACTATGCATTGCCTCGAAGCTTCGTGAAATCGCGTTACGAGTGACTGTTAAAGTCAAGGAATGGAGGACAGAAATATACGAATATGCATTCCACACATGCACATCCGTTGCCCGATGGACCGAACACATCCTCGAGTCAAGCAATTGGCTTTTCACAGAGCTCAGGCGCGATATTATCACCATCCACCGTGGCTTTGCAACAGGAGAACGAGAGCCTCAGTCATCATACCAGGCGATTACAATTACGCAATGCTGGATTTCGAGGAGCTTTCTTCCCTACTCGCCGCATAAGTCCACTTTTCGCGACGTCATCCAATCCCAACCCTGTCGAGTCCCTCAGTCGCCAGGTCAGCTTGGAGAACAGCTCCATGAGCGCAGAGAAGAGGTCAATGTACGGCGAAGAGCTACCACCGAGCCCCGTGAACATCCTGCAAGAGATACAGAGATCTACAAGGAAAAAGCGATCCTCGCCACGACCAGGTTTTGGTGCCATCTTTCAAGACAACACCCAGACACAAGAGGTGAATGGAGCTAATGAGAGGTCTTGGTATCAAGAAGGAAGTCGCAATTGCTCTCCCGCCGCATCTGTAGCAACCCCAATTCATATGACGAAGCTAAGAGAAGTGTCGGGGAATCAGAAGACTCCACCACCACCACCGCTTAGCTCTCCGTTGACGAAACAGGTAAAGGGTCGAAGTGTCAGACGCATCAATCCCCGGTCAGCCAGTTCTGAAGCTTCAAAGTACATTGAGCATCTTGAGTCTCAACTCGCTTCTGTCAACGCAAAACTCGATTCCCTCATGTCACCGAACACGAACAAGCTACGATCAGCGAAGTTGAGGGCGCTTACGGTTGACAATCGCAATTTGCGTCAGGACCTTTCGGCGTGGGAGAAGCAATTTGCCGCAAGAGTCAAAGAAGAGAGGGATCAGCTTCTAGCGGTGGAGACGGAGTTGAAAATACGTCTGCGGACATTAGAAAATGACATGGAAGTGAAGGATGCAAGAATAGCAGAACTGGAGTGGGCAATTGAGAGCATGCGAGTCAAAGTTGGAGATGCAGAAGGTCTTGAAGAAGCAAACGTTGGTCTAGAGAAAAGAATAGAGACTTTGACAACCCTTTTAGGCCAGTCATCAAACACACTTGACATGTGCTCGGCAGCTACATCACCAGTTAGGGCTGACCCAATCAAACGGACACCGAGGCCAAAGTCTATGCTTCCAAAAATCCCTTCGCCGTCCGGAGGTGCACGTTTATCGTTGTCTACTGTTTCAGAGTCTGCATTCTGGCCGCCCAGCAACATAGGATCAACACCGAGCGTTGTGGAGTCGCCTGAGGACGCTGTGCTAGATGGAATTGGACAAGATTCGCAATCACTCACCTATGACGAAGGCATGCAATCACCTGACTTTCGAAGGCAGTCTAGGCAATCCGGATGTTTCGAAAGTAGATCGAGAACATCGAAGTCCTTCTGCTCTGCGCCATCATCTGCGTCACGACCAACCTCCTTCCGATCAAGCGGTTCTTTTGGTCCATCACCATGGGGGTTGCCACATCTCGCTGAGGTCGACGTCAGATCGGCCAACAAGCAGCGAAAGATGCGGAAATTCCCCTCTGGTTCAGTCTCGCTACGACCTCTTATCCTACCTGCAGCAACTGTCGTCCCTTCGCTGCCCGCATCTGCTCCAATTTATCCATCAATAGAAGCTACTGCGAGACGAGACATATCGGAGTTGTCGCTAGATCCGACTACCTCATTTCTATCGACACACGTGGATAGCCCACCAGTCACCACACCTGACCAAGCTATGCGTCAGCGCTCGACGTCTTGGGCCCAAGAGCAGACATTGAAGGCACTTGAGGGCAGATTCGTGGACGTGGAACATCTGGAGAATACAGAAGCTTCACCTCCAATCATGCAGACAATTGAGGAGACGCGATTTGGCTTTAGAAAGGTCTCATCGGAAGATCATAAAAGACGGTCAAGGCCAAGGAGTCTCCAGAAAGAGCTTGAGCAAGCTGAAATCGAGCAGGCTGGACAAACAGACGGCTTAATCTCCCCTGAGCCATTTGGGCACGGGTTGATACCTGTTGATATGGACGCAAGGCCGGAAGAGAGCCCTGAATCCGGCCAAGTCATGATAGGCTTTGACTTAACTCCTTCGAAGGCCCCTTCATCCGCCGCATTGTCAAGACGAGCACGCCTACTCATAAAGTCCATAGAGTCGGAAGACACTCCGAAGCGGGAGGAAACTCCAGCCCTACCAGCGTGCGCATCCTCCCCACCAGTCAAAGCAGTCCCGTCAACTACCCTTACCACTCGACATGCTTTCGGCATCTTCTCCCGCCTCACGAACCTCATCTCACATACGAAACAAGACCCTTTCATTCTCGCGCGGCGGCTCCTCTCCAACGCATGGGTACAAGGGTCCAAGCGGCTAGGTGGTATGGGATGGTGGCTTTTAGGTCTGGTCTATGGAACTCGATGGCGTAAACGGAAACGCACTGCTGACAGCGGAATAGTTGAGCCTACAACTATACAGGACTTTGACTGGCCCCATTTCACGGCCGAAGCGAGCAGGAGCAGGAGCGCTGAATACTACCTCAGGGACTACGGAGCCTGCCATCAGAGCAAGGAACCCTGGCTTTCTCCGCCATATGCCTCCGCTCAACCACCCCCGCTTTTGAGCAATACATTACCGCCACCCACCACCCGTCCCACCCCCCGCAACGAACCCCACCTCTTCCCCTGCAGCGACTGCGTCGAACCTTCATCCCGCCGCACCCTCCGCCTCTGGTTCCAATTCTCCCTCGCCATCGTCCTCGCCGTCGGCATGGCCATCAAACACGGACCCGCAAGTCTCCTCTACGAACCCCCAGACCCAGACCCCCGTCTCCCAACCCACGCCCACGAACCGCTGCCACAGGCAAGGCCACCATATCCGAAACCCCAGCCCCAAGAACGCGAACCCTTACTACAAGCGCACCCCTCACGACCAAGACACCCACACCACCAACACCAAAGAAACAGCGACAACATCGGAGACGCCCCCCCCGTCGCCGAGCGCGCAGACATTCACATACCTTCCTCCCCACCATCAAGAATCTACACCGTTCAGTCCTCCTCCTTCAACGACATGGATTCTGGCTACGGCAGCATCACGTTCGCCGAGACGTTGGGTCCTGCGGATTTTGAAGCGCTGTGCTGAAAAAGGGCCGGGGGGTTGTGGTTGTCGGTTCTTCGTTGTTGTTGTCGGTTCGCTCAGGTCGCTTGAACGCAACCACTTTTTGTTTTTTTTCTCTTCTGTCTTTGGTGAAATGTATATATTATGGTTTATGTTAGCATGGCGTTTGCAGGTTCATGGCATCAGCGGCAGGGACAGCATTTCCATATTTCAGCGACGGAGGGCTTGTGTTTTTGCACCGGCTGGAGCGGGGGTGGCGCTTTGCTTGTCGTTTATTACTGCTGCTGCTGCTGCTCAATGGGCTTGTGTGGTGGTTTTCTGGAATAGAGTACGTATACCCGGTTCTGAGAGGGGAGGTTTGCTTCCAATCGCATAAGTAGCATTACACTTCACCATACCATCATGGTGGTTGTACTCGTACAATACTTGGGCAAGGAAGTATCCTACTAACAGGAGCTTTTTTTGTTGCTATGAAAAAGGTGCCATTCACGTCCTCTTCATTGCACACATGAAGTGGTGTCTGTGATTTGATTGGTACCTGCCTTTCAATTATATCTCGTAGCTGCTATCACTGATATTGTACAGCAAAATGTTCCGCTCATGCTATGGAAAAGATGCTCGATAGCGCCATGCATGCTGGGGTATATCTCTGCTCTCTAGAAAAACAACGAATGACTGAAAAATGACATGCTAAACTTTTCGTGGGTATCATAACGAGGGTGATGATGATGATGGTACAATCGCTTAAATGCTGGAGCTAGGTCGATATGCAAGGAGGCATGGTGGTGATGTTTGGACATGCTGCGAGTGTGGCTAAAATGAGATGAGAGCAGTAGGTAGCGAAGGTGGTGGTGTGATGCCGCTGCATATTTGCACCCAAATGTACGTCCGTTATGTCGTTTTCACGAAAACACTTTCAGGAGTTGCACTGCCCTGGATAGACCCTGCTGGTGGGCGGGTTGGGGAACAAGCCCGCAGCGGTCAGGTTTTGCAAGTGCCATTCGGGAGCGCTCTCCGTCCTCCATGTCCAGAAGATCCACCCGGTGTGCGCCTCGTAGGCATCAAGCTGGGCGTCAACAAAATGCTTATAATTGTCTTGGTCTGCAGAACTCAGGCCGTCAACGGTACCAACGTCTTTGCCATCGCAAGAGCCGACGTAACTCGAGCCGGGAAAGGTGCCATCATAGCGAGCGCCTTTCCCGAGGCCGTTGAGCCATTTGGCACAGTCGGTCTGGGCGCCGGTCCATTCGCCGACGATGGTCCATTTGTCCGTACCGGCAAGCTGGGGGGCGAGACCGCAGGCGGCAGAGACATGGTCCGAGGGACTCATGCCGACTTGGCCTGGAGAGAAGACTTGGTACTGATGGGTATCAAGCATCACATTCTGGTCACCCGACGAAGCTGGGGTCATGAACCCGTTCCAGTAACTATCAATGTTTTGAAAAGCGTCATGGATACAGGTTACGTAGTTGCCGCTGGCTCCTGTGACCGTCTCGTAGCCGTTTTGATAAAAGCTCTTGAGCTCATCGAGGTTGAGGGCGCTACCAAGAGGCTCGTTGAGGAGCTCGATTGTCGTGACAACGTCAGTGTCGCCAGCGTAGCGCTGAGCGAGGTTTTGAAGCGCGGTTAGTGTCTGGCTAACCGTATCACCTTGCTGCCAATCAATAGGCCCATAGCGCCCGCTGTTGTCGAAGCCATTCTGCGACCCGGGTGCTCCATGAAGATCAAGTATTACATGAAGTCCAGCATTTCGAGCCCATTGAATAGCCTGATCCAAGACTGGCAGCTGTCCTTGGACGTATGGGTCGCCATCTAAGGGAGCAACGGCCCAGTATCCAATGGGAATGCGAACATGGTTGAGGCCATTACCGGCGATTTGTGAGAAATCACCTTCAGTGATCCAGGTGTTCCAGTGATTCGTCAAAGCGCTAGATGCAGCATCTTTGCCGAGGGTTTGAGTGTAGGTATACTCGTCGACAACGGTCATGCTCGTGGCCCAGGGTTGAAAGATAGAGGGGGTGATCCAAGGCTCGAGGACGAACCAGCCGCCTAGGTTCACGCCTCGGACTTTGTCATTGTTGTAGTCGAAGCCTACATCTCGGTTTCCCAGGCGGCTGTGGACAGGTTAGTTGAGGTTGCTTGGGCAGGAGGATGGAGTTGGTTACAAGGTGAGAGGAGCCGACTGCACGGGGCTCAGCAAGGAGACGGCGAGGGTCGAGAGAAAGAAGAAGCTGTTTCCCAGCATCGCGATATAAGTTCAAGGAGAGTTGTAGGTCAAGTCTTTGTGGTTGATGGGAGAACTGGGTCAGAGGGTGGATAGAGGCGTATGGCAGGTGCAGGTAGATGCCATTCACGGTTTTGAAGGGAGGAGAGATGGTTGGAATGTGGAATGGCGACAAAGAATTCTTTATCAAAACAAAGGGGTGATGGATCACATTTATACATTTCATAAGGTACTTTATGGTAAATGAATCTGGCACGCTATTTCCCCATTTGGAGACAGCAAGCACAATCGTCACACGGCACTTACCCATGGGGATCTGATCACATTTTTTTTAATTTTTTTAATTTTGGATGCGCGTGTTCAATGACGCACCGACAGCGCGCAACAAGGTAATGTGTCAACCACCCAATTATGTTTCAATGTATACAAGTGAGACGTGTGTCTAGCTACAAATTTAGTAAGCGCACGGTATAGGGGTCAACATCACATTTGGGCGTCAGCCAATGCTAGGGACGGGCCTGCGGGTGGCTCTTTGACTTTTCACAATATGCTTTCCAAGACAAATAAAGTAAAGAAAAAGACAAAAAACTAATAAAGCTAAATGAAGGTGTTCGCTGCATCTTGATCCGGTGGCGATAACATTAAAAAAAAAAGGGGGAAGATGTGCTGCAAGGGATGGCTTTGTTTGATGATGAATGATGGAAAAGGTGGTCATGTGCAAGGATCAGGTTTTCCATGTTTTCTGCATTTCCCCATTTTCCGCATTGATTTTCAACCAATGGCCAGTCAGTGCCTCGGACATTGTACCCTTGCTTAGACGTACCCCGCAAAAGACTAACACAACACCCGCTGCGCAGAACCGATCCCGCTATACCTTACTTACTACTTATTTGTTTTAGCGTATGCTGACTGCCGTGACTGCATGACTCGTGAGGACTTTCCCTTTTCTGTTCTTTTCTCTTCTTTTCTTTACTTTGACCCTTCCGCCCGACCAAAGCCGCACACACTGATTGATCGGATTGTGTCATTTCATTGTAAGACGCACTGAAAAACAATGCGAGCTTTGATACTCGTCCACCAATTGATGCTGATCATCAGTAGTCGATGATCCTTAGAAGAATCTGCAAGTCAGCTGCGAAATGCTTCCTCATACAAGTCTCGATCCGATTGGTGCCCACCTACAATCACTACTGTCGCTTCTGTCCGGTTTGTCACACGGGCAAGCGCACAAGCTTATTCGAACATGTTCGCTCATCTAGATCCTGCATCTTCATGTCCTGAGGCTTTCTATGTCGTCATATCATCACTTAGTCTCCAGCAGTCAGCGCTGTACACCAACGGACTTTAACATCAGAGCCACACCGCTCGCCTTTGCTCAAGCAAGATATACGTCTGATCTGCAGAATCGGGTCAAGCACCTCTGATGGATGAATTATGCGGTCATGGGAATGCGCTGGCCATATCCCATAAGCTATACGCACTTCTGACTTCAAGCAATGCCTAGGGATCCTTGTCTACTGGAGAAGATATTCCCCCTCCCCCTCCCCTTGCATAGAATCAGCCAGACAGCATTAATGACGCACATCTGCGATGCAGCGGTGTGGAAGGAGTGACACGTGTTGGATCGTCTGCACTCTCAGTCATCAAAATTTGCCAAGACAAGTTCTTGGCATTGCAAAGATCTTCCAAACTTTGCCTCAATCGGATGGTTGCACGCCTTCTGTTAATATTTCTTTAGCACGTTCTGCCTCCCTCCATTAGCCCTAGCACTCCTATTGATCAACTTCAAAGCTGCCCACCATTTAGCAGACCTCCCACCAATGAACGTAGCTGAGCTTCCCCCACTTACTCGCAACCTTTAGCTTCAAAAACGCCACGGTGGTGTAATAGCACTCACACAGTGTCGCCAGCTTTCTGGAGCTAGCCGACGGAGCCAGAAGTGAATGCATTGAGACAAAAGAGATCGCTGAATGAAAGATGGCAACACCACGTCATCTCAGATGCTTGCACACCCTTTTGCCAGCTCCTCATACGTAGCTCCAAGCGTCGGAAAGACTTTTCACATCCTGATCACTAGCGTCGCTCTCCTCCGTCGCCTTCCACCTGAATGCCTTTTGCAGAAATTGATGGCTCTGCTTGCGCCACTTTAAGTCGAGAGGACTTCCGCACGGACGGGGCCACCTCTAAAGGGCAACTTTAACCTCTGTCACAAGGTTTGCAGTCGTCCGAATGTCCACGTCGGATGACGTCAATCATTACCGACAGTACTTCTGCTTCTTGCATCATGCCAAAGTCCATCTATTGGCATGTCTTAAACGGCATCGAAGTACCTGCAACAACAGTGTATCGCAGTACCGATCAACAAGCTGAGGTCAGACTCATAGACTTGCCGTTCGAGTCAAGATCATATACCAATCCTTAAGCAGCCGCAGCGTGTATTTGGCATGTAGAAAGAGTTCACCTGCAATTATGTTGCCCTGATGAAACACCGAAAACTTTGTCTCTAGAAGATGTCTTTAAAAATTGTGAGACAATTTCTCCAGATTGATCTCGTAGGTTCTTCTAAGCCGGGAGTCTTTCCGAGCAACTGCACATGTTCGTATCGTATGTGGAAATCATATTCAATTCATACCGACCCACTGTCTCGAACACATTCTGGTCATCAAAATGCCAGTGCTGGTTCAGATCCCTCATTGACAGCGTGGAACACTGAGCAATGATGGTAAAGCAACCTATCCAAATTATTCTTACATAAGCTGTTCAGGGAGCTCGTTTTCTCAACAGTGGGCGTGGATCAGAATGAATGAAGAAGGCGCTGGTGTTTTGTAGGAATGCTACAGGCAACACATAAAGAGTTGAACCGTTGTCGTCGATAGACTTAAGTCAACTGCTCGCCATATGGTGGGGAGTCTTGAGAGACCATAGCCCATATGGTACGGAGTACGCTTATCGGTTGGACTTCTTGCTGGTCCATGATAGATTCAGGTAAAAGTTGTGTGTGGGAATGGCGCTACTAATGGAAATGGTCAATTAAGGGCTAGGGCTGGGACTAGCGCGGCTTGCAAACCGCTGCGAGCGAGGCGAACTACAAGGTAAGGAACCTGGGAGTGTCAAGAATGGAAACCGAGAGTGTGTAGAACGGCTAGATATGGCCAATGCGATCCTAGGCTTCCCACGTTTCATAACACTTATTTTGGCATTAATCGCTCCATTTCCCCCCCTCATCGTCCTCTCCAGCATTCCAGGCCCCCCTCTGGAAGATGCAGCTCTCTCCTCCTCGAGGCCTCCACCTCCGAGAGTGGCTTTACTTTTGCAGCAATATGTAAAGTGGCTTCGTACCAGTTGTCCACCATTCATCTTCGCAGTCCTAACCTCGCGAGCTCTTCCTTAGAAAGACTGACTTCTTTCTCGTCTTCACCTATCAACATCTTTCCATGCAGTCTCACAGCTGACGCGTCTTTCAGCATCAACAAGGCAAGCATAATCCTGTTCCCGTTATCGTCCCTAACCGTGTGTTTGAAATTGAGGTCTGGACCTCTGTCTGCGAAATTCCACATCGAGATCTGCACGCTCTGGATTTCTCTACTCCCTCCCCTCAAGCTGCCTTTGACTGGTTTGAAGTCGTCGAAGAGATTGATGGATGGATGGTAGACGCATTCGAATTCGGCTTGTACGTCTTGCCAATAGAAGGCTGCGATGCAGAACCACCCAGTGCTGTCTTTCTCAGGTGGCACGTTGTACCTGATGTACAATTTTCCGTTTGCTGGATAATGGTGGCGGTCTGAGTAGACGATCTTGTAGATAGCGTCGCCTGTGACGAGGTCTTGTTCCACGTGAGCAGGTTGCTTGCTTGGATCTTCTTGAGGCATGACTGAGGACATGCTTTCCTCTGGCTGAGAGTTTCCTCTATTGGTTTGATACTGGATGATATGAAGCTCTTGCGATGATGATCCAAACTGTGCTGACGGTTCTTTCGGGTACATGGCCGAGGAACGCTCTGCTGGTGGAGGGGCTTTGCTCTGCTGAATTGAAAATAAACTCGTTCAATAAGGCTTCACGCCTGTGAAGGTCAGAGGGTTTTCGGAGAGAGAAGGTCTTTGTTGAAGAAATGGAAAGAGATTGTGGTTGAGACTTGGCTTATTGATGTTTAAGAAGTTCCTGTGCAGCCTAGTAGTGTTGTTGTGACAGAAGAGGTGAAAAGGTGAAAAAGAAAAAGAAGAGGCTTCAGATGTTGGAGTAGAGATTCTTTTGTGGTAAAGGGAACACGTCACATTCTCTGATTGCGAAATCAGGTAACACGTGTAGATGGAACATTGCACAAGTCTCTGTCTGTGAAATAAGCCTATATTAGATACCGTATTCACTCCTCAAGTTCATTGGTAATTCGGAAAGTAGTGACACTCTTCACTCCGTCTTTAGTTGCATGCACTGCTCGCTTAAAATACTAGTCTCCATCGTTTCTCTGGATTATTCTACAACATCAACATCCATTGGCCGAATTGCTATGAGACTCCAGTGTCAATACAAAGACCTGCAAGTCTCAACATGTTTGCTGCTCGTGTTCCATATCATTGTGATGGAGATATGGTATCCAAAATCAAGAAGCAAACGTGGGAACAAAAGTCATTTGGATCCGCAAGTCGGATCCTTTCCAGAAATGTGCAACCATATTTGGACCTATCGTCGGCAGAAATTTGGACTAGGCAGCACCAGCTCCGAGAACCTGGCCGACCTGCAGCTTTCCTCAAAGTGAGAAATTGCGATGGTTCTGACAAACTCCGTGCAACTTTTCTCAATACCTCATTAACCCAGTACCTTCATCTCACAAGCTATCATTCGAGAAAATCATCATTCGAAACCAGTATCTGGATATCACAGTCATGGACCATGAGTTGACGTCTGAAGAGCTTGAGTTCCTCGATCTCTACATGTACGGAATTGAACCTGCCAAAGCTTCGACATCCACAGCTTCGGCATCCAAAGCTGAAGTCGACCCCCTTGCTACCTCGAACAAAGACGCATCCACCTCAATAGATGTCACCTATAGGGTAGTGTGGACTGCAGGCGAGCCCTCAGATACCTGGCGTTCAGACCCAAAATTTTCCCGGATATCAGAGTTGTTTCCGTCCTTCCGGAAGGCACGCCCAGTGGGAAGCATCCGCATTACTGATTCGACGGCCGAGAGTGGTCTCTCGAGCAAATGTCAAGCACAAGATGCCGCTCGGTCCGCGCCAACACCGCAACCACCCCCAAAAGGTAAGATACCTTGCATCGCCGTGCTCCATCGCGATACACTCGGCGCACGCTGTAGCTGTCTCTACGACATAGCCACCGACAGCTTTGGCGCTTTCGGCGAAAATGACGAGAATTGGCGTCACGAGAAGGGCTATGAGGACTACGGGTACATTGACATGTCAACGAAGAAGTGGAAACAGGGAATCTGGGTTTCTGTGGAGGACGACAACGGGAACGAATTCTTGTTCCTGAGTGTCGAACAGGGACATGGGGTTCCGAGGGTGTGGAGGCCTAACGTGGTCGCAAAGAGAGTCGTTGGGGACGGGCAGACTAAGTTGACCTACGAAGAGGGTTTGAGGCTTGGAGTGAATGAGGATGACGCATTCTGAAGAGAGATAGCTCGTGGTGTACAGGTGTTGCAAGGACATACGAGTAAGCGGTACAGGTTGCCAACAAATCTGCAGGAGGAGGTCTGCTTGCTCTGTGTATTTGAAGGGTTTCTACCAAGGCTTGGTGCTCAGAGTTCAAGCCGACCGAAAGTCTCAGTCGTGCTAGGGTAGTGGTTGAAGGATCTGAAGGATTCAGGGTTCGGGGTGGACGGGTGGTTCCATATGTTTGACGGGAATAGGGAATAACGATGACCCCTCATTTTCTCCACCTCAGGGCTCTGATGATCTACGCATTCTACTCGAACCTGCAAAAATATAAAACAAACAAAATCGTGCAGTAAAATCAGTAAAAAAGAAAAGCGGAAAAGAAAAGCGAAAAAGAAAAACAAGCCACGCCATTGATTGCCCACAATGACAACAAATGGCCACGTGTACGGCTCGCACGCTTCTAATGACTCCTTCGACCACGTCGTTCCCCTTTTCATCAACGGCAAAGAAGTCACCAACGAGACCACCTTCGACGTAGTCTCCCCCGTCTCTGGCAAACCAATCTGGAAAGGCTCCGCCGTCGACAAAGAGCAGGCCATTGAAGCCGTCGAAGCAGCCCAGGCCGCTTTCCCGGCATGGTCCAAAACCAAACCCTCGGTCAGGCGAGATATCCTCATCAAAGCGAGCGACGTGCTCAAGAAGCGTGGGCAAGAGGTCTGCGAGTACATGGACATTGAAACGGGTTCCTTTGAGTCAATGTCCACGCATTTCAATCTGCCGTCTAGCATTGAGCAATTGCGGGATGTAGCCGGCAGAATCTCGACTGTTACTGGTAGTATTCCCGTATGCGGCCAAGACGGTAGGAGCGCGCTCATGTACAAGGAGCCGTATGGCGTTGTCTTTGGGATAGCTCCATGGTGACAATTCTCCCTTGTTGATGGCTGCGCCTCATGTGCATTCCAGAACCCATCGTTCTCTGACACTGCTACCAGGAATGCCCCCTACATACTCGGCTTCCGTGCAGTATCATATGCGCTTGCCGGTGGCAACACCTGCGTCCTCAAAGGCTCCGAACTATCCCCCCGCTGCTTCTGGGCCATCGCCTCCATTTTCAAGGAGGCCGGCCTCCCAGACGGTGTCTTGAATGTCATTTTCCACCACCGCAAAGACGCTCCAGAAATTACCAGCGCGATCATCGAGCATCCTTTTGTCAAGAAGGTCAACTTTACCGGCAGTACTGCCACCGGCAGCATCATCGCAGCTCAAGCCGGCAAAGCTCTCAAACCGGTGCTCATGGAACTCGGAGGCAAAGCGCCAGCCATCGTTCTTCAAGACGCTGATCTCGACAAAGCCGCGCACGGCTGCGCGGTGGGTGCGTTCCTGCACAGCGGGCAGATATGCATGTCTACGGAACGTATCCTCGTCCACTCTTCCATCGCCGACAAATTCCGCGAAGCACTCAAGACAGCATTCGAAAAGACCTATGGGTCGGAATCACGGGCCCCCATCCTAATATCCACACCACCAGTACAAAAGAACAAGAAACTGGTCCAGCAAGCTCTCTCCAAAGGCGCCACCGTCCTATCCGGAGACGTCAACGCCAAGGAGCATTCCGACACGCGCATGAGACCGATTGTCGTGGACGGCGTGACGAAAGATATGGATCTGTACCAGACGGAATCGTTCGGACCGACCGTCTCGCTGATTGTGGTGGAGAGCGAGGAGGAAGCGGTTGAGATTGCCAACGACACCGAATACGGTCTTAGCTCCGCCGTGTATACGCAGGATTTGGCGGCCGGGTTGAGGGTCGCGAAGCAGATTGAGACGGGGTATGTGGTTTCGCCTCCTCCTCTTCTTCCCTTCCTCGCATCTTCCGGGTCATTACAAAGTACGGAATTTGGAAGCTAACATCGACAGCGCCGTGCACATCAACAACATGACCGTCCACGACGAGCCCAGTCTTCCGCACGGCGGGGCCAAGAAGAGCGGCTGGGGTCGGTTCAATGCCAGCGCGGGCATTGAGGAGTTTTTGCGGGTCAAGATCGTTACTTGGGCGGATTGAGATGCAGCGCGGTGATCGTATATGACGGCCTTTTTCGTATTTCTTTTTCAATATCTATATAACGTGAAGCCATTCTTAGATGCGCAAGTATTCAAGCAATTATTTCATGAAGATTTGTTCTTTTTTCTCTCTTGTTGCTATTATTGTTACATCTCTCACCGCTCTTCGATATCGGATGCTTCGTGCTCCAATTTGCAAATCACTGGGGAATGATCCTATTTTTTGGGCTTGGGAAGTGGGCACGCACAGCTGGACTGATGGCGCCGGAATCTGTGGAGAGAGGAGATGGGGAGATGTTTGGACTACGGTAAAGTAAAGTACCTTAAGATTCTGCGCACTACACTACCTTACGTATCACATTCCATTCCATTCCGGGCGTTGCATACCGAAAGTGTAAGGAAGTGAATACTATATGTATGGTTGTTGTAGGCAAGCAAGCAAGGTCGCATGGAAGGCTGATTCCAGGGCCAGGGGTGATGTATGCTGTGTTAGTTGAATAGATAAAGGGGCACATGTGCATATGTTGGGCGTGGCAAAACGCTTCTCTTCTTGTCTACCTCCTTAGTATGCATGCATCCATGCATGCACACGAGGTTCAAATCGGGACGTACAGCGAAAGATCTTTGAGAGAGAGCGGGGTATGAGTGAGATTGCGCTGCGCTGGCTGATTGAAGTGATGGGTAATGGGTATTGAGGATTTCTTCTCCAGATCTCGTCAGGGTTCATCATAACAGGAAACTTTCATCTACTTTTCAGCAGCACTTTGCTCATCTAGCTTGAAATAATATTATCTTAAGGCTCCTTGTTTGGGAAATTCTTATCGTGGATCTCAGAGTCTTTGTTGTTGGTCTGTCCGTAGCATATGGGTTCTGTCTTTGCAGCGCGTGCAGTGACGGACGCAGGCGGTATAAGTTATATCGGCCAGTGGCAGAGTAGCGCAGCCGCTCTGGAAGAGTTTGATGGACGTACGGTCTGCCTTCGAGGAGAATGCATTTGAGAAAGTCTGGGTCCGGTGTCTCACGTTCAAGGGGGTGGTAACAGTTGGTTGCTTTTGATTGGGAGTTCCTCTAACGCGATGACTTGCAGGTAGATAGAGACATTGAGACTCGTGCCACAGAATCAAATCTTCTTACGACACCCTCAATGCAGATGCCAGATATGCCAGATGTGGTTGCTGTGCCTTACCTCTTTTTTCCTGATGGTGCCGGCGTTCTGCGTAGCTTTCTCTTTCATCATAAATTGTGGTCGTAATCGATGGTCAAATGGAGCGTTCCCAGTATCCAGTGAATTCCATACCCGCCATTGTCAGCTCAAAATCGTAGGCGCTAGTCCTTCCGTACTTTCAAAGAATGGGCTGGTGGCGCAGAGACCTGTAACAATGCTCTGCGACACCCACTGAATTCAGCATCTTCATCGGGTTCGTTTCTTTGTTCCGTTGGGACTCCACTTCTTTCGTGAAAGACTCCAACCCGAGATGGTGAATTTTTGGATTTCACTTTTACAATAGAGATTTGGATCTTGCATGGTAAGGAATGTATCATGTCGAGGTGAATTTGGTTATTATTCTAAAAAGAGATTGCGAAAAATGAATGGACAGCCGGAGTCAAACGTCAAACTCAGAGGCATAGAATATGAAATCTCTTTACAAGTAGACAAGTTTGAGCGCGTAAGTTTGGTACATGTCTAGTCAAGAGAGCTGGAGATTGCATGTTTGACCGCCGGAATGTCTGCTTTGTCGTCTTCAAACTTTAAGCTTGTCTTCACATAGGATCACGGCAAAAATGAGAGAGTTTTGATGTCTGAAAGCATATTCATCGCCATATTCGGAATGGGGATTAGTGGTTTCAGGAGATGTAGGATCATGGAGGATGTATATATAATGCTTCCCAGCTGCAACTATTTTTCGGAGATAGTAATAGTCTGTTCGCACACCCACCCACCCCTATATATAGATAAATAGACAGGTCTCTATGTGGTTGGCTGACCTTGGCGATGACACTCCTGTTAGTCCATTGTGTGGCAAAATGACAGCAAATCACGGAAATTGAAGTGAATTGTCACTTTTAAGCTCCGTATTATGAGACATAAGATGAGTGAATGCGGATGTTTGTTGAAATTCACTTTCAAAGAGAACACCACAAACTCGGAGCTGGGTTCCGAAAACGTCTTAGCCTTGAAAACGCGTTCTTATCGATAAGATGCTTGGCGGCTCCAGTAATCCCACTATAAGTGACGCCCGAGTCTACAAAGTCACCTTTCTCCCTTCCCCCCTCCGCAAAAGCGGAGGTCGGCATACAACAGTACTTTCGATATTCGAAACCACTTCACCAATTTCTACATTGACTTGCAATTCGACTGAGATCAGGAAAAGGCAGCTGACCTGCGCATACCCCCAGGATGAAGTACGTTTTGGTTTCTGGAGGTAAGTCGCTACTTGCGCCCAATCGTTGGATTTGGCTGACTGTTCCCAGGTGTGATCAGGTAATGCTATTTTTCCAGCTGCAATCAGTCTTACAGAGCTAATCGTGTACAGTGGCATCGGCAAAGGCGTCATAGGTATGCGTCAAAGAATACTCTGTAGAGGCATATGTGACCAACTGACGCGACGCAAGCCTCGAGCTGTGGACTTTTGTTGAAGACTAGGGGGTTCAAGGTATACCACACGCTGAGCTACGCGAACTGGGTGTAATAGAGTCTTGTCCACTAATAGACGTCTAGGTGTCTTCGATCAAGATAGACCCTTACCTGAACATCGATGTTCGTCTTCTCATGTCTCATAGTCAAAAGAAGCATCTAATTAGGAACAGGCTGGGTTGATGGCTCCGGCGGAGCACGGTGAATGCTTCGTCCTCGACGATGGAGGCGAAACAGATCTTGACCTTGGCAATTACGAGCGCTACCTCAATGTCACATTAACCCGGGACAACAACATCACAACCGGGAAGATGTACCAGAACGTCATAGCAAAAGAAAGAGCTGGTAAATACCTCGGCAAGACTGTCCAAATGGTGCCCCATCTCACGGACGAGATACAACACACCATCGAGAGAGTGGCTCGTGTGCCTGTCGACGACACAAACGAGACACCGGATGTATGCATCATAGAGCTTGGTGGAACTGTCGGTGATATGGAGAGTGCAGTGTTTGTCGAGGCTTTGAGACGATTACGAAGGACAGTAGGAAAAGATCATTTCCTACAGATACACGTCTCTTTAGTTCCAGACATACATGGTGAGCTGAAGAGCAAGCCGACCCAGGCCGCTATTCGAGATGTGCGAAGCCTGGGATTGAGTCCAGATCTCATTGCATGCCGGTGCTTAAAACCGTTGGACCAAAGGACTATTGACAAAATAGCCTTATACTGCGATGTCGAGCGGAGTCAGGTCGTCGCTGTCTCAGATGTTTCTTCCCTTTACCGTGTACCCTTACTGCTGGAATCTCAAGGCCTGACCGAGCAGCTTATCGATGTCCTCCGTCTAGAACAAGACACGATTTCACCGTTGCTGGTGAGCAAAGGGAGCCAAACCTGGAACTCGTGGAAAAGTCTCACTATTTCTCGAGATCATTTCTTCAAAGAGGTCCGGATTGTTCTGGTTGGGAAGTATACTGATCATCCGGACGCTTACCATTCAGTCGTCAAAGCCTTAGAACATGCTGCCATGGCTTGCTCAAGAAAGCTAATCCGGATAGATGTTCACAGCGGGCATCTCGAAGCTGCCGCCGAAACCCACTCACCTGCTGCGTACCACGAAGCATGGCATAAAGTGTGCACCGCGGATGGTGTGGTGGTGCCCGGCGGCTTCGGTGTACGCGCGTGCGAGGGAATGATCTCCGCAATCAAGTCCTGCCGTGAGAAGAACACCCCTTTCCTTGGGATATGTCTTGGCCTGCAGCTTGCAGCGATCGAGTTCGCAAGAAATAAGTGTGGCTTGCTCCAAGCGGACAGCACCGAGTTCCAAGCGAACGCCGCTGTGCCTCTTATAATCGAGATGCCCGAAATAGACAAGACTACAATGGGTGCCACAATGCGTTTGTAAATTTCTCCGAGCATACATGATGAGAGCTATGCTGACTTCTCAATAGAGGGCTCCGTCCAACGCACTTTCTGCCAGGTTCTGAATGGTCAAAGGTCTACAACCTCTACCGGAATGATCCTGGATCCTCGATGCCGACTACAAATGGTACTGCTCCGCTCGCTACCTCGACGTCCGACATCGCATCTTCATCCATTAATGGCTTCAGTAATCACTCCTCAACTGCAAACGGCACCGCAGTGGAAGTACCTTCCCCACCAGCAGGCTCTAGCCCTCTGATCATCAACGAACGCCACCGTCATCGCTGGGAAGTCAACCCTGCTTTTGTCGAAACACTGGAGAGCGCTGGTATGGATTTCATCGGGCGGGATGACAGTGGCAAACGAATGGAGATCCTCGAACTCAAAGACCACCCTTACTTCGTGGGTGTTCAATTTCACCCCGAGTATTTGTCTAGAGTTTTGAGGCCCAGTAAACCGTTTCTTGGGCTTGTGGCTGCGAGTGCAGGTATCTTGCCTGAGGTCTTGAGTGGCAAAGGGAGGCGATCAAGCATGATGGAGGACGGGGAGAGGTGAATGGTGGGTGCTATGAGATCACATACTTGATTGTATATAGATGGGTTTGGATCTGCAGCATTTTCTTGGGCGCGTGCGTTTTCAGCTGAGTATGGGTTGGCTATGCTAGGGGCATTTTGGACATTTTGCAAAAGTTATATCAGCTTACCTTCCGCGGACTCGTTCTAAATGCCGGCAAAGGCTAAGAAGCGGGCAAAACAGCTTAAAACAAGTTTGTGGCTATCCAAGGATGAGCCAGTATTCACCTTGTACCTGCTCTGATTGGCTGTCCTCAATTTGCACATGATGGGATAATTCCGATTGGCTTCTTACTAAACAGCGGTTCACAGCGGAGAGAAGGAGTGTGGGACTTGTGGAAGACAATTTTTCCCGCCGTATCTGAGATAGAGGTATTACAAGCGCTTCCCACTTCCTATCCTTAGCATGTCTTCCTAATCATATTCGGGACTAGCGCGATCATGGTAGCCGTGCATCGTCATTCATTCCTTCCTTGCCTACACCTTATTTATTTCTCTCATTCAATGCACCTACATCATACCTGACTTGATCTTTGTACCGGTCCTAACACAATTCAACCTTTGAGTCGGCTCCTTCTGATAAGTCTGGCTGCTTGCGTTCAGGACAGCTTGATCAATCGAGTAACCGGGTTTTCGGATTCTCTTATAGCGCATTCGAATCAGTCCACAGGTCAACTACGACATATCCCTCACTTTTGACAATGTTACCGAGGGGGGACGCCATCAGCCAGAGAGCTTTGACTTATTGTGAGACACAATTTGTTAAAAGATCCTCATCTCCATCTCCTCGCAGATAAAGCGGCGCTCTTTTCGCCAATCGCATCAGCACTTTTCCACTCATCCGAGACTTGTCTTGCGCATATCGCATCATCGCCTCTATGTCGTTTCACCGGCCGCCACCTGGGCACTCGGAGTCACCTGTTGTAAGGAATGAGGTTTTGCTGTAGTGCCTTGATAGATGAGCGTCCTCCGTGCAGTAGTTTCTTCCACATTTGTTCTTTTTTGAAGATGAAATGCTTGAATGCTACCGTGGGGCACATATGTTTCTGGTTCGCTTGTCTATGTACAACAGTGAACACACTTGCCATTATTTCACCATCACAGACTCTTTCAACTACATTTACAAATTCTCAGTCGTTGAACACAACATTGTTTAGTTCAGATATTGACCCCAACTTTGGCATCATAGCAAACTATGCTGAAACAAACATCCCCATCACGCCCTGCCTCATGAACATAGTGGAGCTGCTGGGCAATTATGCAGAGCTTGACTGGCTGAGTAGTGTCAGAGTACGTCAGGGGGTAGTACTGCCTTCATACCCACAGATTGAGTTTGCTGTAATTCCAAATGCCCCAGCAAGTTCTGTCGAGGTTCGCTTCGTGATTTGGGGCATCTGGGTTGGGATACGGGATATGGTCAGCCGGAATATATTTTGCGAAGCCGAGTTTGAGCTCTACTGGGAAGAAAAGGTGGTGGCTTTTATATATATCACGAAACCGATAGACCTTGGACCGAGCAGCAGCAATGAGACTCTCGGCACCGATGGGCCCTTAATGCTCTCGCCAACCTCCAACGGAACCGCATCCGTAATGCTCGATAGTTCCAATAGCACAACAGACCTCTCCAATACCCCGAACGAGGGTGGCTTCAGTTGGAGCCCTCTCTACCCCCGTTCAGCCAAAACGCTCACCATATTCGAAGTCTTCCTCACCGTCATAGCCGGGATAAAGAACGCAGCCCCGCACCCAGCTTTGGACAAAATCCCCGGACCATATGCATCAGCCGCCGTCAACGTCGACGCCAGTCTTCAAATCTACCTTTACAAAAGAAGAAGCCCACGCCCGAGACCGCCCTTCTTCCAGTACATTCATGTCATCGAGGCTCTGAAGTTGGTCCCTGCATACATGTTGGCGCAGGGTAGGTTCGCGGAGTTGTACTTTCAGATGCAGGTAAATGATATCCCGGTGGGAGATGGATATTTAATTTCGGGCTCCATTCCTCCACACTTGGTCTTGGGAGACGTGCTCGCGTCGAAGGACAATGTATCGCTTTCGTGAACCAGACCACTCGGCCCGGTATCTGTGGAATGTACATAAAACTTTCTCAATCTGACCCCGTCCAATCGCTGAGCTAAGCGTTTCTTGTTGGCTAGGAAGGAGAGTCAGCCGATTGGCCTGAGCCATCTCTCGACGGCTAAGATTCCCTCTTTTCATCACCCAGCTACGAGCGGCGCCTGAAAAAAGAAAGGAAAGATTCCTCACCCTTGGCGCCTCCTATGTGTTACGTACCTAGGTACATTCTGCGAGTCTCGGCAACTACGTAGAGGTTCTTCTAGATCAGGACCGCGATTTGGATCTACCTGTTTAATAAAATCCCTGTCTAGTTTATGGACATGCGTCAGAACCGAAGGTATCTATGATAGACGGGGTTGGGTGCCTCTTTGATTTTCCGCATTACGCGAAATACGTACTGCGGCGCTCGATGTTCATGAAGATTGATTGCATGTGGGATATCTGAGACCTTAAACGTACTCGTACTGACGGTGTTCAAGCTAGCTACACTTTATGCACATCTTCTTAGATTTTGTCTGTGGTGACTTTTTGTCTGGTTTATAGAACAGGTATATTTGTATATTGGTAAGGACTGCGGATTAATGAGAATGTTTTAGTGAAAATAGTGACTGTGGAGACCACTTTTGTCTGATCCGTAATAGATCAGAAGAATGCTTGAGTGGTAGTAAAGACTGTAGAGACAATGGATATGAAAAAAAACTAGGACTGCGGATAACGAGAACACCTGAGAGACAGTAGCGACTGTGGAGACAAATGAATACGAAAAAACCCACAAAGAGCAACGACTATGCGCGAACTTCTTCCTCTGGCGCCACTATCAACCAGCAGGGGCGGCTTTCCAAAACCTTTCAGCTACCAAATCCATCTCGAAAAGCCCAAGGCCTCGGCGTTGGATTTCCCAGCCCGTTGCCAACGTTCAACCACAGAGAGTAACACCAATGGAGCTGGAAACGGGACAATCCGACACCAACCCATTCGTAGGGGTCGTGAAAACCCACGGGCACACATCATGAGTACCGGGAGCCGGGCACTCTTTATGGAAGCAGTTGCCGTTGTTGGACGTGAGGAAGAATCCATAGGGTCCAAAAGGGTTACCATTCACCTCGCTGAGATCATAAGCGACCTGACCGGAGCCAGTATTGGTGTATTCGAACTGCAAAATGGGCTTCTGCACTTCGCCGGGGGTCAGACCCATTTTGATGGAGCGGCCGTTCTTGGGCGTGGAAAAGGGCTCCGAGTACGTGCCTGTATGGGCGGCGAGGGTGTATTCCGGGGTGCAAGTCGCCGGGTTTTGCCCGCAGACGTAGAGGTACACGTCGAAACCGCAGTAGTTACGGACGTTGGCGTCGCCCGTCGTACTGGCTGCGACATTGGGGTCTGCGGCGACGGGGTTGCCGCTGTCCGGTACGGCGGGGGCGTCGGTTGCGGCGGCGGGGTCCACGATATAGGATTGGCTGGCTGGGACAGCGGCGGCTGAGAGGACGAAGCCAAGGGCGGCGATGGTGGTGGTGGTGGTGAAATGCATGGTTGATGACTCTGATGTGGTGTTGGAGGATCGAGGACTGTGGTACAAGAATGATTGAGAGGTGTGGATTTCCGAGAATGTATGAAATGTTTTGAGTGATGTAGATGGAAGATGGCGTGAGAACATCCTCCTTATATAGCAGGTTACGGCACTCTAGGCCTTGCATCGATGTGTGATTCCTGCATATCACTCGGCTTTCCAAGTGGTGTGTAGCTTTCCACGCCGTGTGCATTTCGTATTCATCTTTCACCAATCAGAGAGCTGATCCAACGATACTCTTACAATGCCGCTTCGGATCTTCAGTCCAGACCACGGAATAGAAGAGAAGCAGGGATTTGCGGTCAGTATCTCTTTCTCTGATCGTACATCGGGGAAGCTGATCTACCGAGTGGCTTCGTTCCGTTCTCGCAATAGGGCAAAGAGTGTTTCTGTCCCGAAAACATACCTGTCTGCTTCTTAGGAGGGCTGATGATGGCGACGAGGCTGATACTCCAATGAACCCACAAAGCCAGTCAAGAACCCTGGAAGCCACACGTGCATACAAACACATCCGAAAAATATAATTTCCAGTCGGTGTGTACTACCATTGTCTTTCCAGGATCTTGTCATACTGCAGCTGCTCATGATGCGTATATTTGAAATTCACTTTTGGCTTGTTGTCCCTCGTAGAGCAAGACACCCTTTTACCAATTTGGCCTTTGCTTCTGCGTCACGAGAACCAACACTTGCGTGGGCCACTTCACAATTCAGCCGAGGTTAAGGAGTGACTTGAGGAGGGTCGAACAAAGTTCCTTTTGTCCAGATGACATCTCAGACTCCCGGGAATCCACTTGGTGAACTGTCTTCTTGGTAAGAAGGATTAGACCCCCTGTAGCTACACCTACCGCGTGGATGCAACCTCATGGGTCCTACCGTCGCTGGGACTCGGGCAAAGCCGTCTCAGCTGAAAAATGGTGGGTCTGGCCTGATCGACCACCAGGAACTTCAAGGGATCAGTGAGCGATCAATATCGCAGGACGAGACCACCAGACTGCAAGCTCCAATTGATACGGTCAGCCATGCGAGACCCGCTTGTTGACCTTTGCAGTGATAACCAGAATCTCAAGGCTCTGCATCGCCCACGAGAAACAGCTACATGCAGGGAATACGATTGAGATGGAGCTGCTTTCTCACGGAGGAAGTCATCAACGGGAACATAGAACATGTTCAACACGGGAGATGAGATTCCAGATCTCTACAGGGGTAGTGTTAATGTTCAAATCAGCCAACAGTGTTCAATCATGCAACATATCGATCGTTGGGTACACTCTTCTCAATTCGTCGAACTTGCTGTTGAAAATTTCCAGAGACAGGGTCAAAAGCCCTGTTGAATTAGCTTCAAGTCTAGACTGTCAGTTGGCCCCGATTTGGGCCGCATGTAGAAGTATGGGGAGATCGATATAGCTGACAAAAGACGTGGCACAGCAGTGCGAACGTCTCGTAGTTTCGCAAGAGTATAAGGTCGAGTAGGTGCCGGGTGGGGCGTCGTGGGGGTACACAGTAAAAGCACGTTTTCATATGGTGTTCGTGTGTGGTCACTAGTAGACACACCTACCTTATGCATCCGCTGTACCGGGTTTCCCGTGTTTGGCAAAGGGTGTACTCAGAGGCACATATCCCCACTACTTCCATCTGAGAGTAGGCCTAGGTTCCAAGCAGGGACAGACTCGGGGCTGAGGCGCTAGGCACACCGTATAGTCGAAGTAGTATCAGTAGATGCGGTATATTCAATGACGGTGTATTCGTAGTTTTGCGAAGATAGAGTGAGCGAGAGTCTGGAAGATACAAAAGGCTTTAGGCACAGGCCCGCAGCGAAAGCATGGACAGGTCCAACACGATTCACGAGAAGAGTCCGCAGGATTGGACGTTCAGTCAGACTCGAATTGCCCTCGAACTTGATGGAATTACTTAATCTTGTCGAAAAGAGAAAAGCCATAACAATGTCACGTGTTGGAGCTATTCCAGAAACAGATTCTTATCGATAAGGTACCTTTATCCTTTCGAGGCTTAACTCGCGAGCTCTGGCCTTTGGCCGCATTCAATAGCGCTCTCTTTACCTGAATTACCGGTCAACACCTTCTTTAAACGGCCACTTGTACTCACCTTCTTGCTTTGTGACCATTCCAAGTTGTGTCAGTCTTAAGCTCGACTAAAACGTACTCTAACAAGTCCAAGGACAACACAACGCTTTGTCTTCCTTTTGCTGATACCACTACGAATATGCGCCTTGTTAAACAAGCAATTGATCGCGATGGCTCGGGTTCCATCACCCTTTTTCCCGAGGACTCCGAAGATATGTGGTTCACCTATAATCTCATCCGTCCCTCAGACCTGCTCCGCGCCTCCGCCCTCCGCCGTATCACCACGGAATCAGCCACCGGCTCCACATCCTCTACGCGCGTGCATATAAACCTACTTATACGAGTGGAAAAATTGGACTTTGACTCTCAATCATCACAGTTACATGTCTCAGGGCGAATTATCGAAGAGACAAAGTACACCAAGGTGGGCCAATGGCACACTCTGGATTTGGAATTGAACAGGAACTTTTCATTGGAGAAGAAAGACGGCTGGGATTCAGTAGCGAGGAATCTGGTGAAAGAGGCGTGTGACCCAGTAAAGCAAGCGGACATTTGGGCTGTAATCATGCAGGAGGGTTTGGCACATCTGGCAGTACTCACAGGGCAAAGGACAGTGTTACGACAGAAGGTGGAGACGACTGTGCCGAAGAAAAGGGGAACGGGAAAGCAAGGAGACCATGATAAAGCTCTCGAGAAATTCTTCCAGACGACCTTGGATACGCTGCTAAGGCATGTCGATCTGAGTGCGAATTTGCCGATACTGCTGGCGAGTCCAGGTTTTGTGGCTCAGGCTTTTCTGAAGTACATACTGGAAACTGCGACGAGGACGGGAAATAAACCGTTGATGGGACAGAAGGGGAACTTCGTTGTTGTGCACGCGGCTTCGGGATACCTGCACTCACTGAACGAAGTACTACAGTCCCCGGAAGTCCTAGCCAGATTAAAGGACACCAAGTACGCGCGCGAGACGAAACTGATGGATACTTTTATGAACCTACTCTACAAAGACGACGGCCGCGCCGCTTACGGCCCTAGAGAAGTTGAGCAGGCAGTCGAGAAGGGTGCAGTTGGCAGAGGCGGTGGAATACTTTTGATTAGTGACTCTCTTTTCAGAGCCCAAGACATCGGAATACGAAGGCGATGGGTAACTCTAGTGGATAGGGTCAGAGATACAGAGGGAGGTGAAGTGCGGGTTCTGAGTGGGACGCATGAAAGTGGCAAGCAGCTGGAGGGTCTGGGCGGCATTGCTGCAATGCTGACCTTTCCTTTGGAGTACTTAGATGGGGACGATGAAGTGGAGGAAGAAGTACCATTGCCGGATGCAGGCATCGATGCAGAGAAATCTTGATTCAGAATTCTTGAAATCCGCATTGAAGCGAAGCCTCCCCACTATCTGGGCGCCGGTCGAAAGCTCAGTCTATGAGGGCGACGACCTCGACCCGGGACATGCACATACCCATCCTCATCTGCGCTCCCACTAGTGCTTTCATACACATCATGTTTAATCTCCTCAAAACGATCAGACCCTTGAGAATTGCTATCGTCAGGTTCGACGATCACTGTAGATCCGCTGAGGCTGTTACTACGCGACGATCCTGATTCATCTTCATCTTCTTGCGGAGTCCTCTGGCGACGTCCAACTGGCGTTTGCAAACGTACTTTCGCGCCGTGCCTCTGCCCCTGGTTGGCATCCCGTGCCTCTCTCTGCGCAGGCTGGTAAGGTTGCGGACGAGAGGATAGTGTTCCTAAGCCACTAAGCGGCTCCTCTTCCTGCCAGCGTGAGGATGACCCTCGATGGGGAGGAAGTGGTCTCTCTTCTTCCCATCCAAGCGATGAATTACGTGCGGGCGGGCGTGGCGACATCTGTTGCTCAGGCCCAAGATACCTTGCTTGCGTTCGAGATGGCATTGGTGGCATATCGAGCCGACGTGGACCATCTTCTTCCCTTCCAAGCGATGAATGATGTGTGGGAGGATGTGCCGACAGCTGTTGCTCAGGCCCAAGACGCTTTGCTCGCGTTCCAGATGGCATTGGTGGCGTCTCGGGCCAAGGAGGATCATCTGAACGACCTTCTGTACCCGCAAAGAATTGGTCGAATACCATCATCGTGTGATCATGAAGGGAATCTTGCCATTTGTATTCTTCGTCTCCTGTTCTTCGCCTTCTTACCTTACTCCCACCATTAGATGGGGCCCAGGCCATCTCGTGTTCAAAAACGAGAAACGTTGCTTATTAATAGAATCGGAATCTGAGTGTCAAGACGAAAATGTTCAAAGGTGGGAGCAGAGCTCGGTTCTTTGTCCTCTGTTCAAATAGATCCTCGCTGGAATTCCCAGGCGATTGACAAACATGACATTACAGCACATGTGCACACATCATGAGCTGTCAAAGATTCGAAGCAAACATCGAGGCCAGATTTGCCAACGACGATTTTGCAAAAGTCCGGGTTTGATCATCCTGTGAAAATGTTGCACGCACCAGAATCGCAAAGCACCATCGATGAACAATACACCACGCCTACGCAAAGAAACTTCTGTCAGAAATGCAGGAGCAATGGATTCGATGCGCCAAGTGTATGGCCAAGTTGCGAAGTTTGTGTCTTCACACACTTATTGCTAATTGCGGCAACGATAGTCAAAGAGTGGCAACGAAGTAGTGGAAAAAGCCACTCAAAGTGATTGACATCACTTTCTGATTATACAAAACATGGTGGTTTAGGATGTTTGCATCGGGATCCCTCTTCTTCTACCCTGATAGGTTTTCTTCTCCTTCGGAGTCATATCGCCCAACTTCCCGTGTCGGAGTTGCTCGTGAAAATACTTCACAGAAAGGGTGGCAGAAGTCGGACGCTTGGTAGCAGGCAGCTGCTTCGGCAGTAGTAAGGAATAAAAGGGCCCAAAAGGTTTGCGAGTATGGTCTATCAATGGGTTCTCGCCGCTGACCCCTGCATTTTCCAAAAGCTCCGTAGGTTGTTTGAAGTAAATTGCTTGTGTTGCTACGAGATCAGAGGTTGGACGCCGTCTTCAGTCAGCTTTCAATGGTCCCCAATGTCGAGCGGAGGAGCATGCATTCAAGGCACTGGAGATGGAGAGATGAGGCAAGGCTAACTCGTTGCAGAACATTAGTCACACTGTGCAGGTAAAGCCCGAAAGCACGGACCACAGTGCATGAACGAGTCCGAGCTCTGCAAGGATCCAGAAGAGGGCGACCACTGTTTGATGTCCGTCATATAAGCGGTCGTAGAAAGATTCACCGCAGAACGGCACTTGCACCTAAGACCGTGATTGGTCCAATTTCGATACCATGCTCCTATCAAACACAAAGGTTGTACCCATCGATCAATTTATGACCCATATTGTTACACGACTGGCCCATCTCAACTTCTCAAGCCAAAGTCGTCCACAACCCCAGGACAGCTCCCACTAATGGAAACATACCCCTCCCAAGATTCATCATCCCCCACCTATCCACCAACTCCTTCGTACTCTCCCCCTCCGCCAACCCCACCTCCGTAGCCTTCTCCCCCACCTCCATTCCCTTCATCTCATCATGTTTCTCAAAAAGCTTCTGATTCGTAGACATCATCACAAGCATCGTATACGGCACTACAGCAAACGGCATCACCGCCGCGAGACCATACATTTCAGCTTTCGGATGGTTCAAGCCACCGTAGAGCTTGTAGGAGAGGAAGCCGTAGGAGAGGGAGGAGAGGATCGCAATGGCCGGGTTCATTATTTTGCCGCGGTCGAAGGAGCGTTGCCATTGTCGGACGAGGAGGGGAGCGGGGGCGAGGAGCCAGGCGGGGACGGCGAGAAAGGATAGACTTAGGATGCTACCTGTAAGCCTTCTATTAGAGTTGTTTGAGCGATGAGCACTGCTGAGAGAGGCTGCCCACCAGAGCAAAATGCTGAAGCGGTGATGCCCACTGTCTGGGCAATGCGAATACCTGCCGGTTGTGGCGCCATGAACCCAGGAAGTAGTGAGGAGCTGTGGAGTAGACAGGTGCTGTTGTATAGTAATCAATGGCAATTTCCTCAATGGTCTTTACTGCAGCCGATAGATTCGTTGAGACTTGAGAGGGGGGAGACGTGTATATTGAGGGTGGGCTTGACTAGGGGTAACTTAAATGCCGCAAGTGCATCAGCTAAATGCCCCTATGCCGAGCGTAAATTACGATAAGCGCAGCGTCCCTACAAACAGCCTAGGGATCGGAAAGTGACAATTTACAAGTTGCCTGTTTGTTTAGAAGCTACTGCTTGGACTATTGAGGAGCATGCTATTTGAAGATATCGTGACCCTCTGTTGAAAGGGATTTCCCAGGTTTCCTTGAAGAAGAGGCTCTCTTGGTGGTTGTGGCCGCTTCCGTTGATTATTGTTGAGCAGGCCTCAGCCCAGGCAAAGCTTGCCACGAGCTCGACCCGTGCGGATAAGAGTGGCAGGCGTCGGTTTTTGAGTGCTATTCATACGATACGAAGCAAGACGGACGGCATGAATGTGTTTCGTATACTGGGCGATGTGTCCCATACGGCGTCCAAATGCATCCTGATTTGGGCGATTCACTCCAACAGGAGCGCCGAGGGTATTCATCTATCATCTTGCTTAACGGATTCCGCTGACGACCGCATCATTAGGTGTATCGTTGATTACCCAGGTGCTCTACGCTGGTGTCTTCATTACACGGTACCTCGATCTCTTCTGGACTCCACCTTCTAGATCTATATGGAACTTCATCCTGAAAATCTTCTACATCTTCTCTTCCCTCTACATCATCTTTCTCATGATGAAAGTCTATGCCCGAACGCGGGAAAGAGAAAAGGCGTGGAGATTAGGGGCATATTGTTTGGCGGGATCAGTGCTCTTGGCGCCCATTGCCAATGCTATTGCCCCGGGAGAAATCTACGGTTTTGATGAGATTTCGTGGATATTTTGGTTTGTTAGGATGCTGTGGACGTTTTCGATCATACTGGAGTCAGTCTGCGTTATACCGCAACTTCTTTTGCTCCGGCAAACGACCGTACCCACAGTCATCGATTCGTTCTACCTTCTCACGCTTGGATCATACCGAGCGTTCTACATACTGAATTGGATTGTACGCTTAGCATCTCCCGAGCACCATTTTGAGTGGAGAGCAGTACTGTTTGGAATAATCCAAACGGCTTTCTATGTTGACTTCGCTTGGGTCTATTGGACACGTCAGAGGGTCAAGCTTCGGAACGGTGGTGTCGTCGACTCTGATGATCTCAGTCGAGGATTCCTGGTCAGCAGGGTGTTAGGCGGTGGAGACGCAAGCATAGTGGATGAAGAGAGGGCCCCACTGGATGGAGTGAAGAGTAATGGCAGCCTAGGTGCGCCGCAGAATGGAGCCAACTGGGGACCGAGGGGTATCTCTGTATCTGCAGATGATGGTACCATGGACCAGACACGACGACCTGAAGATGATTCCACAGCACAGGATGATGATGGACTGGCTGGACTGATGGACGATGATGGCAGCGAAGATGAGATATGGAACTCCGCTCATGACACAAATGGCAATCTGGATAGAAGCAACTCGGCCAGCCTGAAGTTATGATGTATTTCTGACCGCTCGTCCTAAAGGATTCCGATCATCGACTGCAAGTAGGGTTCTTGCAGATTGAGAAACGGTCGATGGAAGAAGGATAGTGCACGCACCACAGGCTGAATCCTACAGATTGCGGATGGGTTTTAGCCAAGGCGCAAGTATCCGGACACGGATGATGCTCAGCGGTTGCTCATGCTGATTACCGATCGAGGCCTCAACTGGCCCCCCGAAATGCCTGAGCCACGGAAACGGAAACCAATTCCATCTGAACACCGGGAGACATGTTTTGGATAGAATAAGAAGACGGAAGGTGGATGAAACAGGATGATATGCAACAAAAGACAAAAGACAACGGTACAATCTCATGACACAGCCTTGGACTGGTCGATGGACCAATATGGGGGCATCCTCCGAAACCAAAGAAATGTCGACGACTTCGCGACACCTTACCTCCAAAGAAAAAAACGGCTGGTAGCAAGAGCCAAGAGCAAGATTGACCCGATGGTACCGGGTACCTTGCTCTCAGCCTCGGGCAAGATTGTTGCAGAAGTACCCGGTACTTATTCCTTCGAAATGTGAATGCGCTGGCAAAATCCTAGTAATGGATGTTTTGCAAGGTTTTAGCGTTTCAATTTTTATTACTATCTACACAGCCTCGAGCGGTCAAATGAACCTTTTTTTGTTAAACGCAGAGTGCGCTGATGGCTGCTAGTCTGTTGGTGGACTTTACCGACCCGAGAGGAATGATGCATAAATATGAGCGACGGCATCAAATACACCTTTCCGTGGGAAGAGACAAACAAATGGTCCTCGCATCTTAATTTTTGTTATGGTCATCATTATCATTATTCTTATTAAGCGCAGTCATACCTCATGCCCCTTTTGATCACTCTCTCTCCTTTTGCTGGCTGCTCTAGGTGTACGAGATACGGTATATCCGTAAATATGTGCAGACGCCGTCGTTGGGATGCGGAAGGAATATATATACCGCAGAAGGAGCTGTAATGACCGCAAATGCTTGCCTGCATAAAGTACGGCCTAGGACCATCGCCTGTCATTTAGTCAATCCTTCGATTCCTTCGGGCGCTCCTCTGTCAGCCTCTGAGTCTGACGGAATTCACTTAACCCCCCCCCAAATTGTTTATGTTTTTCAACTTCTGATTTTGTATTACTGAGTGCTATCTATTGATCTATTGTCCCATATTCTGAGAATCCTTTCGGCGTATTCGCCATGTGACATTTCACCGTCGCAATCGCATTCTTCTCTTCTTTTGGTTTAGGTAAATTATAGTATTATGCAAGGAAGGACAGGATGAGAATAGTGCTATAATTGAACTGAATGCGGCTGGAATAGACCCTGAAAGTTAGCTAATTTTGGCAGCCTTGTTTCTCCAAAAATCCGTCTGCTGCCGAGACTCTATCTCCGCTCGCTTAGACTTGACCGGCCGATTACCTATAGGCTCTCTGACTAACACAGTTTACTAAGGTACCGTAACATCTTTTCAAACCATGTTCCCTTGCAGATGATCTGACCTTTGGGTTGCATGGGCTGTTTGAGGGGGCCATTCTGAACAGGCCATGTCACCATGTTCGCAAATTGTACTGCGAATGGTACACCATCTTGCATCCTCATCTCATCTCATTCTTGAAACGACTCTGCGGCGATATATCTCGCTTTTGACCGAGGTCGGTCACAGGCTTCTGGATTTTGGCCAAGATTACCTTACGGTAATTACCGATGATAGACTTCGGTATACAAAACAAGTAGAGTAAGTAAGTCTGAGCCGTCCCGTATAGAATGATATCAAGGGCGGCCGAAAAGGAAGAAGCACTCAGCGAGCCGTCAATCATCCTTTATATATGCACTTACTCGACCGTGGTAGAAGAGATTAAATCTGCGTCTTGAACTCCCGTTTTTCGATGCATAGCAAGCCGGCAGAGGCGTAAGTCGTATGTCTTGGTAGTGGAGTAATTAGTCCAGACCGTGGAGATTGGTGCGGTATGAGCCAGACGGTGCTCGTACTTGTCGAGTCTAGCGGTGGATCAGCAGGCGGGAAGGGCAAAGACGGAATACGAGCGATGGATAGAGTAAAGTAGTTCGCTGCTTTGGCCATTTGTACAGATCGTGTGACTGGTCAGTGGTGGGACATGAACTTTTGCTAACACGAATGGTACTCGTACAGTCCGTATTATTGATTTGATGAAAGAAAGAATACAACGGAACGAGGTAATAATGGGTGGGCAGACAGCCGATAGGTCGGCAGGTTTTCACCTGCAAGCTAAGGTAACAAATATGCTCAAGCTGATCCTTCAGACTTCTGGCCGTCTTTGAAGGCGCTTAAACGGGCCTATTTCCATCGGGAAGTGCGAGAGCCAGAGCGAGAGTCAGAGCCTCTCAGAGTCTCAGTCAGCTGGCGTATTAATAATAATTAAGTGTACGTACCTAAATTGGAAAGTGCGGAGAGTGGGAGGCATTTTCTCTTTCCTGCAACATAGTACAACGTTAACGCTGTCTTAACTTCGGCTTACTACTACTATTTTCTACCTTACCTCACTACCTGTCTTGCTAGGCCATCGAGCCTTGCTGTGAGCCAATGACTCCCTGGACTTGCTGAACCCTGAAGCAGATCCGAGAAAGCTTGAAGTAGAGTACTTTATGGCACAGCGAAGCACGCTAAATGGTCTCCCAGAAATTTTGAAACAGCTACCAGGCTGAGCCCACGAGCCCACTAAACTTAGCTATCGTACTGGCACCACGACTGCGAATTTTTCATAAAGTATACATATCAATCTTTCCTTTCAAGGATGACGGTGAAGACATCGTCCGCAGCATCTGGCACAGTCACTTCGTCAAACAGACGTTCATATCAAATACGCTCATCTAATTTCCTTTCGCACAGCCTACGTCGTATATCTGTTCAATAGTCTATCTTCCTCTCCGCTACTGCTTGCTTCTCAACTACTAAACGACCTGCATGACCTTGGGCTTGAATGATCCGATTCGACCGTCCATACTGCTTCTTTCGCCCTTGCATCGACGTCCGGAGAAACATTCAGGCGCTCCAGATCCATCGTATATAGCCAAGATTGGTTCTTGAAGGATCCGTCCTGCTGTTTGCTGGAGGATACTTACTGCTGTCTGCTGCTGCCACGACCCAGTCTTCATGCCTTTGGACCAGTACTATAGCTCCGGCGTCGAGGTTATCTACCCAAGCCAGATGATGAATCCTCACCATTTCTCAGAGCCTGAATGGAATCCAATCCCCCTTGTATGTCTCCTCTTGTCCGCTTTGATCTTCCGCTCATGGAATCCAGGTACCTTTGCATCCGCATGAATTCGACAACACGCCCTACTCATCGCCCCCCCACATACCACCGCCAATATCCATCACACATCCCTCGCACGTAGTACCATTCTCGCGGCCGAAGAGCAGTCCTAGTACATTTGGTCCGAACGTGGAGGATCTGCTTTTCACGGAAAATCCTTTCCGCATAAAGAATGACGATTATGCACCCCCAATGTTTTCCATGTCACCACAACCCATACCATCAACCAAGACGCCAAGTCCGTACTACAGCGGTGACTACCCAGCATCAAACCCCAGTGCTTCGCCAGGCCGGCATGGACCAGTGCCAATAGCGCCAGATCCAGTCGGGCTCCGACAGATGCAGACTCTTAAGCGCATGCGAGAGGATGAAGAGTATTCTGAGTATGGCCAGAAAAGGCGGAAACGTGCTCCCTCGCAAGCTGGTCCTGTCGAGCTGAATGAAGAAGAACAATTGCTCCTCAAGCTCAAGGAAGAAGAAAATTTGCCCTGGAAGGACATCGCAGTTCGCTTCCAGACCGATCTCGGCAAGTCCTATCAAGTGCCTGCTCTACAGATGCGTTTCAAACGACTACGTGAACGTATGAGGACGTGGACCGAAATTGATGTATGCTGGCACATTCAATCTCTTTTGTTAAATCCCTCCGTGATGATGATCTGATTCTGAGACACAGGTTCAAGCTCTCGAACAAGCATACGATTACTGGGAGAAATTCCAGTTCGACATCATCGCCGCAAAGGTAAGATCTCCTTCATCTCTCAAATAGTCGGCCCTGCAATGGCGGAAACCCGGCGGTCACTTATCCGACAATCCCTCACCTCGTTCAGACGGTCCCTCTCTTTTTGCAACCGAGCCAATGCTAAAGCTGTTTGAATTGATTAGATGCTGGACTTTGGCGCATCAGAACGTTGGCCTGCCAAATACTGCGCTCGAAAATGGGAGGAAATACATCCAGGAAGAGGGCCCTTCGCGACACCCTCCAACTTTCTCCAGGACCCTTGGGACGCCACAAGCCCGGGGGAGTCAATGAGTCATGGTCACAGCCCAAGGCAGACGCAGTTTGCTCATAGCCCACGACAGACTCTGTGAGGAGATTGTGGTGGAAGTCAAATCTAAATATTGCTTGACCAACAGGTTCCTTCGAATGTCTGAAGAAGGCGCAGACTCATCATCTCACGTCATGCGTGGTAAGAACGGAGACACGCCACAGCGCCCACGTGGCTAAAATAAAACGGGGATAAAGAACAGATTTGTGGGTATATACAAGGGAATCAGACTTGACGAACATAGATTATCCGTTGGCGTCGATGCATGTTGTCGGAGGGCGTTCTGGGAACTTTTGCTTACAACGATACCATTGGTCTATACGTGTGCTACGAATTTTCTTGGATGACTTTCTTGGAAGAGCATGGCGTTTGATTTGCATGGGTCCGGCGCAGTCATCAGCAGCGTCGACATCATCACCATGAGCCTACATATTTTGTACTATTATTGGTATCTATTCGACGACACATATTTATGACATATTCGACAAATTTTTGGTGCCAAGTGTAATCTCCTCCAAGACCAATACTTCTCTTGCACTCGGTGATGCAGCGGTCAATGACCTAGACGGCGTTCACTTGGCTTCTTTGATCGTTGCTGACTCAGCGATGGTAGCATGTGGTGATGCAGAGAGGGAGAAAAAAAGAAAATTTTGAAGCATCTTTTGAGGCGGTGCAAGCCGAGCTGAACTAAAAAGAGCCTCAGACGCATGGACCCCGACTCGCCTGACCGCGGCAGGCCGATCTCCACGATCATGAATAACTGAAACCGGTATGTACCAGCATCACATCGAAAGCTAATAGACATGGGATGATGATATAGATTGCCATCTGCGTCAGCCTGACGAGTAAGAGTTGATATTTGTAAAAACACAAAGTAAGAAGCGGTCACTACTTTAACTTGCTATGGCTGACTGCATTTTCAAATAATGACATCCATCAATGCTGCTTAATGAAAAAAAGATCTAGGCAGGAATCATACTGTACCTTCCTCTAAGGCAGTCATCCTTGACCGACTGCGACCTTTCAGTGTCAAGATTAATATCTGGGTTACGCCCCGGCGGATTTTCTATGAATGCGACCCTTTTCTGGACCCATGGTTACAGCGGCCATGTGCCAGTGCCATGTGGTTTGTGGACGGTGGCGCACCATTCCCATCAATTCCCATCATCATCACCATCATCGTCGTCATCAACATCACACATGATGCACCGGCCGTCGGCCATCGGCATTATTCTCAAACGTGTTACAGCGATGGGCATAGATTTTTACTAGTTCTGACGAAAGACAAATCCGCCGATCCCCCAAAAGAAGAAAGCTAAGGTGCCTTACCTTTCCTCGCTAATTCTCAAACACGGCTCTTACACCCGTTGGGATAAGGGGAAATAAAATCCTCTCGTACCTGACGATCACTGAAGTGGGAGGCCTTACAAGCCCTGGCCCCTTGCGAGCTAAGGGGGGAAAAAAGGACACAGCCTTGCGGTGTGGTGGCCTTTAATTTCCCCGAACCTGAACACTATCACTTACCTAGGCATTTAAGGGGCTTAGTGTGGTCGATTAGATAGTATTGATGGTAGGGGAAAAGAATCATTCAAGTACGTAAAGAACTTTAGCTAAGGGAGGCAATTTTTTTTGGTTAATTGTGGGGAACGAAGAGGGTTTCGAAGAAGGGGGAAACTGTGGCGATGTTTCGAAACGAAGGGGTTTTGGGTTTCGAGGCGGGAGGGGTTGTGGTGATTCAGTAATGGTCCATTTAAGGTACGTACCTGTGTCACTCACTAGAGTACCTTTACAAGTTTTGAATTTATTAATTTTTTTCATTATCATTATTATTATTGTTAGTGAGCCAATGTTCGATGTAAATGATTTACATTTCCTTTTCCATGTTTCTTCATCTCGGAATCAAATGAGTATGTTTCCTGCGTTTCCAGCGTCGCTTTTTTTGGGTCTTGAGATATTAGTAGACTGTGGCTTGCAGGAATTGGTCAGCGCATCGGTAGGGGTCTGCGAGATTACCCCGATTGCACATGTGGCTTTGAAAAAAAGGAAATTAGGAAAATGCTATCTTTGGGCGGGGGCGAGGGGCTCTGGACTTGATCAAATTTACTGTGTTTGGATTCCTGGCGCATTTTGCGGTGAAGCAATCTTTCAAGCTGATCGAATAGCTGGAGACTACCTTTGTCTTTACAAGGCGCCGCTTACGCCACGAATCCACTAGGAGGATATCATTGTTCTTCATTCTTGGCGGCGACGGCCAATGGGCATTTCCTTTGCTCTTGGTGCTTCTCGTTGATTAGGGTACGGAAAAGATTCGTCATCGCTGGTCCGTCGCTCGCTGCTGCTAAGACTACTCGTATTTCTCTCGTTTCACGACTTGCTTAGTCGAAGACTGACTTTACTCAACATCAAGTTCTGTGCTCGTACATAATCTCCACTTTCTTCTGCCTTGCTCGTATCAATGTGCACGATTCGAGTCGGGCGTTCCATCAAGTTATTGCTGTACTCTTGTCATGATTACCATGGACTTATCATCATAGAGGAAGACTCGGATGAACTTGTGGCTTCAATGTTTACGCCTACAGGTCACAACGTGCGGAGTCCCCGCGCGCGGCATGAGAAATCGAGAAACCGTTACAATCAATTCTCATCTCAGTCTGCGGTGATCACGGATAATGGTGGAATGACTTCGAAGGATCACGTTGCGGCAAAGGGAGATTACTGTATCATGAGCGAAATGACTCTTTCACCTCGTCGAATGCCCGTCGACACAAGCAGGAAAATCAGTCGCATGCAGCCTGCAGCATGCAGAGTAATGCTGACAATCGGAGTTGTCCTTTAGAGTCAATAAGCCGCCTTTCCTACCACGGCTTTTCTATTCACATCTATTTCTCCGTCACTGCTTGTCTTCCTCTTCTCACTTGGCAATCTCGTCGGGTCACGCCGTGCCTTCAACTTGAAAGTTCCAACCATAAGCAGGATAGATATTGATTGCTTGATTCGAGAAGCAAAGAGTGCGATCTGAAAAGAGATAGATGCCACTAAAAAGAGAGCTTAACTGGGTTTACTGTAAATCATATTGACCAAAGATTGGTAAAGGCGGATGCTAAGTCGCAAGAAGGCATAATGACAGTGAACTTATCGGTCAAGTAAGGTATCGCTTATGCGGGTCTACTCGCATCCTCGTATCTTTCACTGCCAATCGTGCTGATACCTTCCCTATGTGTCCCCAATTGAATACTTCGATCCCGTATGCGTTTACTCTTGACCTAGATACATAAGTACCCATTGCTCCTAAAATCTGTGTACCTGTGTACATGTACCTACTTTACTGACTTGGTCGCTTGCTAAGTATTTGCTATTGGCCAAAAGCTTTATCTTATCGCCTTGATGCCAAGACCTGCAGGTCGAACCCGTTTTAATTTTCCACCTTCCTTTTCGGACCAAAACGTTATGCAGCAATCGCATTAGACATGGGGTCGCCCTGCATTGGCGTGGACTTCGCGTTGAATTCATGCCTGATAGGTGTGATTGCATTTAGCATCATGTGTGCACTGCATTAGGGATGCGGAAGATGAGGGGAATGGCTAGCGGTATGGGTATGTGATACCCATCTGAAATTGAGATCCTCGAGCAGCTTGCAGAACCTTTACCAGTCAACCAACAATATCACCATGCAGGTCAAAGCTCTCGATATCTTTTGTGCTTGCTTGGCTCTTGGGGTAGCCAATGCATCGCCCTTGCAACGTACTTGCCAAAAGACCAAAGCCGCTATTCTGCAAGTACCCTGACTCCATCCCACTGTCACTGATGCTGATCATATACCTACTCATAGAGGTGCGGGTACAGCAGGGATAACTGCTGCTGTAAGTATCTCTTAGAGTCTTCCAAATCGGGTACTTGCACTGACGCCCAACAGCAAGCTCTCCACAATGCCTCAGTGACGGACTTCTTGATCGTGGAGTATAACAGCGTCATCGGAGGAAGAGTTGCTCATACTACATTTGGCGCCAAAAACCAGTCACACACGGTGGAACTTGGAGCCAATTGGGTATGCTGAATGCGAAAGCGTAAGAGAAACGTCTTACTAAGCTACTTTACTTCAGGTTCAAGGCATATTCACGCCTGGGGGCCCTGTCAATCCAATATGGACACTGGTATGTCGCCCATGGGGTAATGTCGCCCGAGATTCTATGCACTGAACCGCAATAATAGGCCGAGCTTGCAAATCTAACGAACACGTGAGTCTAGCATCGTACTTTCCTCCAGACTGACGCTGATGTTTCAAGTTACTCGAACTATTCCTCGATTGAAACGTTCAATCAGCATGGCGCTGTAGATTTTACGGATCTGATTGATGACTATGAGGGTGATCCATATTCGACGGTGGAGCAAGATGCGGGCTATATCCTGACCGACAACCTACAAGATCGTAGCTTTCGATCTGGATTAAGCATTGCCGGCTGGAAACCAGGCAATGATATGGAAGCTCAAGCAGTCGAATGGTGGGAGTTTGACTGGGAGTATGGTGAAACCCCGGTAGGATAGATTCCAATAGTCGATTCAAAATAACGGCTGACCAAAGACAGGAAGTGAGCTCTCAAGAATTCGCAATTGTTAATTATGTGCGCTTGGAAATGTCCTCCATCATCTGCTCCGGCTAAAGAATCTCAGAACACGACTTTCTATCAATACTCGGACGCAAACAACTACGTCTTCGATTCGCGTGGCTTCAATGCCTTCATACAAGGCGAAGCATCAACTTTCCTGACTGAGAATGACCCAAGGCTACTGCTCAACACGATCGTGACGAACGTATCCTACAGTGACGAGGGTGTGACGGTATACAACAAAGATGGAAGCTGTATCGAGGCTGACTATGCGATTTGCACGTTCTCGTAGGCTCTGATACACCCTGTTTTCCTAGGATCTTGACTAATAGAATCAGAATTGGTGTCCTTCAGAATGACGCTGTGAATTTCTCCCCAGCCTTTCCTTCCTGGAAACAAATGGGTATCGAAACCTTCTCAATGGCTACATATACCAAAATTTTCCTGCAATTTCCTCCCGACCAGGTTTTCTGGAACACGTCTTACCAGTTCTTTCTTTACGCCGATCCCAATGAGCGCGGCTATTACCCTGTCTGGCAGTCCCTGGACGGCCCCGGCTTTCTCCCTGGCTCAGGTATAATCTTTGTGACGGTGGTGCAGGATCAGAGTTATATGGTAGAGAATCAAGATGATGCGACCACAAAAGCCCAAGTCCTGGATGTGCTGCGGGACATGTTCGGTGCTGAGAATGTCCCCGAGCCGATAGCTTTCATGTACCCACGATGGAGCTTGGAGCCTTGGGCCTATGGCAGCTATTCTAATTGGCCTATTGGAACAAGTCTGGAAATGCATGAGAATCTCAGAGCGAATGTCGGCCGACTTTACTTTGCTGGTGAAGCGACGAGTACGGAATACTACGGGTTTCTGCATGGGGCATGGTTTGAGGGTCAGGCTGTGGGGATGGAAATTGCGGATTGCTTGAAAGGAAATTGCAGTGGTGAGGTGCACTATAATGTCCTCCACGGGACGACACCACTGCGTGGGTACGATATTGGGAACGGGTGGGAGGTTACAAGCTTCCAAACGAATGGCTTTTAGCGAGGGAGCTACACAAGTTCTGTTTTGCAATTGAATTGACAGACTTTTTCATTGACACGTATCTGTCTTTGGCGTCAGTATACTCCCTTTGAAAGTCCACATATCTGACATAGCGAAATTGTTCTAAGCCCGGGCGTGCTCTGGGCCTCCGGCTTGCGCCGCTCGGAAAGCCTAACAAACGCCTGACCCACTTGACAGACTCCAAGGCCTACGGATAGCCTGGAGACCCTCCATAAGACCAATTTTGCAGCTGAGGTAAACTTGAGTGGTGCGTGCATGAGCCAAAGTAGGGACGAATTTTAAGCTGACCGAATATGCGGGCTTTGCGCAACTGATTCTTCTAGGAAAAGTGGCTTCTTCACCTGGCGCTTCAAAAAAAACCCAGTCTTCTCCTCCGCCAGTTCAAAAGCTAGAGATCCCTCCTTGTCACCTATTCTTGATCACCAATGATTTCAAAAGCAAAGTGCAAACCTTGTTGATCTGCAATATAAATTCGTCTTACCGCGGTCAGCCTTTTCAAGTATCTACCCATACCTCTCCCTGTTGTCATGGACCGTCACTACTCCCCCCAGTCGCCATATCAACCATCTGCCGGCCAAGTATACTTGGATTATCTACATCTGAATGGGCAAAACAGTAGTATCGACGAGCGCGTCAGGGCACACGAATTGAGCGTAAGACCTTTATCGTTATCCGAACTCGAGGAACATCACAGACGTCATGCTTCTCTCCGAAAATATGCAGATGATCATCTTGAGCTCGTCCGCGCTACGGAAAACGGCCCTTTCACAGCGTTGCGTCAACGTAAACTTCCTCCCGCGAAAACAAATAATGAAAAGGACTGCACCCAATCAGAGCAACCCAGCGGAGTTCAACATTCAACAGCGCGGCCTAGATCACGTCCGCTATATATTTCAAGTCAAAACCCCAGGGAGCAACAGATCCTAGGTACGAGCCGCGACCAGAGAGGCTATACCGAATTTGAAACTTCTGACCAGGGAAGGAGTTTGCCGATTGGTCTTGGGCCGCAAAAATGCTATGGGAAGGGTGCAACACCACACACAACGCCTGCACTTTCTGAACCTGCGTCCACGAGTCACCGATCCCTCCGGACCTGCGTTCCGGAGCGAAACCCTACTCAGCAGATACAGGAGCTTGAGAAAGCTCAAGTACAGTACAGCGAGTCTCCAGCTTGTGGCTCATCAGTCCAAGAGCGTACCAACGACGCATTGCTGAAGACTCGAGCCAAGGAAGAGGCCGGAGGAGACAAATTCGCTCAGAAATGCGAGCAAGAGATGGTACAGAAGGTACAGCTTCCGGCTGCCAAGCCTGGCAGACTATACCCTGGACCATCGAGGATTTCTGGCACCCTACATCCGCTACACGCCAGAATGGAGGAGGCCATACTTTCTGAGATTGGAGATTCAGCGTATCTCAAGTCTAAGCTGGCTTCGCGAGAAGCCTATCTCAAGTACAAAAAGGAAGAACAAGAACTGGAGGAGAAACGTAAGGGTGCCTTGTCGGCTCTAGGATCGGTTTCTGTGGCTACAAGGACTGAATCTGTCAAACGACTACTAGCGAACGTCAACAAACCCTTGGAGCAAGAAGTCGGAGCTGTGGGGGTTGAAGTGGCCGACACCAGAGGCGTACGGAATGAGGCGTTCCACGTTCAATCGCAGGAGCCACATAAACGCCCTGTGGATGGTTTTGGGGCTGCTGACAGGCATGGAGGAAGGTTTTGGTATGACTACAACAATGGGATTCGCGGCTCTCCCGGACTTGGCTTTTCCTCTGAGCAGCCATCAAAAGCAAGCCCAGACCATCCAACAGCGGCAGCAGTGGCGGACAGATCGGCACCCCATACTGGAACAATCCAAAGGGAGGCATCGCCTTCGTCCGGATCGAGTGACGTCCGTGCCGCAGTCGAGGCGATCGATAAAACCAATGGTGACCATTTAGGAAGCCCCAAGACTGCGTCCGGCCCTGATAAACGACCAGAAGTCGACTTGAAGCCTCTCTCCATCAAGCGGTACGGAAATAGGATTGTAGTACACCTTGCACGCGTCTCTCTTGCAAGGCTCGGGAAAAGGTCATTCGACGTGTCCAGGCAGGACGTGTCCCCGTTGCCCGTTCCTCAGCCAGAGCAGGGGGATGTGAGATCCGAATTAAGAGTGGCCCCAAGCTGCGTCGATGCACTAAAGTTAGTACTGGTATTAGACAATGCTGATTCGAGAGGGGCCACAGAAGGCGTGGAAGACACCGTGGAAGATGCTATTCAATCGGAGTGGGAAAGGATTGATGATAGTCTTGGAGACGATGAGTGGAGTGTCGTCGAGCAAGACTCAGTGGATGAAGTATCGACACGAAGTCCGAGCTCATCGGATATGGAATGGGCCCTTGATGTTGACTCTGAGGATTGGTCTGATTCTTGAAAGAGAGAATGATGACCGAGTCTCATGCATTGCAGCACCCTCTGAATTGGTACATGTTTCCCTTGCCCACCTCACATTCTTCTGAGCTCACAGCATGCCGTAGTCATCGATCCGTACATGGATCGCACTTGCAGCATTCACATGCATCGTCTACAGGAGTCAGGGTCTGACATTTCCTTATAATGAATGACAGTGCCTTAGTGTCTCACACCGCACCGCCTTGGTGTGAATCTTTCCATCAAATCTGGACATCACTCTACTGCGTCATTTTGATCTGATGTGAACATTTCCGTGGTCACTTCTAAGGTCATATCACTTTAGACGGTCATTCCTTGCTATAAAGATCTCTCTTTCGACCAAAAGCTACCATCTTTCCTACACCATACATCATTCCAAACATTTGTGGCATCAGAGACAAAAGCAGACTTTGTTACAAACTTAGGAATTGAACAACATCTTCATACCTCTTTTTCCGTTCATTGCATCCAGATTCTTTCGCCGTGGATCCTTATCCTCGTCACTACATCGAGGCCCCATAATCGATTCTGATCCATCTCACCTCAATTCCATGACTCGCTTACCGAGACCTCATCGTCACACTCCAAGACATCCACCAAACATGCCTCCGCGGCCCCAAACCCACCAACCCTGCCACACCTGGGAGCTGAGAGAGCTCATCAACCAAGAGATCCGCAACGAGCTCCACTCCCGCAAACAATCAGTCCTCCCAACAATGAACAAATCACACACCGTCACCGCCTTGGTCCTGGGCCTTGATGTCGAGACCCTATCATCATCATCTTACACCGAGCAAACAAGAAAAGAAATCATCGACCTTGCCAAACGCACCCCCGTCCTCCTCACCTACCCCGCCGGAAAAGATCGCCAAGACGCCGTCCTCGCCATCTGGCGCCTCCTCCAAAAGCGAAGCCAAGCCGACAACAACGACGACAACAACGTCGACCACAACAACAACAACACCAGCCCGAACCCACACCTCCCATACACGCCCTCCATATTCTTCGAACACCAACACTCCACCCCCTTCAACTTCTCCCTCCCCCCGCACCCGCATTTCCTCACAACCACGGTCCGGGAAATGAATCCACTGCCGGGTCCTAGGGGGTATGTGAGGGTCGAGTATATCGACGCCAAGGTGGTGCCGTTGGTGGATTTCTGGCCGGGCTTCGTGAGGGAGGGGTTTTCGGGGGGGAGTTGGCGGTTTGGGGAGTGCGGGGGGAAAGTGGGATTGGAGGTTATGGAGGGGAGGTTGGATTTGTTGGAGTGGTTGATTGAGATGGAGGAGGGGTGGGTGGAGAGAGGGGGGAGGGGTGGTGCGGGGGTTTGGAGGGTTAGTGGGGGGGGTGGGGTTGAGGGGTTGGTTGGGGGGGTGGAGGGGTTGAGGGTGAGGGGTTAGGGGGGAGAGGGATGGTTGAGGTTCGATGGGAGAGAAATTGCTTGCGTGCGGATTCCCTCTTTTTTTCCTTTTTTTTTTTTTTTCGTGCTTTCCTTGGTTTTTACTTACAATATGGCTTATAGAGACGTGCGTGCTATGCTATGCTTGCGAAAAGCAGATCGGTAGGGACTTGATCTCTTCTCCCTTTGAGGAGATGCAAGTCTACCTTAGTTAGGAAAAGTTAGGTACTTAAGAAAAGTTATGTTGTTTCTATATTTTTTGGGGGGGGGTGTCTTGTCTTGGTTTGCTTTTCTTCTTTTTCTCTTTCTCTCGGGCTTGTGTATGGGGTTGATGGTGGATTGTGACTCTGTGTGTGAGACCTTAACTACAAGACCAGTCCCCCCGTCCCAGGATAAAGTAGAAGGAAGGGGTCTTGTTCGCTTTATAAATAATAGATGGTACCTAGCTTTGCCTTCCCTCTCCCTCTCCTCTCCTTCCCATGCCCACTCCTCACTCCCCCTCTCTCTTTCCCTCTCTTCTTTGCCCCTTCACTCCCCCCCCACCCCAACTTTCTTTTCAAACAAGAAAAGAAGACAACACTCCGCCTGTCAGAATATCAGCTCTAGGACTTGTAGAGGGATGGGTGGTGGGGAGAGGGGGTTGGTGGGTGGGGAGTAGGGGATGGAGGGGAAGGGGGGAGAATGCTGGGGTGGATGAAGGGGGAGGGGGATGGGGAGAGGGTTTGGGTGGGCGATGAGGTGTTGGGGTAGGTTTGGGGGTTGGGGGTTGGGGGGATTGTTGAGGGGGGGTGCGGGGGCGGTTTGGGAGGGTTGAAAGCAGTGGGATTGAGGGGAGGCGGATGGGGTGTGGGTGGGATTGTGCTGTGGTTGGCTCGAGGATGGTGCGTGTAGGAAGATGGAGGCGGGCGTATAGATTTGGTGCCTACATGGCGGTGACAATTGGGCCTAGAAAGTCATCGCGCTCTTGGGCGTCGAACAGGCCAGAGACATGATATGAGCGATTGAACCCATTAGCATAGCGTGAGATCATAAGACGTGAACATTCCAAAGCGATCAGGTTGTCTATGCAATTGTAGCCATCATATTGACCACAATATAACCCTTGCACATGATGCAGCACCACCCTCTTAACGCTTCTTCGCCTGATTCTCCTTCAACACCTTCTTCACAATCTTCTGCTCTTCGATCAAAAACGCCCTCACGACCCGATCCTTCACGCAATTCGCACATCTCGACCCTCCATAAGCGCGCTGTACGGTTTTCTTGGGTTTGGAGATCTTGGCGTATTCGCGGGGGCGGAGAGCGGGGATCTGGGGACCCAAAAGAAAAAGTCAGCATATTCGGTTGCTTAATTGATGGTGAAATGCGAGGTCTTGTAGATGTAGCGGTCGTAGGAGGAGGGGGGGGGACTGACGCCTGGGAGCTTGGTGCCACAGTCACCGCATTTTGGAGGGCTGCCTCTCTTCTTTGTGTGCTGGTATTGGAGTTTTCCGCCGGGGGTTTTGACGATGCGGACTTTGTTGGAGCGGGTGTTGTATCTGATGGCAATGCGTCAGTCATCGGTTTTCAATACGTCAAACGCCCAAGGCAGGCCTGTTCATGGGAACTCACGGATTTCTCCGTCGCTGATGATTGAGAGGATTAGCTTTGGTCTATGTTGGCGCCGGCAGTGGGAGACGACTCACGTATGCTAACCTCGCGCCCATATTGACGACTCGATCTCTGAGTGTTTCGAGGTTGATTTGCGTCGTCGATGAGGACCAAATTTCCCGCTGTGTGATCGTGATAGCCGAGGCGCTAGTATTAGCGGCTTGGCATATCTCGAACGTTTTTGTAGAGCCGCCACCTGTGGAGCACGATCAACAACAGTCCATCCTCGAACGGTAGCAGATGAGGTAAGACGCCGTTTCGCTATCAGCGATTGTTCAGGCTCATAGTGTAGGGTCCTTGTCGCCCCATCTTTGGACCCGAGTGGTGCTTTGCTCCGTTAGCTGGTCTGCATCGCGCCTGATGAAGTAGGACTCAAATCGAGGACAACTCATCACTATGTCTTCTCTCCCACCACCTCCGCCACCGGGATGGGGAGCAGGACCCCACTCCATGCCCTCCGCCCCGCCACCACCTGGCTATCAACCGCCTGCGGATCCCCAAGTCGCAAAGTTCGCCCAGAAGAAGAAGGAATGGCTGAGGTCACAGCGCAATCGCTTCGGGGAGAAGCGAAAGGGAGGCTTCGTGGAGACACAGAAGGCTGATATGCCACCGGAGCATTTACGAAAAATCGTCAAAGATATCGGAGATGTGTCACAGAAGAAATTCAGCAGCGATAAGCGGAGCTATCTGGGTGCGTTGAAGTTCATGCCCCACGCGGTGTTAAAGCTGTTGGAGAATATGCCGATGCCTTGGGAGTCGGCAAGAGAGGTCAAGGTGCTATATCACGTTAACGGCTGCTTGACCATGGTGAATGAGACGCCCAGGGTCATCGAGCCTGTGTTCCACGCCCAATGGGCTACGATGTGGGTGTGCATGCGGAGGGAAAAAAGCGATAGAAGGCACTTCAAGCGGATGAGATTTCCACCTTTTGATGACGAGGAGCCTCCTCTTTCATGGTCGGAGAATATTGAGGATGTGGAGCCTTTAGAGCCCATCCAAATGGAGCTCGACGAGGCTGAAGATGGGCCAGTCCTCGACTGGCTCTACGAACATCGACCGCTCTTGGATACCCCTCACGTCAATGGACCAAGCTACAAAGAATGGAATCTCACTTTACCGCAAATGGCGACCCTATACCGGCTAAGTCACCAGCTGCTGAGCGATCTGGTCGATCAAAACTACTTTCACATGTTCGACCGCCCCAGTTTTGAGACGGCAAAGGCGTTGAACGTTGCTATTCCAGGTGGTCCAAGATTCGAGCCACTGTACAAGGATGTTGATCCAAATGATGAAGATTTCGGCGAGTTCAACGCGATCGACCGCATCATCTTCCGAGCACCTATTAGGACTGAGTACCGGGTGGCGTTCCCATTCTTATACAACTCGCTACCTCGAAGCGTCAAACTCTCGTGGTACTCCCACCCTCAAGTGGTCTATGTTCGAGCTGAAGACCCGAATCTTCCAGCTTTCTACTTCGATCCTGTCATTAATCCAATATCATCACGCTCCGTTGCACCTAAAAACATTACAGTCAGCCATGAAGATGAAATCTTTGGTCACGGTAACATGGAGGACGAGGAGTTCACATTGCCGGGTAATATGGAGCCGTTCTTGGCCGATGAAGAACTCTACACAAGTGAGACCTCATCGGCCATCTCACTGTGGTGGGCACCATTTCCCTTTGACCGGCGGTCTGGAAAGATGGTGCGGGCCCAAGACGTGCCTTTGGTCAAGCAATGGTATTTGGAGCATTGCCCGCAAGGCCAACCAGTCAAGGTTAGAGTCTCATACCAGAAGCTTCTGAAGACTTATGTCTTGAACGAGCTACACAAGAAGAAGCCCAAAGCGCAAAACAAACAGAATCTGATGAAGTCTCTCCGTTCAACGAAGTTCTTTCAGCAGACTACTATCGACTGGGTCGAGGCAGGTCTTCAGGTCTGCAGGCAGGGCTTCAACATGTTGAACTTACTTATCCATCGCAAGAATCTGACGTATCTTCATCTGGATTACAACTTCAACTTGAAGCCTGTTAAGACTCTTACGACAAAAGAGCGCAAAAAGTCACGCTTTGGGAATGCCTTCCATTTGATGCGAGAGATACTGCGCCTGACAAAGCTGATTGTTGATGCTCAAGTCCAGTACCGCCTTGGCAACATCGATGCGTTTCAGCTGGCAGATGGTATTCTCTACGCCTTCAATCATGTCGGGCAACTCACTGGTATGTACCGATACAAGTACAAGCTTATGCACCAGATTCGATCTTGCAAAGACCTAAAGCATCTGATTTACTATCGATTCAACTCCGGCCCAGTAGGCAAAGGACCTGGATGCGGCTTTTGGGCGCCTGCTTGGAGAGTCTGGCTGTTTTTCATGCGCGGTATCATCCCTTTGCTGGAAAGGTGGCTCGGTAATCTACTTTCTCGTCAATTCGAGGGTCGACACAGCAAGGGTGTGGCTAAGACAGTTACAAAACAGAGAGTCGAGTCCCACTTTGACCTTGAGCTTCGTGCCTCTGTCATGGCTGACTTGATGGACATGATGCCTGAAGGCATTAAACAGAACAAAGTCAACACTGTGCTGCAACATCTTTCTGAGGCTTGGAGGTGCTGGAAGAGTAACATACCGTGGAAGGTGCCTGGTTTACCTGCACCCATCGAAAACATCATTCTGCGATACGTCAAGAGCAAGGCCGACTGGTGGATCTCGGTTGCACACTACAATCGAGAGCGTATCAGAAGAGGTGCTACTGTTGACAAGACCGTCGCAAAGAAAAATCTCGGCCGTCTTACACGATTATGGCTGAAGGCAGAGCAAGAGCGACAGCACAACTACATGAAAGATGGTCCTTATGTCTCGTCTGAAGAAGCGGTGGCCATCTACACAACAACGGTCCATTGGCTCGAATCGAGGAAGTATTCTCCAATACCATTCCCAGCTGTATCGTACAAGCATGACACCAAGATCTTGATTCTGGCCTTGGAACGACTGCGAGAAGCATACTCGGTCAAGGGTCGTCTAAATCAAAACCAAAGAGAAGAGCTTGCTCTCATCGAGCAGGCTTACGACTCTCCAGGAACGACGCTCACACGCATTAAGCGCTTCTTGCTCACGCAGCGTGCTTTCAAGGAGGTCGGCATTGACATGAATGACAACTATAGCAGCATCAATCCCGTCTACGATATTGAGCCAATAGAGAAAATCACGGACGCTTATCTCGACCAGTATCTCTGGTACCAAGCGGACCAAAGACATTTATTCCCCGCATGGATTAAACCCTCCGACTCGGAGGTCCCACCCCTGCTCACCTACAAATGGGCTCAAGGTATCAACAACCTCGGCGGCGTGTGGGAGACCGCCGACGGGGAGTGCAACGTCATGATCGAGACTCAGCTCTCAAAGGTTTATGAGAAGATCGATCTCACGCTGCTGAACAGGCTTTTGCGCTTGATCATGGATCACAATTTGGCTGACTACATCACGTCGAAGAACAACGTTCAGCTGAACTACAAGGACATGAACCATACCAACAGCTATGGAATGATTAGAGGTCTACAGTTCTCGGCCTTCGTCTTTCAGTACTACGGCCTGGTTCTGGACCTCTTGTTGCTCGGCCTGCAACGAGCGAGCGAGATCGCTGGTCCACCTCAGAGCCCAAATGACTTCCTGCAATTCAGAGATCGTAAGACCGAGACCAGGCATCCGATCAGGCTGTACACCAGATACATCGACCGTATCTGGGTCTTTTTGAGATTCTCTGCTGACGAGTCGAGAGATCTCATCCAACGATTCTTGACAGAACAACCGGATCCGAATTTTGAGAACGTGATTGGGTATCGTAACAAGAAATGCTGGCCTCGAGACTCGAGGATGAGACTGATGCGACACGATGTCAACCTCGGCCGTGCCGTCTTCTGGGACCTCAAAAACAGATTGCCAAGATCGATTACTACCATTGAATGGGACGACACATTCGCCAGCGTCTACAGCAGAGACAACCCCAATCTTCTTTTCTCGATGAGCGGATTCGAAGTCCGTATCCTGCCAAAGATTCGGAACTTGAACGAGGAATTTCCAGTCAAGGACAGTGTCTGGTCGCTTGTGGATAACACCACCAAAGAGCGAACTGCTCATGCGTTCTTGCAGGTCACAGAGGAGGACATTCAGAAGTTCAATAATCGTATCCGACAAATTTTGATGTCTTCTGGCTCTACTACATTTACAAAGATTGCGAACAAATGGAACACTAGCTTGATTGCACTGTTCACGTACTACCGTGAAGCAGCGGTTTCAACGGTCAACTTGCTTGATACTATTGTCAAGTGCGAGACCAAGATTCAGACACGTGTCAAAATTGGCCTGAATTCCAAGATGCCTTCGAGGTTCCCGCCTGCAGTGTTCTATACGCCAAAGGAGCTCGGAGGTCTTGGTATGATTTCTGGATCTCACATCCTCATCCCAACCAGCGACAAGCGATGGTCGAAACAAACAGACGTAGGCGTTACGCATTACCGATCTGGTATGAGCCATGACGAGGAGACTCTCATTCCCAACATCTTCCGGTACATCATCCCATGGGAAGCCGAATTCATCGATTCGCAGCGCGTCTGGACCGAGTACTCTCAGAAACGTCAAGAAGCAAATCAGCAGAACCGAAGACTGACACTTGAAGACTTGGAGGATAGCTGGGACCGCGGATTGCCACGTATCAACACCTTGTTCCAGAAAGATAGAAGCACTTTGAGCTTCGACAAGGGTTTTAGGGCTCGTACCGAGTTTAAGACGTACCAACTGATGAAGAGCAATCCATTCTGGTGGACCAGTCAACGTCACGACGGGAAGCTCTGGAATCTCAATGCCTATCGAACAGACGTTATTCAGGCCCTTGGTGGTGTCGAGACTATCCTTGAGCACACGCTATTCAAAGCCACGGCTTTTCCATCTTGGGAAGGTCTCTTCTGGGAGAAAGCCTCCGGGTTCGAAGGTGAGCACCTATCTTTCCACAAATTTCCCCTCTTTTGTCCCCTCATCTCACAGAGTGCCTCTTTCATTTCCCCTTTATTCACCAAGGACCAAGTCCACACAAATCCTACTGTCACAGAGTTATCTCTTTTACTCCCCCATCATGCACTAGAGAGCAAGCCCAGACACCCTACCTTTCGATGAGATTCTTCTTTTATTTCCCAACCATTTGATATGAACGTAGCATGCGATGGTATTGCACGGCCTGACTAATTATTCCAACAGAATCCATGAAGTTCAAGAAGTTGACCAATGCTCAACGATCGGGTCTCAATCAAATCCCAAATCGTCGCTTTACGCTCTGGTGGAGTAAGTAGTAATCCGTATTGTATCGCAGTGGATTGAATTCATGCTTATTTTCATAGGTTGTACAATCAACAGGGCGAACGTTTATGTCGGTTTCCAGGTGCAACTTGATCTGACTGGTATCTTCTTACATGGCAAGATTCCGACTCTAAAGATTTCGTTGATTCAGATCTTCCGCGCCCATTTGTGGCAGAAGATTCACGAGTCTGTCGTCATGGATCTGTGCCAGGTCTTTGATCAAGAGTTAGATCAGCTGGGTATTGAGACCGTGCAAAAGGAAACCATCCACCCGAGAAAGTCCTATAAGATGAATAGCTCGTGCGCTGATATCCTGCTCTTCGCTACCCACAAGTGGAACGTGACGAGACCATCAATATTGTTCGACACCAAGGATATTACAGAGCCCACAACCACCAATAAGTTCTGGGTCGACGTGCAGCTGCGATACGGTGACTATGACTCTCACGACATTGAGCGGTACGTACGCGCGAAATACCTGGACTACACAACCGACAGCATGAGTATCTACCCATCTGCCACTGGTCTGATGATTGGTATTGATCTTGCATACAACCTCTATTCTGCATACGGTCAATACTTCCCTGGCCTCAAAACGCTCGTGCAGCAAGCCATGGCCAAGATCATGAAGGCTAACCCTGCGTTGTATGTTCTGAGGGAGCGTATTCGCAAGGGTCTCCAACTTTACGCATCCGAGAGTAATCAGGAATTCTTGAACTCGCAGAATTACTCCGAGCTCTTCAGTAACCAAATCCAGCTGTTTATCGATGATACCAATGTCTACCGAGTCACGATCCATAAGACTTTCGAAGGCAACTTGACAACAAAGCCTATCAACGGCGCCATCTTCATCTTTAATCCTAGAACAGGTCAGCTGTTCCTGAAGATCATCCATACGAGTGTTTGGGCTGGCCAAAAGCGTCTAGGTCAACTGGCCAAGTGGAAAACCGCAGAGGAAGTTGCGGCACTCATTCGATCTCTGCCGATTGAGGAGCAACCAAAGCAGCTCATCGTCACCAGAAAAGGTCTACTGGATCCTTTGGAAGTGCACTTGCTTGACTTCCCCAATATCTCCATTCGAGCTTCTGAACTCCAGCTGCCCTTCCAGGCTGCAATGAAGGTCGAAAAGCTGGGTGATATGATCCTTCGAGCCACCGAACCGAAAATGATGCTGTTCAATCTCTACGACGAGTGGCTCAAGACAATCTCTTCGTACACTGCCTTCTCGCGGCTGATCCTCATCCTGCGTGCTTTGCATGTCAATCAAGATAAGACCAAGCTATTGCTCCGACCTGACAAGACAGTGATTACCAAGGAGCACCACATCTGGCCCACCCTGTCTGACGAAGACTGGATTAAGGTTGAAGTGCAGTTGAGAGATCTTATTCTCAACGACTATGGCAAGAAGAATAACGTCAATACTTCCAGTTTGACTACCAGCGAGATTCGAGACATCATCCTGGGTATGGAGATTAGTGCCCCATCCATGCAACGCCAACAAGCCGCCGAGATCGAGAAGCAGCAGCAAGAACAGCAACAGCTTACTGCCGTTACCACCAAGACCCAGAACGTCCACGGTGAAGACATCATCGTGACCACCACATCTCAATTTGAGCAACAGTCCTTTGCCTCCAAAACTGAATGGCGTACCCGAGCCATTGCAACTTCCAATCTCCGCACCCGTGCTAACAACATATACATTTCTTCTGACGATATCCACGAAGAAGGGCATCATACCTACATCATGCCTAAAAACGTTCTCAAGCGTTTCATCACCATCGCCGATCTCCGTGTCCAGGTAGCTGGTTACCTGTATGGCTCCTCGCCACCTGACAACGACCAGGTGAAGGAGATCCGCACTATAGTCATGGTACCTCAAGTCGGCAACACGCGTGACGTGCAGCTTCCGCATCAGCTACCCAAACACTCCAATCTCTCTGCTATGGAACCCCTAGGCATCATACACACTGTAGCAGGTAACGAACCCCCTTATATGACCGCTGCAGACGTAACCCATCATGCGCGCCTCATGTCCTCCCACTCCAGCTGGGACAAGAAGACGGTCACGATGACCGTCTCCTTCACCCCTGGCTCCGTGTCTCTCGCCGCCTGGGCCCTAACACCCCAAGGCTACAAATGGGGTTCCGAAAACAAAGACTTGGGCTCCGATATGCCTTCCGGCTTCAGTACCTCCGGTATGGGCGAGAAGACCCAACTGCTGTTGAGCGACAAGATTCGCGGCTATTTCTTGGTACCGGAGCAAAATACGTGGAATTACAGTTTCATGGGCGCCAGCTTCTCGAGCGTGGAGAAGAAGCCCGTGCCTGTGAAGATGGATGTGCCGGTTGGGTTCTACGCGGATGTGCATAGGCCGTTGCATTTCCAGAATTTTGCCGAGTTGGAGGATATTTGGGTTGATAGGCAGGATAATTTCGCTTAGGCGTCTGAGATACCGGGTTGATGAAGTGGGGTTCAAGAAAGATGGAGTATGCCAGCCCAATCAATCGGGGCAGGAAGCTGCAGAGCACATTTGTAAAACATGGAATTGCGGGCGCTAGGCTGAGTCGTGGGTTGAGGCGGTGGCTAAAGAAATGACGTTAGGAACAGGAAAGACAGCTTCACTGCATGTAGTTCCATAACAGAAAACAAACGTTTAAGCCCAACTACTGCAGTGTACCTGGGACGTGAATGATCACGTGCGTCGGACAATGATATTTGTGCCTATAAAAAGCAAGAGCTTGCTCCTCGTCCAACACGCATAGTCGATCAAGATATATGTACACACTCATTCCACCTAATCTCCCTTCCCCCCCTCTAAGCCCATCCTCCTTCATCCCGTCCATCCCCTTCACGTCTGCCCATAATGCGGCTGAGGCGTCCCCCTATACTCGGGCCTCACGTAGTCGGCAAACGTCTTTGGTTCCTCATAGCCATGGTGCTCTTCGCCGTGGCCGTGATGCGCGTGCGGGTCGTCGGGCGGTCCGATGTATTCCATGCGGTAGACGGAGCCGCATTCGGTGCAGCGTTCGACGGGGCGGTCGCGGGTCATCTGTCGGGTGGGGTTAGCGGGTAGGCTCGATATCGTGTTGGGGGGGAGGTGGTGGGACGAGGGAGGGAGGGAGATGCAGGTCGGGATGTTGGATGTATGGATTTGTGGGGTGGTGTAGTCCTCTCCCTTTCTCTTTCTCTTTCTCTCTGCCTGAGGCTCAAGTGGTAGGGCTGCAGCTTGTGAAACGTCAGAAGGTAGGGAGCGGGGAGCAACGTACGTTGAGCCAGAGCACGACGTGGCTATCGGCAGGATAACCCGTGCATCCCGCAAATTGTTCGTCGCCGGCGGAGTTGACAACGATGGGGTTGTCGAGGGTGCCTGTTTACGCATTGTGGATGCATTAGCCTTTATTTTATCATTTACTCGGTATTCGTCCGCGCCCCATGCCATGTAAGACAATAAAGTAGAACCGTGATGCTGTGCATCTGGAGTGGCGTTTGTGTCTTCGTCTTTCCCATCCCTTGAAGTAATGAGCTCTCCTCGACCGGTGTCTGAGCCTATCTTATCCGTGCTCTTCGTCTGATCCACTCGTTCAATTCCCTCTCAGTCTTGGTCCCTTCCATTCTCCACGTGAACCCACCAAAACACCAGCCTCCGCCCATGCAGGCTCTCCAAGTCTTAAGACCACATTGACACTTGGTTGTGCCGACAAGCGTCAAATCTTCCGCATCAACTAAAACGAAGGACTTCGCAGTATTGAAAGCGAGCTCTGTACCTTTTCGACTAGCATCTAATGGCTTCATGTCGAAGACGTCAACGCCTTGCATTTTACCGAGGATTTCGAAACGTTCGAGACCGGTGGATTGGTCGAGGTCTGTGGGGACGGTGCCGGGTTCGGCGCCTGGAGGAAGGAGGTCTTTTTCTGACTTGATATCTGTGGGCAAAGAATGGAATGAGCTTCTTATCGGGTCGCAGACGAGGATAGGGTATGAGTTTGAGATCGATGGTCATTGTGTGAAGCGATCGAGTGTGACATCTAGCGTAGAGGGATCGTGACGGGGAATTGAGGAGGTATCGCATACCTTCGAAAGCAACCATTTTCTTATCCGGCTCGCCCGGCTTCGGATCTCCGTCTCCCGCGGCTCCTGCTTGCGGAATCTTGCGGTTAGCAACCAAGCCTGCGAGACAGCTACGGAGAAAAGGGCGAGGGTGATAACGTACGGCGCGCGACTGAGGTCGTGAGAGGGCGAGGTGCAACAGATATGATGGGCTTCGCAGTTATTCGTCGCCCGGCGGCGAGGAAAGAACGTCTGAGAAGCATCATGGATATAGTGGGATAGGAACCGCTGATAATGATGATGTTCGAACAATCTAGTACGAAAGTATGGCTTGGCGGTCGATGGCGCTAGTGTGGTCTTGGCAAATATTGTTGGTTATTATGACGAGATTTTGGTGGAAACAATTGCTTTCACTATTTGGTAGCTTAGGGCTAGGGCTACTCCTCTGCGCTAGTCCTATTTAGGAAGGATAAGGCTCAAATAACAATTGCAGAAAGGCATAAAGAAAAATCTATGCAGGTGGGCATAGGCCAGTTATGTAGACCTCTATAGGAGGCTACCCCTTCCATGATCACCAATGGTAGGCCAGCGTATACATTCCATAGTTAGACCCCTAGACTATTCCCTAGTGGTTATAGCTCCATTTTGACTGCAAGCTAATTACCGAATTATAGGCCCATTCCAATACTCCCTCTTAATTTGCCTTGTGGGAAGATGGAGATAGCAAGTGTTAATAGCGGTGTAGACAGGTATACCATAGTAGTATTTCCTGGTTTATCTCCTGGCTTTCTCTAAGGTAGATTGTAATTTATATTTGTGCGAGCAATCGTATATCCCTAGTAGTTATCTACCTCTTTCGAATGACCTCGTAGTCAGTAGCTTTATAAGGATATCTGCTACCATATTATTAGTAGGAATATACTAAATAGAGACGTCTTTATTATCTACTAGTTAACGGATATAGTGGTATTTAATATTGATATACTTAGTCCGGGAGTAGTATTCGGGATTTGCGGTTAGAGTATTGCTCCCCTTATTATTACTAAATAAGACGATAGGATTACTATTAGTAGGTATAAATCGAAGGCCTTTTATCTATTTAGTAGTCTATACTACTATCTTTCTAGCCTTAGTTAGGGAGACGTACTTAGCCTTAGTAGTAGATATAGTTATATCTCTTTGCTTATAACTATACTATATATATATAGCCTAACTATATAATAATAAGAATCTATAAGTTGACTTTCGGTCCTCCTTATTATTACTATATACTGAATCGGCGTATCCCACTGGGTCCCTAGTGGCCTAGTAACGCAGTCTATAGTACGTAGTCCTACGCATATATCTGAGCACTCGGTTAAGGGCATTTATATAACGAACAGTAGGATTAGTATAGAATTGGCTAAGTTTACTAATAGCGAATACTAAATCTGGCCGGGTATATATTATAAGATATATAAGGCTTCCGATTCGCTTCTAGTAGTCCTATTAATATACTCGTACCTCGTCTGGCTATAAGGGCTCGAGGGAGGTATATCTATTAATAGGAGTACTTACTAGGATAGCTTAATCTATATCGTAATCTCGTAGGATCTTTTCGGCGTACTAGGATTACTCTAGGATCACTATATTCGCCTTCTAGTTACGGTAGAACTATATACTGAGTATATAATTCACGGGTCCTACCTTAATATACTTAAAGGCGTTATAAATTCCTTTCTTAATAGCCTTTATAGCTGCGGGGTCCTTAGTAGCGATAAGGATATCGTCTATATAGAGACTAATAATTGCTATCCCGTCTTTATTATTACGAAAGAAGATATAGCTATTAGCCTAAGAGGGAAGGAATCCTATTATACGAATTATAGTAGCGAATTGTTAGTGCTAAAGCCTGGCTGACTACTTTAGGCTATAGAGACCTTTCACCAACTATAATACCTTACTACGTATAGCCTTAGTCTTAGATAAACCTTATAGTTACCACATATAGATCACCTCTTTCAGTAATATATTAAGGTAGGCATTATCCATATCTATTTATTCGATAGGGATACCGTGCCTAACACAGAAAGCGAATAGTATTCGTAGTAATTTAAACCTTATAGTAGGAGCAAAGGTCTTATAGAAATCGATATTCGCTATTTAACTAAATCCTCTTACTACTAAATGGGCTTTAAATTTGTCTATAGTACTATTCGGATTATACTTGACTCTAAAGACCTATCTATATATAATCGGCCTCTTACCTAGAGGAAGCTCCACCAGTATCCATATACCTATAGCCATAAGATCGTAGAGCTATTTAGCAATAGCGAGTTTCCACCAGCGTATATATAGCCCTATAATAGCCTCGTGATATATCTGCGATTCAATAATTGCGGTAGCCAATTATACTCTATCACCGAACCGCTTATAAAATATATATAGGTTATACTCTTTCTTCCTCCTCTATAGGCGCGATAACGCGGCTATCACGGGGGTAGGTTAACGCGTAGATGGCTATACTATAGCTAGTATAGGGAGGAGTAGTATAGAAGGGCCTATAGTTACATTATTAGTATCCTTAGGCGATTCTATACCTAGTAGGATATTTTCAATATTTGAAGGAGAGAGATCCCCAATCTCTCCTGGCCCAGAAGCCGGTGGTAGTGCCGTACCGGCTAGATTTGATGCGCCTTCGACTAAGTTAACTATAGGGGCTAGAGATCTCCTGGAGAGCTCTCCCTCTACTTCAGAATCTCCGATATTCTTATTTTGCGGAGTTTTTAACGGCGACGACGTAGATACCTCGGGCCCTATAATACTATCTAGATCATCGTCGTCGCTTGATATATTATTAGATATAGTAGGCGACGCGTCCTAGGTACCTCTAATAACTCTAGGAGGTAGTGGATCGACGTCTACTCGGAGGGTATTATATAATTAAGGGAAGTCTAATTAGTTTAATAAATCGACTCCCTTCCGATTCTTATAGAACTTTACCGAAGTAGGAAACACCAAGCGGTTTTTTCGTGGATCGTATATATAGTACTACGTTAACGAGAGGTATCCTAGGTAGATCGCCTTATAGCTACGAGGGTGTAGCTTACTTTCTCTTACCTCCTTTAGTATATATACTAAGTATACGTACCTAAAGGTCCTCTCCTTACTAAGATCTAGCTTCTTTAGATATTTCTTTTTATACGCCGTCGTACTCCCTCTAGGACCGTGTAGTAGTCGATTCCTAAGGTAGTTTCTATATAGGTACGCCTCTGACTAGAAGCTTATAGGTAGTCCTAACTAACTAAGTATAGCTCTTATAATATTACTAATCGTCCTATTAAATTGTTCCGTAATACCGATTTAGTAATACGTGTAGGTAGACGTCGTTTCGAGGGTAATACTATAGATCTTAAGCTCGTCTTTAACGGTAAGATACTCCTATATATTATTAGTCCTTACTACCACTATCAGTATAGTACTCGGATCCTTCCTATCTCTTATACTTCCTTTATTAATTACGAGTACTACTCCTAATAGGAATTTACCTACGCCTTTCTTATTAGGGATCGGTTCTACTAACGACTAATTAGTAGCTGTCAAGGACTAGACATAGATCGATGGATTATTGTATACTAGGGACTAGGCTAGATATATAAGACGAAAGACGAGGAGAGAAATAGAATAGAGGGTAGTAGGGTCTATATAGATGAGCAACCCAACACGCAACTAGCAAGCAACCTTTTTACAGACAAAGGTCCTAGCAGGCATATACCTATATAGGGCTTCTAGGGCCATAGCGTAGGGGTTCCAATACACGGGACGCGTATCGCATATACGCATATTTAACGTTATTGGTATCCGAGCGTTAGTGGAGTAACGAGGTCGGTTCCCACTAGAGGGAGTCAGGTCTAGTACTATAACAGTAGCTCCCCCTCTCGAAGGCGGAACTCCTGCGAGCAGAGGTACGAAGGGCGGAGACGAGACAAGGGAGGAGGCGAGGCGAGGTGAAGCAACTAAATACTACGGGTTATTATATTAGTATCGAGGTATAGTGCAAGGGGTGATATAGGGTCTAGGACGGGCGGGATTAATAGCGTAGAAGTCGACTATTACGTCTTAGCTATCCTCGAGGAGGTTAAAGGGTTCCTACGTAGGATTATAACCTTCCTAGTCTACGTAATATTTAAGAAGAGCGGGGGTGTACCGGCGATTAAGCTTAGAGTTCAGGATACCGTTTATATACCAAGAACGTTCGCCATTCTCGGTAACTACGGGTTCACGAGGGGCCTAAATTTGGCCGGGTAAGGGGTCGATAGCCACATGGCTCAGGAGGTTAATATGGAAGACGGGATATACCTATATAGACTCGGAGAGCTCTAGCTCTACAATAAGAGGGTTACGAAATACGCGCTTAACTCGAAAGGGGCCTATATAGCGGTCGTCCAATTTAATAGAAGGACGGGCGGTATTAAGGTTCTTAGCATTAAGCCAGACTTAGTTATCGACGGAGTAGCGAGGGCTAGGGCGACGGTAAGCATTAACGTTAGCCTTATAAATAGCCTAAGCGATTAGCATTTCGTTACGGAGGTACTCGATAAGTTCTTCTATCTTCTTAGTAAAGTTCTCGATATCTAGAAGCTTAGCACGAGACTGGGCGGTAAGATCAATAGGTAGAGGCTCCGGGGGTTCAAAGCCGAGACGAGGGTTCTAACCAGAGTTGGCGAGGAACGGCGAGGCTAAGGTGGTTACGGATAGGGCATTATTTGCAGAAAACTCTACGCCAGGTATCCACTTAGCCTAGTCGTCCTACATATAATTGTAGAAGGCTCGGAGGTAGTGTTCTATAATAGCATTAAAGCGTTCTATTTGGCCATCGGTCTCGGGGTAGTAAGCGGTAGAAAGTTTAGCATCGATTCTAAGTATCCTATATAGGTACTTAAAGACGTCGGAGATAAACTAGATACCACGATCGGACGTAAAGAACTCGGGTATACCGTGGTATTTCCAAACGTAAGCGTAGAGAGCTTGAGCGGCCTCTTTAGGCTCCATAGTAATAGTAGGGACTATATATCTTATCTTAGTAAGACGGTTAACGAAGATGAGAATATATCGATAGATAATTCCTATATAGGTACTTAGAGGTAGGGGACCTATATAGTCTATAGAGACATCACGCTAACGGTGTTATAGTACCGGTAAGGGTCTTAACTAGCCTTAAACTCTTTAACGCGAGGGCTTAGCTCGAGTATATATATAGTAATTACGGACAAAGCGTTAAACGTATTTATAAATGTTAGGTCACTAATAGGCTCGACTAACGAGTTCGTATGATTTCGCTCGTTCTAGATATCTACTAGCTACACTATTATAAGCGAGTTAGATGATTCGTAGGCGAAGGCTATTAGAGTTGGGTATATACTTCCTGCCGCGGAAGTATAGAGCGTTATTACGTTCCTCGTATTCGGCAAGGGGGATTTTGCTATAGTAACGATCGCTATTACGAAGGGCTTCTAGGATCTATAGTCTAAATATATCTTTGGCTTGAGCTCGGTCCCATAACGTCTAGGTAGGCACATCGGCTAGATCGTTATTAGGTATAGGGGTATCTTGGTCTAACTAAGGTTCCGAATCGTCTATTTCGACGTTAGGTTCTTCGGTATCTAGGTCCATAGGGGCTAGGGTTACTAGAGGCGAAGGCTAGAGCGGAGATAGGTGTAACTAGATGGGGTCTAGGCTAACCGTTCTACATTGAAGGTCGAGAACTCTAGGGTCTAAAACATGGTTTTTTAGCACGGTCTAATGCTAATATAGGTATCTAGGGTCCTAAGTATCCCCCTCCTTAGGGAGGTCTCCTAAGCGACGCGTTAATACGTTAGGTTTACTACCGGCTTTACTAGGTCGGTAAGTTATCTGGTAGTTAAAGCGAGATAAGAACTCGCTCCAACGTACTTAGCGGCGACTAAGTATCTTAGTTGATATAAAGTATTTAAGGTTCTTATAATCGGTAATAACTTTAATAGGGGATAGAGAGCCCTCGAGCTCAGGACGCTATTCTTTAAAGGCTCGAACGATAGCTATAAGTTCCTTATTATAGATCTCGTAATTGTATTCTGTAGGGCTATGTTTCTTAGAGAAATAGGCGATAGGGTATAGTTCACTATTATCGTTATACTAGGATAAGATTCCTCTAGAAATATAGTTAGAAGTATCGGTTTCTACTACGATCTTAAGGTCTAGGTTGTAATAACGTAGGACTATATCGGAGGTAAACGCCTTTTTGAGAACTTTAAAGGCTATTTGGTATTCGGCGATCTAGACGAACTTGACGTCTTTTCGCGTAAGATTAGTTAAGGGGGCGGCGAGCTTGCTATAGCTATAGATAAACCTTCTATAAAAGTTTACGAATCCTAGGAAGCTTTAAATATCTTTGACGTTGACGAGGCTAGGCTAATTAATAATAGTATCGACTTTGGTAGGGTCTATCTTAACTCCCTCGGTAGTAATAATCAGGCCGAGGTAGGGGACTTAGGTAATATAGAAGGCATATTTCGTAATATCTACTTATAGACCGGCTTAGGCTAATTTATATAGGACGCGGTTGATATAAATCTTATACTCGATCTCGTTATCGCTATAGATTAGAATATTATCGAGGTACGCGGTATAGAAGTCATCAAGGTATTCGCGGAGAGTGTTATTAATATAGTTCTAGAACGTGGCGGGTCCGTTATATAGCCCAAATGGTATAACTAGGTACTCGAATAGTCCGAAGCGAGTACGGAACGCGGTAAGGGACTCGTCTCCCTCCTAGATACGGATCCTATTGAAAGCGGCAATAATATCGAGCTTAGTAAAGATCTTAGCTCGGCTAAGGCGGTTTAGGGTCTCGGAGATTAAGGGTAGAGGGTATCGATTCTTGACGGTAACGGTATTAAGGCCTCTATAGTCTACGCAAAAACGCAGACCCCCACCAGGCTTTTTAATAAAGAGAACGGGAGCCGCGGCCTCGGAGCAACTAGCTCGGATGAACCCTTTACTCAGGTTCTCGTCTAGGTAGCGGCGGAGTTCGAGAGCCTTATTGTGGCTCATACCATATAGGGTAGAACTAGGGGGTTAGATACCTTCCTTAAGGTGGATAGCATGATCGTGGGGTCCATATTAGGGTAGGATATCGGCCTCTTATTTTAAGAAGACGTGCAGGTGCTTATAATATCGAGCGGGTAGAAGGACAGCGGGATCGACGTTTTTACTTTATCGATATACTTCAAGGTTTTCTAGGGAATCGGTAGCGGCCAAATAAAGTTCTTTTCCTATTTGATATAGAGTAAGGCAGTAATCTTGATTATAGCTACGAGGCTAGGTCCCTATATATAGGTACAGGTTCTCGGGAATATAGCGGAGACTAGGAGGCGAATTCGAAATGGGTGTTTGCTTCGGCGAAGAGCAACCGAGGAAGGAATCTATCTGGGTCAAGGTAAGGCTGAAGAGTTCGGAGTCTTTAAGACGTGCAGCATGGTCAAAGCCGCGCGCTCCCAGCTCGACAATATCGAGGTAAATAGGAGGGCGCTAAGCCTGACGAGCTCGCCTCTTAGAGGACGAACGCCGAGACGAGGGGTATCGATACTTGAGCTTAGGGTAATATCCCTTCTAGATTACTTAGGCGATTCGGCTAGGGGTATCTTCTTCTTCGATAGCGGGAGAAGAACTTGGGCGAGGACTAAGGTGTTCTATAAGTTTCTTT
>BLJB01000154.1:0-98389 GCA_013423325.1 Usnea hakonensis | reverse complement strand
TTGTGTATCTAGCCTAGCCCCTAGTATACAATAATTCATCGATCTATGTCCAGTCCCTGACAATTAGTAATAAAATAATTAAAAAGATATTAATAGATATTAGTATAATAATTAACTTAATTAATTCTAAAATAGTAGTATTACTCGATCTTAAAGTATTTAAGATAGATAAGAAATAGATATTATAACTTACTAATAATTAACTTACTAAAATAAAGTAGTATATCTAGATCCTAGTAAATATAGTAGATATAGTTATTATAATATAAGTATTTATTCTAGACTTTAAAGATTTTTATAATATTCTACTTAGTAAGCGATAGCTACGTTGTATTTAAGCGGTAGAGGATTATAATAAAAGAATATTAATAATCTAAAGTTAAAATAATATAATTAGAGAGATACTAATTATAAAAGAAGTAGAATTATTAGAAGTAGGCCTAATTAATAAACCCTTTATTAATAACTAGAAGACTAATCTTATCGAAGAAGAAATTATAAATCTAGCTAATAAACTCGATAGAATTAATTATACTAGAAATTAGAAAAAAGGTCTCCGCCTTTAATAAGATAAAATAATTATCGACGGAGTAAATCTTCTAATATATTTAAAATACTTATAGATAGAGGAAGTTGATTAGTATTAATATTAGCTCTAATTATAAATATAATTAAGAAGATATAGTAGAGTAATATAATTACTACTAAAAGATATTAACTAATATTACTAAGGACTCTATATAAGTTTTCTACTATATAATATTCTAAATTATAAGATTTAGATATAATTACTATATAGAAAATAATTAATAAGTAGTTTAAAAAAAGCGGAATTACTAATATCTAGAAAAAAGTAAATATATTAAGAAGATTAATATATATCTAGTAAGATTATTTCGCCCGGACTATAAAAGAAATCTAGTTTACTAATCTAGTTTATTATTCTATTAATCTAACCTTTAACGTAAAACCGGTTTACTATCTAATTAAACGGTATACCTTAAAAGAAAGAGAATTTATAGTATAAATATTTTCTAAAATAGAAGCTATAGAAATTATTATTTATATTTATATTATTTCTAATTAGAGAGTAAGATTATAATTCCCTCTAAAGAAGAAGGGGTTAGAAAATCTCTATATAATATATAACTTTATTCTACTAAATTAATATATTATTAAACCTTAATATCTAGATTATCGAATTAATAAGTAATAGATATAATTATTAAGTTAAAATTTAATATTTTTTTCTATATAGACGTAGCTAACGATTACTAGACTATTCTAATAAAGGGGGGTAATAAATATAAGATAGATTTTATAACTCTATATAAATAATATATATATTTATAGATAGAATAGGGATTAAAAGGCGCCTATATAATATATATCTAATTCGATAATCTAATATTTAGACTATTATCTAAGACTATTATAGAACCTATCTAGGAGACTATTATTAGTAAGTATAATAATATCAAATTCTACTTATTTATAGATAATTATATAGAAGTAGCTTCGTTTTTTTAAGATATATTTAATTTTTTATATACTAAATATTTCTCTAAAATAGTATTTAAATCTATCTATCTTTCTAGAAATAAGATATATATATTCTACGACTCGCTTAAGATAGATTTACCGATAGTAGTTAAGAGTTTAGATTATTAATTAAGTATAGAGATAAGATAATATAGTAGATTAAGTTAATAAATTAAGTTAAGTTTAATATAATTATCTAGCTTATATCTTTCTTATATATATTTATCCCCGGGAGAGCCGAATATATTATTTATTTTAAAAAGGTCTACTTAAGAGAAGAAAGTCTACCGCTAGAAAGCGGAAAGTTAATTTAAATAAGATAGATAGAAAAGGAAAGATTTAATTGGAAATTAAAATAATAAGAATCCTTTCTATATATTAAAAGATCGATCTTAGAGAATATTATAGCTAGGGTTAATAAAGAACTATAGATATATCTAGTAACTAATATTAATAAATTTAATTTAGATAGTATTCTATTTTAGCTTCTAGAAAAATCGTATAATATAGAGACTATTAAGAAGTATAAATCTAATTTCTATATTATTATATTTTTATTATTTAAGTTTAAGAATATAGAAACTCGATATTATATAATAGAAAAAGAAGTATTAGCTATAGTAAGATATATAATAGAAGTAAGATATAAATTTTTAATAATACTTTATATAGATTATCTAGCGCTAGAGTCTATTATAATAATCGGGACTAATATATACGGGAGAATCTTCCGATAAATAGACTATTTAATAAAATACGATTATATTATCTATTATAGATCGAGTAAAACTAATATTATAAGATTAGTAGATAGAATATTATAAATATCTAGAAGATACGCCTATAAGGCGATTATCGAAGATTCTAAATATATAATAATAGTAGTAGTTTAACTAACTTTATCTAAGGCTCCGCTAACTCTACTAGTAATTTAATTAGCGTTACTAGTACCGTAATTAGTCTTACTAATACTATAATTAGTCTTACTAATACTATAATTAGTCTTACTAGTATCGTAATTAGCTTTACTAGTACCGTAATTAGCCTTACTAATACCTTAGCTAGTATTACCAGTTTAGATATATGCGGATTATCGAGGTACTAAGTAGTATAGGTTAATAGTTAACTTTCTATTAAGAGGCCCGAAAGCTTTATAGTACTATAGTAAAAATAAAGCTCGAAATATAAAAAGAATAAGTTAAAGGTTTTAATTTATAGACTAATATCTACTTTATATTAAAAAAGAGGGTAAGACGGCTAAGTATATACTTCTTTAGAATATACTAAAGCTTTTATATTAGACTTATAATAAATATAGATACTACTAAATACCTATTACCTTATATAAGTTAAGAGGTTAGTAGTACTAGTTAATAAGAATAAGTAATATTAAACGTTACTATTATATATACTATATATACTAAATAGAGGGATCTAGAAAAAAGAGTATAATAATCTAGTTTATTATAAAGTTTTATTTATTTTCGATAGTAGAAATAGACTTTTTAGGGCTAATATTATTAAGGTACCTAATAACGGAATTCGTATATATATTAATTATTATTAATTACTTTTCGAGATTTATATAGATAAAAGGATATATAGACGTAGATTAAGCCGTAGTATATAATATATAGATTATAATATTAGCGCTAATTTTCGGATTTCTTAAAAACCTATATATAGATAATACTAGGTATTTTATTAGATCCGAGATAATATCGCTTTTTAAAAGTTATAGTACTTATATTACTTAAGCTCTAATAATATATTTATTATTAGTAGGGCTAGCTAAGTAGAACGTATAATTAGTACTATCTTAGATTAGAAAATAGATTTATAAGAAAGGATTATTAATAAGGGTAATCTAGAATAGAAGTCTACTATAGATAGTTCTAAATATTAATAGTAGACTATTATATATTTAAAGATTTATATTAATTAAAATTATACTAGAATTTAATCTATAGTAGACTATAACTAGATATAGAGAAGATTAGGACTTATCTACTTATATAGCCGACCTAATAATAATTTCCGAAGATATTAATGTCACGGAATATCAATGACTAGTATTATATAATATGGAATAGTAATAAAGTATATGGAAGAAAGAGTATCTATAGGAAGAATCCTCCTCATAGTGCGTGCCAAGGCTCGCTAAGCCCTATGAGGCTCCGCATATATCCTGCTATGAAGGATATCCGTAACAAGTGCCCGCAAAAAAGAAAAAAGGCCATACCCCTATAGCTATTAACGATAGCGAGGTGGTGACGGTGAGGTAGTGGTGATAGTGGTACTATACCTTATTATACTGGGTTAGTAATAGTATATAGTAGAAGTAAGAAAATCGCTGAAAACAGGTGCTTTTGGTACTCTTTTCTCCGGCCGTAGATCACGAATTCATATAATTCAAATCCATAAAAACAAGCCGAATGGCGCATTGTTCGAGGTATTGCCGAATCGAAACTAATTTGGTAGGGCTGAATCCTGGCTAATAATAGTACTTCCTTACTTAGTGGTAGTAAGTATATCCTTTATGAGTACACCGGTAGTCTTCGCCTATAGAGGCCTAATTTACTATTACCTCAGTACCTCTACCGTTATAGGTGTTACCGTATCGACGTGGTATATGGCCCGGACTATAGACTAAGGGGTAAGCATAGTAGCTATTAGTTAGTAGATTATACTCCCAGTCCTCCTCGTCTTGATTAGCCTAGTAGATAGCTAGTTTTAATAGATATAAGGGTCTTGGTAGGCGGTTATACTACTATATAGACTATATAGGGGTTCGATATTACTATTAAGGCTGTTGCGGAGGCCGATATTACTAGTATAGCTAGTAAGGACGTGATTAGTAAGATCTTGGAGGCGGATTAGGTAGACGTAGTTTACTATATAACAAGTATACTAAAAACTATGCTAACTACCGTAATTATACCTATTTGATGAACTATATTAGACCTTCTAGAGGATCCAAATCTCGCTATAGTCCCGGTTCGAAATAATAGAATATAGTTATAAGGCCATCTTTCTAAGCCTAATCTAGGCCTTTGGTAATTCTTATAATATCTTAAATATAGGCTATTACATCCTTCTTCTCGGCCGCATCTTTCCTAGTGTACTAGCATACCTCTAACTAAGTTATTAGCTAAGAGTAGGTAGGGCCAAATCGTTCGATTAGTACTTTATACTATACCTTAATAGATTCGTTACTATTGAAGGCCTATTTAGTAGCGTCTATTACTTCGTATTAGTACTAGTTGAAAGCGATTATTTATAATATTAAGACTAAATTGCCCTAGACTAATTTAACGCCTTTTTATATGGCTATACTTATCAAGCGGTCTGTAAATATAAATATATTATCGGTGCTATCAAAATAGCCTACTTTTTTAGGCCTCCATCGCTTGTCTACCTCGGGTAGAGTGGTAGTGGTCTCAGGCTAGGGAGTGGTTTACGGGGAACCACTTAGTACTATAGGTAAAATAGGTATTATAGAAGGCCTCGTTTCTAATACTTACATTCGTGTGTTTAGTACTCCTATTTGTATATCTATTAAATTCAACTTTTCCATAATTCGTACAAGTATCGTATCATTATATTCATCGGCCGTTTCCTCCTGATTTGCATCTCTCTTTAGTATAGTGATCTCGATAGGCCTAGTAAAAGGATCGATTCGTGACTACTAGCCGTTAATACCGGAGTATGCCGTCTAGCAGGGTCCTTCTAAATACGTTGAATCCAATGGCCGCTTCGGAAGTGGGGTGTCAAATGGTACTCGATAACTGCGAGTATATGAGAGGACCGGCTTGGAGCGTTGCACTATTAGGATTTGGTACAGGCTTTACATGTAACTGGTGGATATCCACTGGATCTCTATCGCCGTCTATGCAAGAGACTGTTGCAATAGTAACCGAAGTGTTGCTGCCATCTGTCACGGAATATCAATGACTAGTATCATATAATAATGGAATAGTAATAAAGTATATGGAAGAAAGAGTATCTATAGGAAGAATCCTCCTCATAGTGCGTGCCAAGACTCGCTAAGCCCTATGAGGCTCCGCACATATCCTGCTGTGAAGGATATCCGTAACAATTAAGTACTAATAGGAGCGGTATTAGAAGATCTAGAATAATATTATCCTAGTACTAATAAATAATTAGGCTAAGTAAGATACGAAAGTATTCGCTATATAAATAAAACTAAAGCTAGGGGACCTAGTACTTATAAAAGACTATTAGAAGGAAAAATATTTCGGCTAGAAACTAGAATTAAATTAGATAGGGCCCCGATTATTTATAGAGATAACTCTAAACGATATTTTAGACTATATTAAAGAGCTATATAATAAATAGATTAAAAAAATACTATTTAGATAATCTTAAGATATACTACTAAAGATCGACTATTAATAATATAATATTAATTAAAAGGAAAGTAATAATATTTATAGAGTTCTCTAAATAAAGGGCGGTTAATTTAAATAGTCTATCTTACTTAATATTATAGTAGGATTTACTATTAAGCTAAATATTAAACGAAGCGGAGGTTTTTCTATATTAGAAGTCTTAAATAACTTATATATTAAAGAAAATAGGTCGAGTTATCTTACGAAGTAAAAGAAAGTAATATTATTCTAAAGAAAATAAGAAAGTATTCGTACGCGTTAATATTAACGCGTTAGTATTAACGCGTTAATATAGAGAGTGTTAAATTTTACTTTATTCTATTAATACCTTAACTCTATTATTTAGCTATATTAATAGTATCGCTATTATAATATACTTTTGGATTGGATTGGAATTCATACTCGTGTCTATCTAACTATGTGAAAGATAATTACGGGAANNTATAAGGGAAACCTTTATAGTATCACTACTACTAGGGTAAAAAACCTTACCGTACTCCTACTTGTCTCTACTGTTTTAAGTCTATATACCACCTTCGACTGCTGTCGCTCGGTACCTCCTACGCTCGTATTCCTCTACCCCCTTTATACCGATACTAGTATCCCTTAGGCCGCTCTGCCCTTATATAACTGGTCTTTTACTAGGGAATACTAGCCTAGGAGGCCGGATTGAATTAGCTATCTGGTTAACGCCCTCGCCCCTCTTAGGGTAGTTAGTATTCTCCGTAGGTCACTAGTTCCCACGGACTCCAGAAGTGCTAGTCTAAATTATCCTAGCCTCGGATAGAAGATAAGGATATATTTAGTATCCTATTTCGGCTAGCCGTATTCGCAGCTAGCTATATAGATACCCGGGACCTTACGACGGAAGAGGAACTGTGCCAGCCCGATCTTCTCTGTTCGTATCTGGATCAGGGCGGAGCTTTCGGCTTTCGCGAGGTTGTAGTGAAGTGTTCTCCTCGTTTTCTAGTCCTTAGGACCCTAAGCTGGTATCCTCTTATTTTCGGGTATACCCGTATAGTAGCCTTCCTATAGGGTACGCTAGGCTATATTACCCTAGCCCCGTACTCTTCCTCTTATCGCCTCCGTCTCCTTCCTTTCTCTCTTCCTTGCGTCGTGTTATTCCCACCCTCCCCTAGGGAGGGTACCCTCGGCCCATAAGCACTTCTCTATTATAGGTACCGGTGGTACCTTTACCTTACGACCTCGCTTCCCCCGGAGTGCTCTGCGGATACGTGCGTTTCCAATTTTCGTAACCTCGTGTACGCCCCTAAGGGCTTGGTAACGGAGGACCGCTAGGTCTAAAGAGACCTATATGGGGGGAACACCTGTCTCTGCCTCTAGTTCCCTAGTATTTATCGCCTTATATGCTCCCGAGACGTGTCTTAGGTACTTATTCTGGGTTATCCCTAGCTGTCTCCCTGGTATCTTTGTCGCTCCTCGCGTACCCGCCGGGTTATGCCAGATAGCCGCCGCGTATGTTATCGCCGGTCGGACTATAGCCTAGTATACTATACGTGCTCGGTTTAGAGTTGTTCCCTATATCGAGGCCGCCGTTATCGATAGCGCGAGGCATTAGGACGCCATCTTGGCCTTTACCTTCTTGAGGTAGGGGCCCTACCTTAATTTTCTATCTACGTGCAGGCCTAGTACCCGTATGCTACCCTTTAGCTCTATGATAGTCGCTCCTAGGTCTATTACGGCTTTTATATTAAAGCGCTTTAGCCTTCTAGTAAGGTAGACTAGCTCGTACTTCTTAGGGGCGAAAGTTACTTTATACATCTTCGCCTACTTTAGGTATACCTCGTAGGCTATCTTGAGCGTTGCGTAGTTAGCTTCCGTACTCTTCCTATACGCTAGTAGGTAGATATCGTCGACGAAGCCGCCGACTTAGAGGTTTAGCTTTAGCTTCGAGTACTCCTCGATAAGCGGTACGTTAAAGAATAGGAATAGTATAGGGGATACCGGGGACCCCTATAGGATCCCTATCTCCGCTAGTTCTACCTCGCTTGTTTTCTACCCTAGCGTTATTAACGTTACTCTTTCTGTGAGGAAGCTCGACGTCTAGTTTACTATCTAGGGGGGGACCCCCTTAGACTTGAGGTTATAGAGAAGCCGCTCGTAGGATACGTTATCGAATACCCCCGCCACGTCTAGAGAGAGCAGGCTGGCTATATACTGCTTACCGCTACCCTATACCGTGTATACTGTATTAACTATTATTTCTAGGGCTATCTCGGTGGACCGGCCTTTCCGTGCGCCTATCTGCTCCGGGGGGAGGAGGTTGTGTTTCTCTGCATAGTCGCTGAGTCTCTTGGCTACGACTGTCTCTAGAGCCTTCCCCAACGTACTTAGTAGGGCGATCGGCCGGTACGACTTTGGTTCTGAGTAGTCGTCTTTGCCCGGTTTACGGAGGACTATCGTATTGGCGATTTTGAACTCCTTCGGGTAGTAGCCTAGGTCTATATATACCTGGAAGAGCCTGGTAAGCTGTAGGAGGGCCTTACTGGCGACTAACCTTAGGAATCTGTTCGGTATCCCGTCTATCCCTGGGGCCTTATCCTGTTTTAGGCGGAAGATCGCTATCCTGACCTCCTTTTCTATTAACTCCACGGTTATCTCTACTGGGTTTAGGTAGACTGTATCCTCGATATCAGTAAAGTCTGCCTATAGGGGTAGTAGAAAGAAGGTCCTTCGAAGTACTACTACCTTGCCTTCGAACGATCCCGCCGGACCGGCTTCCCCGTCTTTAAGCGCTGGGAACTTAGATAGTAGCTTTAGGTTTATACTACTCTATCTAGTCTACTTAGCTAGCCCCTAGATCCCCTTCTATAACTCTTCTACTTCGTAGACTCCTCGCCTAAAGTCGAGCGTTTTAGCTCTGCTAATTACCTTGTTCCGGTGTTTTACAGCCGTGCGCTATTCCTCTTCTCCCCGGTTTCCGCGGCTATTCTGGTATTCGGCCGCGAGGCGTTTCGCCTTCTGCGTGGCCTCGCTATAGTCGTGGTCCCAGAACGATCGAGCCCTATCTGATGGTTTAGCCTATAGAACGGTCTCTTCTACTACCTTCCTTAGGCCTACTATGATATCCTCTAGGTGTTCGTCTATCTCTCCTCTAGTCCTTAGCTGGCTAGGAGGTAAGGAGTAGACTAGCTCTCGGATCGCGGTTTTTATAGCTTCTGGCTTTACTATTTTCTACGCCCTTCTCCTGATAGTAGGGGCTTCTTCTATCGATAGGTCGAGCTCTATATATACTGGGAAGTAGTCGGAGCCTATCTGTAGGTCTGGACGTACTCTATACGATTTTATTGCCTCAGTTAGTCCTAGCGTCGTAAAAACGAGGTCTATTACGCTTTCGCTACCCCTCGCCCTCTAGGTTATAGAGTCCTCGGGAAGCGCGAGTTTTATGTCTGCTCCCGTAGTTATCTCTAGTAGCTCGTCCGCTTCCCTGTGGTAGCTAAACCTCCCGTGGTTATTCTAGTTCGGGTAGTAGAGGTTAAAGTCTCCTATCACTATCCGTTCCCCTTGTCCCTAGACCTCCTTCTTTAGTATTGGGAGGCTTGATAGGTTATCGGTAGTGACTAGGGACGGGCTAGGGTTATATACGTTAAGGATCTAAATCGCCTCTTCTCCCGCGGCTCTATCTTTTCCTTTAAGCTTTATAGTGATAGTATAGATATCCTTGGATAGGGACGTCTCTTCCTATATATTAATATCGATCCTCTTATTAATGTAGAGGTATACCCTTATACCCGCTTCGCCCCTATATAACAGGAAGAATTCGCTAGTTCCCGGGTTATATAATGACTTCGTGTGTGTGTTCTGCCAAGGTTCCTAGATCGCTAAGACGTCGGCCTGCTTTACCTCTGGGTTATTAAGTAGCGCCGTTATCGTTCCCAGTTCGCCTCTTATATTGTACTATAGTATTGTTAGGGTCTGGCTTTCCGTTATAGGGAGTTTAGCAACTGGGAGTTCTATTCTTAGGCGTCTTGCATCTGGACTTCCTAGGACTCGGATAGTTGGGCTACCCCCGTTAGTCCCTAGGTTCCTGTCCCGGACGGGATCCGTAGCGACGTTTGACTAACCTCCTTTATTATAAATCTTCCTGGTCTTCCTACTCTAGGAGCTCTCCTAAGCGTCCCGGAGTCTTCCTCTTCGCGACCGCTTCCCGCGTTGGTCGTGTCTCGTGTTCTCTTCTTCCTGGACGGAACTACCGTGAATCTATCGATAGTCTTCGGCGCTTCGGTAGGCCTTGCCCCTCCTAGGTTAGAGGTCGTCGTTAGCCTTAGTATTAGCTTTCTCGCGACCTTCTCGGTCTCTTGCCTCTTTCTCGGGTATATCCTCTAGTACGCTGCGTGGCCCCTGCCGCCGCATGCCGCGCATACTCTAAGGGCCCCCGGAGCCACCTTGTTATACTCCCTGGTATCGTGCTTCTGGTTGTACTCGGCACATCTGGTCTCATTTTTGCAGTGGGCTGCCATATGGCCCCACTCCTAGTAATTGAAGCACTGTGCCGCTCCGTGTATATAGTGCGACACCTCCTTCGCCTCCCCCGCCTCGACCAGGCCTCTTAGCACTAGTCCGGAGGCCATTTCTTCCGTGGCAACGTCGACAATCAGCGACGAGTACCTTTTCTTGCCCCCTCCTAGCGCCGGTCTCCTCGCGCTCGCTATCCACTTCGCCTTTACTACGTCTAGGCCTGGGTGTAGTCTCCCGTTATCCTCTTGTATCTTCTTCTTCACGGCTTCCTTATTCTCCGTATCTATCGCCTCGATCCTTATCCCGTGTGCTACTACGGTATAGGTCCTCTTTACCACCTTCGCGATCTTGAATTTCTTGGTGGCCCAGGTTGGGTCTCCCTCTAGTAGCTCCTTCGCCTTCGCGCTGGCCGTCTGGAGTTCTATGTCCCCGCTCTTTAGTCGCCGCGCTGTCACGATATCTTCTGACGCGTGTCCTGCTATCTTAAAGGACGCGACGAGGTTCTCGCTAGTTACCCCCGTAGTGGATGTCCTCTCCCCTTCCTCCTCTATTCTGACTAGGAGTTGTCTTGTCCGCCTAGACTCTTCCGTTGTCTCCCTCTGGGCCTGTGCTGCTGGCCCTCTCCTCGTATTCTGTATTGGTGACCCCGTGAAGGGGTTGCCTTTGCTCCAGCATCCCCCTGGGGAGCCCTGGAGGGTCGGAGTGCTCGCCCCACTGTCTGCTGGGCTCTGGGATCTGCGTGCTTCCCTCTGCGCGTGGGCTTCGAGGTCGATTTGCTGTCCTTTGATAAAGGTCTGGGTGCCTCCCAGGTTCTTCGTGTACGCCTCCTATACGGCCGCGCTAAGCTCTCTGAACGGCGTGTTTTTGATAGCTTCTAACGTGGCGATAGCGTTACTCGCTTGTTCCTTCCTATTTGCCTGGCTTCTCCCGAGGCTCCTCCTATTAGTCGCCCCCCCTACCGGCTGGTTGGGGGCCTGAGTCGCGTATTCTTGACGCGTTTCTCCTACCACCACCTTACCTCCTCTACTACTATCGATTGCTCCGCTCCCCTCTGCTCCTACCCCAAGTCGCTTGCGTGCTTCGTACGCCTCGTTGCCACTGTCAACCATGGATTGGAATGAGCGTCCCTCCATTTCCTAAATCATATAAATCACTCTAAGTTTTATAATATACTTTTATTATTATATAAATTATTTAAATATTATACTCTTTACTACTATATTAAGAATTTCTATATTATCTTTTACTATAATTCTAAAAATTATATCTAAAGCTACTTTAGAGTTTAAATTACTAACTCGCGTTTTATCTTTAAAGTAGACCTCTAGTTAGCCGCGTATTATTATATTCTATTATAACGAGCTAAAGATTAATAATAAATTACTATCTAATAGAATATATATAAATAACTATTAGATAGCGGAAGTTTATAAAGCTAGAATTAAATAAAAAGAGAGAAACTTTTAATAGTTAATAATCTTTACTATAAAATAGTTATAAGTAAATTACTAGAATAAGAGGTAAATAGTTAAATATTATATTAAAGATAAAGAGTAGTACTATTTAGTAGTATTTATAAGATTTTAAATATATAGCTAAAAGGGGGTTAATAGAAACTTAGTATTAATTAATTATAATTAGGCGAGTATAAAGTATAATATAGAAGATAGAGAGATATATATAACGCTATAAAAAAATCTTTAATAAACTAAAACCGAAGCTACTAAGTAAAAGGTTAATATTAAAATTAATATTACTAGGAAAAAGAGATTAAAGAAAGCCTCTATTAATAAGAAATTGATTTTTATTAGAAAGAATATAGATCCCTCTAGAAAGATAGCTTCTATATTAATTAGATTAGTTAAGCCTACTTTATAAAGCTCTATAAAAAAACTATTAAGATAGCTAAATTATCTATAATAAAAAAAATTATACCCGCTTTTACTATTATAAATCTTAAAGATATAGATAAAGAAAAAGGTCTCTTATAGTAAAAAATAGTAACTCTTATTATAAAGTTAATAAAATCTAAGATAGTAAAGAAGACTTTAGAGGAGGATATTACTACGACTAAAAATATATTAGAAAAATATTATAAGAAGTTTATAATAATAATAAATATATTAGTTAAAATATATATCCTTATTAGCCCCCTTATTTCTTATATAGAAAAGGCTACGTAATTAGTAAAGAAAATCTATTAGGCTAGAGTAAAGTAAGAAAGCTCTATTAGAGACCTAGATACTTTACGGGACTTTTATAAGATAAATAAATAAATCGTTAAGAATATTACTACTAAAGAATAGAATAAGATTAATATATTTATTAAATAATATTAAGATATACTATCGCTTTTTAGTTACGATAAGAATAAGAAAAAAATTATAGTAAATAAGAGTACTACTAAAGATATTACTACTATTAGAAAGTATAAGTCTATATTTAGTAGAAATAAAATAGAAGAGGCTATAGTAGGTAAGACTATAATAGATAAGACTATAATAGATAAGATTATAATAGGCGAGAATAAGAGAGGTAGTAGTTAATTATATAGATAGATTCTATTATAAATTAGAATAAAAACTACTTTAAGATCTAGCTTTATAGTATTAAACGATTTTCTATTTATTAATATATTTCTACTTTAAGAGTATTTAGTTAAATCGAAAATTAAGGAATCTAGTTTAAGTAACGAAAAAGAATTTAACTTAAGCAATAATAAAAATATTAAGATATTAAATACTTTAAAGCTCGATAATAGCTAATATTATTAAAAGTATTTAAATAGTATAGCTTAGTAATAGTATCTTATATAATAGCGAGTTATTAAAAAGGGGGTAGTCTATAGGGGTAAAAATTTATATTATAAAAATAGCTTATTTTGCTAAGCTATTAGTAGATTAGTATAGATACTTAGCTTTTTCTTCCGTAGTAGAAAAGAATCATCCCTTTTACTGCCGAATTATCTACATTTCTCAGTACCTTATTACCCCTATCTCAGAGCTTGTCTCGCATACCTTTCCTAAGGCTATTGGACATCAAATACTGTACTCGAGACAGTCAGAATAGATGGAGGATCCGAAAATGAAATGGTTTTACAAATGTGTAACTACTCGCCATGTGGGGTATCGTCCATATCCCACGCGCCTTTGCTCCTCGCTATGATGAATGTCGCTTGTCACAATGCGAGATCTCAAGTCTATAGATGACTCCCCATCCTGCTCTCGTCTTCCCTCTCCGCCATTCCATTCGCCTCCCTCGCAGGTCTAGCCGGCGCTCTCGTACCCACAAACCCTCTCCTGTTCCTCCCAGTCCTCCCTCTGCCTAACCAATTGAGCTTCAACGCTTTGGCCAAGTCTTCCATCTTAGCTTGACTGTCATCGCCACTCTGTACACTTGCCAAAACACTCACACATTGCAGCATCCGACCCACTGTCTCTGTTACTTGCGAACTGTCCGGTGGACCTTGACGACGGGCGTGCGGTGAGCCGAAAGATGGAAGCTCTGGGGCAGAGAGATTTGAAGTTGCTCTGCTTCTGCCTCCATCTCCGAGGAGTGTGGATCCTTGGGAATTGAAACTGGCGACTCCGGGGTCTAGACTAGCTGCTGTACCTGGTCGGCCGCCTACGACGCCATCGAAGCTGTCGACAACCGGGCTGACGCCTGCGTTGATGCTATCAAGGCTGAGACGGGAAAAGGTGGCTTTGAGTGCTTCATAGTGCGCCAGAATGACATTGTCACGGTAGGATAGCAGTACAATTCTTCGGACGTCAAATTCGTTGCCAAAGGCGGAGTCGGTAGAGTCAGGGTCAGCACCCCAGAAATCGGCTGCTTCTTGAGAGGTCATGAGAGTGCCGTGGCCTTTGAACTCGAGGTCGAGGGGGAGAAAAACCGCTTGCATGTAAGGAAGGAGCTTGCCGAAGACGAATAGCCACATGTCCACTAGATGAGGTACTAGGCGGTGATCAGGAACATTCCGCAAAGTCTGATCTAGAAATGTGAAGCCGGTCTGGAGTAAGTCCCGGAGGTCTTCGATGATGATCGGCGCACTTCGCGTGATGATGCATCTCTGGATATGAACGAGGACTAAGCCATTAAGGTCCTCGACAGGAATACGCAGCTCGTCTCCTTCAAAGACAACCAGCAATCTAGCTCTCAGAAAGTCCCATGCGTCCTCAGGGCGCATGTTGTTCAGCCCGAAACCCTGCAAAATCGAAGAAGCAGATGAAGTAGCAGTATGGGAGCTGGAAAAGGGAACCCCAAAGAGCGAAGGAGTGAGACCGGTACCACCGCTAAGTGCTCCTCCGGTTGCCCAGTCCACTCGGTCAATATCGGCCTTCTTTGGCGCGAATGGCGGAGCATAGCCAGGGACAGCTTTCTCCTCTTTCTTCTTCTCACGCAGTGCACGGCCTCCATGTCGAAGATCTAGCCCGCTGAACGATGACGATGCGGGGCTTGCCGGGGCTGGCGTAAAGTTGTACAAGGATGCTGGAGCACTAGGATCGATAGGCTTAGAGTTGCTGGATGCTGAAGATAACGGAAGGGCATGGTCGTCGCCAATCTTGTCTTTGATCTTGTTCTTCTGACGGGACAGAAAATGATGCTTGTGGGCCTTCTCTTTCTCATATGTAGCTTGACGATCAAGAGGAACCAGCGTAGAGGTCGAGGCATTGTTCGTAGAGTACATAGACGACGCACCCGACATAACCGAGTCCGCGAAGCTTGTGACCGAAGGGTTGACCATCTTTGAGAGCGTACTGGGGCGCTCGATCTTGTTCGGCGAAGGCATAGACTTCTCCATATCCTTGCCAGTTGTGCTCTTCGGCTTCGAGAAGAGCTTCATCTTTGACCTCTCCGTCTTGAGCCTGTACTCCTTCTCCGGAAACTCAAAGTGCGTAAGGCCAGGCGACGTCTTCGAGCTGTGGGGAAGGGCAGCGTTCGCAGCAGTGACCGCGGCCGCTGAATGTCCACCCAGAGCTCCATTGTAGTTCCTTAGTGCTGGGGTTTGCGGTCCATTCGGCGTTCTCGATGTCTCTGTTGCAGTCTGGATTGGTGGAGGCTTTCGTCGTCCAGTGATGTTACCTGGCGGGCTGTGATTGGGGTTCGGTATTGTCTGTGACCGGTTCCTGCTATGCTGGGATGATGCTTGATGCTGCATGGCAGCCTGAGCTGCTATCTGCGAAGCGGTAAGGTTCCCCCCCATAGCGGATTGCTCTGAGAGTGTAGCTGTCGGTAGTGACGGCTCAAAGAAGCCCTGCGAGTGTTGCCGCCTATGCGCGGACGCCGGAAGTGTAGCTCGTGCTGGAAGATCACTGGATAATTGTCTTGGTGGGGCAGGCCTTGAGAAATTGTTGACTGAGGTTGTACTAGAATTGGGATTTGGCGAAGGGAATGCGTAAGAGGGGTTGAACTGCGGTTGGGGTGACTGGGTGTTTCGGGACTGGGCGGTTACTTGTGAGGAGCTGGAGGAATCGCTTTCAGATGCATTACTGCTTTGCGGCCGATTTTGATATGGGCCTGGTGACGCTGGTGCTCGGGGTAAGAAAGCACCGGGGCGCCTATACGTTGAGGTATTCATGTTCTTGTGAGTCCCTGTCCGGACGCCGAGATCGAGATCAGGGGACAGAGGCAGACTTTTGGACTATTACAAGCAAATCCGTGACTGCCTGATCTTGCACTAAACCCATTGTCTGCTTAAATACAAAGTTTTGGGCAGTGGTGAATGGTGGGGAAGTCATCGAAAGGCGCCCCCACTGGAAGCTTTTACATTGCGCTTTATTCTCCGCTACTCCCGCCCCGCAGCTTGTACCCACAACATCTTTGCGAACCTCAACATTGACTCAACTACAATGGCTTCAGCTTCAGATTCAACGAACCAAAACTCCGGTACGTCTCTCAAAGCAGACTACACAAGTCCCACCGCAAAAAACACCTTCACCCACTCCCTCCCCTCTATCTCAAACGCATCCACAAAAGAGAAGACAAACTATCTATCGGCGTTACGGAAGTCGGTCGTGAACTTACAAGACGAGGTCAATAGTTTTCTGACTACGAAGATGGAAGAGGATAAGGCTCTAACAGGGAGTGAGGGAACGAAGGTTGATGACAAGGCCGAAGAAGAGAACTACGGGGAGGAAAAGGTGGAAGAAGACGGCTGAAGAGCGGGGATCCGACTGGATTTGTACCCTTACATATCGAGCCTGGAGGTTCTATGGAAGAAATATCGCGCTTGGGGGTATCTATGAACCATACAATAGCTGAGATAAGTCAGGACACCTTTGGGGCGGAAATGGAAGCTATCACCCGCCACGGAATCCTCTTCATCACCGAGCCGAACAGCCATAATGGACAACAGTATTGCTATGACCGTCAGGAGTTAGCAAACCTTTGAGCAAACTTTTAATAGTGACAACTGAAAAATTTGGACCTACTCAGGCATGACCTTGATGACACTGCCACCAAATCTCTTATAACAGACACCACACACTCGATCATCAGTTACTACAACTCTTCTGTTCCGGCCGTCATTGCCTCCTCGGATACCGTCGCCAAGCCGTAGCTTAGCTTCTTCGCTGAAGGCCAGGGTGCTTCGCATGCCCGCCACAATCCTTCCCTCGTTGACAAGCGTGTTCGCCGTGCGTATCCTCCCTCGGAAGTACGACTCGAGCTCTTTGATGGGCAAAATTTCAGGAATCAGATTCAGCGTCGAGAATGCAGGCATACGGGCACCGTGTTTGGCTAATATATTAAGCGCTGGGCCCCACTGGGGTTTATGGGGTTGTGGAGGTGACAGGTAGAGTGACAAAAGTGTATGGTAGATCGATGGAGGAGCATCGTTAGGATCGGTGTCTGTTGCTCTACCATGGGGCGTAGGTGCCGGTGCGTTGGCCGTCTCTGTTAGAAAGATCTGGTTACAGTATTCTTCTGCTTTGTCGGCGTCCTGCAGCTGAAATACATATATGTCAAGAGCCTGCTTGTGCTGGCCCATGTTGCTGAGAAGAATGGCTCGCGCTTCGAAGAGATTGGGATCGTCCTTTGGTAATTGTTGAAAAATCTTAGAAGGCTGATAACATTTGCTTGTCCTCAAGAAGTCAAGAGTCTTTTCCTTCCATGCCACTCGATCATCGTCACTAGCAAAGAGACCCGATTTCAGACGCTCCATGTAAACGTTCACGAGTCGTTGGTGAAAGTCAGGTGTCCTATCGTTGAGCTCTTGGATGATATGCTCTAGGTAAGTTCTGGCCAGGCTCTTGTCGATGTTTTCCAAGAATTGAAGCACTTTTGGCCGGTCCAAAGTTTCTGCATTTTCGGAATCGGCCATAAAGACCTCCATGCCTAGTTTTGGATCTTTTCTCAATGGCCATTCTGCAAATTGCAGTATAAGGTCGATCATCTCCGGTGGAAGACTTTGCAAGTATGCCACGGTCCTTTGAGGACCATGGAGCTGTGGAGCCTCTTGATTTTGTTCCTCTACGTCTCCGAATTTCTTGAGTAATTCCAAGGCCGGACGATGAAGCTTCTTGCCGTAGAAAAAATCAACCAGGTCGTTGTACCGATGAGCTTCGATGAGTCTCTCATTGACCACATCTGGATCGCAGAAGTTGTCGATGCGAAACAGTGGTCCAGCAAAAGATGGACTGACGAACATATAGGCGCGGAAAAGCGTTGTGTCGACAAGTTTCGCGGTCTGAAGCAACTGGTTCTGGTCTTCGGACGCATTGAGCGTAGATTGTCCAATCAATGACGCGATCTCCCGTACTTCTATCTGAGACATGTTATCAAATACGTCAATTTTTACATCCCCATTTGTATTCAGGATCTTCTTGAACTTCGTCCTGGCTGACACTAGAAAGCCTCGAAGCTCTTCAGTAGCGATCTTGAGGTCTTTGCCTTCAAGTGGCTTATTTATATTTCGTCTGTCGTTGCCTTCATCGGTATCCTTGACGTTGCTTTCAGTTGACGTCTTAGTGGGAGGAGTCTCCTCGGGCGAGTGTTTGATATCCGATGCAACATCTGTGCCAGCTTCGAAATGATTCTCCTTCAAATTATCCTTGTGCAAAGGAGATTCTGGCGATGCATCCCCAGCAATGAATGGAGGGTACATACGAATCACTCTTTCTGGAGGTGCAGAAACTTCAGTGAAGAGGTCAATTGACTCTCGGTATCTTCGCTGGTCAAAAAGCTGTTGAGCTTTGATAATCTTGATATCTCGGACACGACCTTCTTTGTCCTTGAGCAACGCATCTTCTAGCATGCCAAGTAAGCTGAGTGCCTCATCCAGTCTGCCCTGCTCGACCAGTGCATCGATCTGGGCATCGTATTCCAGAGCCTTCATCCTCCAGATGCAACGATCGCTGAAAACGAGGAAGCCTTTGCCTGCATGAGCCAAACTGACAGTCGGTTGTGGCACATGCAATTGATGGGCAGATGGCAAAGATATCGTTTGCAGCAGGCTCAACGTCTCCGGATTTCTAACTTCCAATGTGCCTTTGGTCGCTTGGAGAGCCAGCAAGTACGGGTAGGAATAGCCAACGGCCTCTGGAGCAATAGACCAGGGAATCTGCCTTCGTCCGAGCGAGGTCGCGTCTGTATCAATGAAAAGCGTATTGATATCCTTTGCCAGTAGCATCTCCCCTTTCCCTAGCTGTGTTACCAAAGGTGGCGGAGAAGTCATGCCCAAGTATCCCATACTCGCAACTCCAGCGCCACTAAAGCGTCCTCCATCTTGTCCTGGTGCTCCCCCAATACTTCCCGGCCCAATTATATCGGTGATTGCGGAAGTCTCTACGTCGACTAGGACGTAGCTCGAATTGAGCCCAGCAATCATTCTTGTCCCAGTCGCCCATTTCAAAGTCCTAATGGTGTTGGCAAGCAAGATCTCTGACGTCTGAGGTGCCAGTTCACTATCATGCCACGACCACAGTAAGAGCCTCCTCTTTACAGCGACAGCTAGCCTGGAAACGATCGATGGTACGCCAGTAATTTCATCTTGGACCACGTTTGACGTCACCGTAAAAGTGCTCGCGCCCTTCGCTTTCACTAGAGTCTCTTGTAGTTCGTAACTTTGAAGGTCGTGGAAATGGACTTGGCCGTTCGAGAGAGAGACGAGGAGGTTGGCTTCTTTGACCACCGCTAGCTGCTCCACTTTGTATTTAGAGAACTTCTCTAGCTCTCGCATCAAATCCGCAGACTTAGAGCCTGACTGGGATACGGGCCTGTCTCCATCTGTTGAAATTGCGTTACTCTCGCCGGACTCGTCAATGGGTTCATTGACTCGGTAAATACGGAGGCTGCCCGTGCTTAGGCCGACAAGGAGACGGTCCCCTAGAATGCGATCAGTGAGGTGACTTTTATTTTGGGCCCAAAAGCGATATTAGTGATATTACCATAAGCAAGTACAGACTCAATCTTGGACTTGTCTCGCTGTTTGAGCTCGACAATTGGTCGAGCTGTGAATGCAGACAACATTGTTCCAAGTGTTCCCTTCTTCTTCGAATACTTTTACGAAAGCCCAAGTTTCAGTCATACTGGCACCAGAATTTCAACTGGGACCGTCTCTGCATCTACTGGAACGTGCTTCAAAGGACTGTCTTACTAGGGTTTGTCGTTGCGGAGTACGAGGCGATATTAAGCGCCGGGTAGCAAGTGTGAATCGAGAAACTTCAGTAAAAATCTGGGTATCTACCGCACGTCTCGTCACTATGTACTTCATGGGACTGCACCGTCTGCCGCATCAATACTCAACACAAGCAGCAGTGACCCTTGCTATGTCTTTCCACATTCACTCGATGCGTCCAACATCTTCCCAGCATTTGGGCAAATCCAATCCGGTGTCAACATGCCAACCCACAACACCACCAGTAAAGCAGAGAAGTATAGCATGAAATAAGCCCCAAGAGACTTGTTATTGAATGAACATTGGTATCTGGGATGAATCCAAAAATCATCGTGAAATCCACAACAATTTCACATTCCATCCGCAGAAAAATTCTCGATCGTTTCCATGTTCCGGAGCCCACAATATCTTGTAGTACCATCGTATGGGCCTCTCGCTAAGCACTCATGAATAACGCGGCGTACTATCAAGTTCCATCGGCGAGCTCTCGTTGTGTGAAGGAAGCTCCACGGCAAAATTTGCCGGATGTGAAGGTCGAGAAAACAACGGTGCAACATAATCGCTCGTTCTCACACTTGGTCTTGGGCTGTAATCCGAATACCTCGATTTGGACGGGTTCGCGATTGGCGGACTCCCTGTGTACGAGTATCGATCATGAGACCCACCGCTCACCACACTTTGGTCCTCGGAATAGCGTCCGCTTCCTGATCGCATTGACGTGGTGTCTTGATCTGACGGTTGGGGAGTAGGAGAGGTAGCGTCAGAATGGAAGCTCATTGGGTAAGAATCTCGGAAGCTCTGCTCAGCAAGTCTGGAATTGTGTACTTCTGCTTCGATGAGGTGGGCTTTCTGCACTAGCCTCTGAACTAAGGTCGAATGTGCCTTCTTCGTTGTCTTCTTCACAAAGCCACCCATTACGACATTGACCTTCATTTCGACGTCCTCTCGGAGCCATAGTCCTGTCTTGGGCACACCTAAACCGATCTCGACAGCTTGTCTTGGCTCTCCTGGTAGCGATCCACCTAGAGTCCATCTGCCTTTCATATTCAGCCCCATCGGAGCATAGATGTGAGACTGTAGACCATCAGATAAATCATTGAAGCAGACGTTGAACGTGACGCTGCCAGAATAAAGACCGCCGGGCAAATAATTGACTTTGTCAGTCACGGAGTACCATTGGCAGTGATACTCCTCTGCTGTGGCTTCTGATGGGGGTTTGATCGGATGACGTTCCGTGACGAGAGGATTCAAGTCAATCATCTCGACATGGTTGTGTAGGGTCTCCAGGACTGTGTCTCGACTGATACCAGCCGGAAGAGCAGTCACAGTGGTGAAGTGGGACTTTTTAGACATTTTCAAAAGGAGATAAGACTATTCTGAGTGCGAATTTCTGTGGGCAAGAAGTCACAAGCAGGATTATTCCAAAGCATATGGGCTTCAGAAACAATTATATGACCAAATGTCGAAGAGTACAGTAATATATTCGTAAGTCTGACGGCTTCAAGATTGTATTTTTGGACTTGCCAACAAGTAATCTAGCAAGAAGGCCCCAGAAAGCATCTTATAGATGTATATAGGAATACATGAATGTGATTTTCGGATTCCAGATCTTGCAGATGTACAGTCAAGTGAGATAAAGTATGCAGTAAGACTGGGACTGTTGGTGGGTCGAGGTCTATTTTTACTCCATTTAAAGTACCTTAATATAAACTCACCAGCATACCCGGAACTCAAAATTTCTCACCTAAAGTAAGAAAGATACTTTAGCGACTTACAGTCCCTCTACGAGAATGCGTCTCGTAATGGTAGACCCTACAAGCTAAGTCTTAGGTTACTAACACATCAGCCGGCACATTTCAACGCCTCACTTGACACATTCTTAGAATACAAGACAATTCTCCGAAGCCAAGAGATCTCTCAGAGAAGCTCGGCATCAAACATCCACTTCCTTGATACTCGAGACTCAAATCTGCCAATCGTACTCGAAGAAATTTCTGCAACAGCCCGCTTCTAAGCAGCAGGTCTTTCATTCAATTCTCCGACAATCTTGTGGGGTACTAAAGCTTGTTTCGTCTCTTCGAGCTGCGACGCGCTTATCGCAACGACAAGTGTCCATCGATTATGCGAACGTTTGAGAACAATCCTCTCATTGAGGGCATTATCATGGAATCAAAACCGACATACCTATCTGCACATCATCGCGCTTTCATCCCTCCCTAGCAGAAACAATCTATGACTTGCCTACTCTTTCTCTTTCATTCTCATGAAGAACACCCAAGACAAAACGCACAAAGTATCAGACTATGCTTCCCTTCTCCCCAAGGCGTTTCAGACCCTACATCTGCATCTCCCTTATCCTTCTCACCCTCTTCCTCTTCCACTCAACCCACTGCATACCCCCCTCCGAACATCGCCTCGGCATTTTCTCTGACGACTTCTCATTCCCTTTCAACATGCGACTGCTCTGGGCCCAAAAGTCGATTCCCAGCAACAACAACAATGAAAATGAAAGCAATCCGTCCGCTTCCCCAAACATGTTTGCGGATATCATCCCCACGCCTCAGAACTCCAACAATGACCACAACAACAACAACAACGACAATCAGACCTCAACAACAACCAAATACTTCGCCGTCGAAAATCTGTACGAATACGCTCTCAAATCTACTAGCTTCCGAGATGGAAAGGACGAGAAGACGCTCAGGAAGTTTCTGCAGCAATCGAATGCGCAATAGCGGTCCTCGTACGACCGCTCCTGGCGCTCAAAAGGGTAATCAGGAACAGGGAGAACAAAACATGCGTCGAGTTTAGCGCTTCCCCGCATCTATGGTGGGCAGACGGAGAGCTTGGGAGCTGCTAAACAAGATCATTGTCTCAAACTTCAAATCAAATGGAGATTCGGAAATTGGACAATTGCATATGTACATTACATACACACCAGTACGTACGTTACGTACAATATCCAAAGACCAACGTCCTCATGAACCCCTCCCCTCTTCCCCACCTCCCTTTTCCCATCTCCCATCCCCAATCTCCCATCTCCAACAACCCCCCCCCCCTTCCAACCCCCAAGCATCCCCTCCCCCCAACCCCCAAACCCCATCACCCCACCCTCACTTTCCCAGTCCTCATCTTCATCTTCCGGGTCCCAGCCACCCACATATAATGCAGCAACTCTTTTTTTTTCCCTTCTTCTTCTTCTTCTTCTTCTTCTTCTTCAAGATAAATTCGGTATGCATGTGGAACGGAGCGTGATGATTGGAGTGGATGAGATGGGATGGATAGAATGCAATAGGATAGATAGGATCGGATCGGTGTGTGGAATGGAATGGAGGTGGGGGAGGGCTAGGGGAGGTCGGTATGGATGAGATGCATGCATGCATGGATGCGGTTAGATGGGATGAATCCTACCTATATATGCCTTGTTTAAATCTTCAAAGAACGGAGGAAATGGAACAGAGAACCCGAACGGAAAAGAATAAAATCCTTACTCGCTAGTATACCTATTCGATCACATCATAATACATTCAAGGAAAGGTAAGGTAGTCTGAAACACTCAAGTCAGATCAAATCAAATCTGATCATCTCCCCTTCCTCATCCATTCCGGGGGAAAAGAAAAAATTCACAAATCAGATGTCATGGACGACTACCTATTTTCAAAAGAAAGCGGAAGGAAGAAGGGCGGCGTAGGTAGGTATGAGCAGGAGATCATTAGACAGTTGTCGTCAAGACCTGAGTTCACAACGTAGCATCAAGTTAATTGCATGCCGATTTCGGGAGTAGAATAAATCATGTACATAAAACCCCGTACCATTTCCCCCCTGCACTTGAATCAGGGCACACACACACGGAGCCCAGACATTGCCAAACATCATCAAGGTACCTTACTCGTCATGCAACCACCGCCCCAACTTTATTAGCGCCCATAGATTTGCCCAGTCCAAGGCGTAAAAGTGGGCCGTTCCCTTTGCCGGTGGACATCCTCAACCGCTTTCTCCTCGCTTCACCGCTCCTCTCTTCCCCCTGTGACGCTTTCTCGTCAACCCAGGCAATCTTTTCGATGCGGTAGCTCAAACCATCATGGTCATTTCCCCATGGCCGAGATCTGATGCCACGGCTTGTGAGTGAGGGGTAATTTTCGAGGGTTGGGAGGATGAGCAATGTCAGATGGAGGTCTCGGCCGGCTGGCGGAATCAGTGGAGAGGAGGGCACAGAGCTGAATTCGGTCTGCTTTGTTTCTGTGATGTCATTGGCCTTTTTAATCCCGAACATGGAACAATCGATGGAATCTCCCCAGTCGCCTCGTATCCAACCGGCATGAATTGCAGCTGCCAACGGATCGGAGTCGTCAGAATAAATGTCGGTACCCCAGACAGCACGGCGGAGGCAGACCTGCTCGCGTTCGTCTTTGGAAAGGTAGAATCGAGGAATACGGATTGTCAGGGTGCAATTTTCCTTGCCCTCAAAGCGCGGGATGGTAAAGGCGGAGGATGTATAGACGATCTTAGAATCGTACGACTTCGTTGCAGAAGGGGTTTCAATAGTTGGAGAGTAGAGGATCGAGCCCAGGTGTTGCCTTGGGAGTTTGCGGACACTTTCGAGGATCTGATCGTTGTTTATAGTCGTGGAAGGGATACGAGGAGCAGCCTTGTTCCCTTTCGAGTGGGTGTGGTAATGGATGGTTCCATCGGGATGATGATGGTGATGGTGATGATGGTGATGAGGAACGGGCGTTGTTGCGTTGCCAGTCGTACGTATTGGCGTGCCATTTTGTCCGTCTTGGCGGTGATGATGGTGGCTACGAAAGTCAGCTGGTTTCTCCAAGGTGATCATAGAGGCGACTCACTGATGGCCATGTTCATGATCGTGATGATGATGGTGATGAGTAGCTTTCCTTTTGACGCCTCTTGTTCCAGGTGGACCCGCTGTGCTTCGCCCATCTACGACTTCAATTTCCTTTGCATCGTCGTCTTTTACTTTCTTGCTGGCTCTCTTGCCTATCTTCGAGCCATTACGAGCTCTTGCAAAGTCGCCCAACTCACCGCGACCATTAAAAGGTGGCCTGCGCTCAGGTTCCGTGGCCGGCTTGGGGCTGGGCGGAGGAAATGGGGTCGAAGTGCCGCTGTTCATGCCCGTACTACTGACACCAGTCCCAAGACCAGCAAACATTCTTGAGAACTCATTCTTGATTGTCGGATCCGTGGATGGTCCACGCTTCTGGACCTGTGCGCCTTGAACAGCTTGAGGCATTGGAGAGGTACGGCCCACACGCTTATTCTCAATCGTTGAAAGCATACTCCTGTGATTTTGGCCAGCGTCTTCTCCGATCCTATTCGGACGGCTTGCTCCATCAGTGCTGGCGGTGCCATCCGAAGCTGAAGTGGCAAGCATGACGTTGTGTGGATACGCTTGCGATTGCCGCTCATCGTTGTTTTCCAGGAATCGAGGTCGTGAGACTGACGGGGAGAAACTCGTGGTCTGCTGACTCAGTTTTTGACGCTCTTCACGCAAACGCCGCAGGGAGTCCTCAGAAAATGGTCCCTTTTCCTTTTGAACGCTTGGTTTAACCTGTGCGTCACTAACAAGACGACTGGCATACGATTCCAACTCTGGCTGAGGAGCGCTGACGCTTGGCTCAGAGAAGACGGAGGATTGAGTCAAAAAAGGATAGCTCATCCCATTCAAGCGCTCTTCCCTGGTGTTACCGTGAGCCGCAGACTGGGCTTCTTGTTCCAAGCACCGTTGTCGCTCGAGCTGCTCTTGCCGAGAGAGGAAATCAAAGGACGAGACGCGATCACGAGTTGTGTGTCGCAATGCCTCATCTCTCGCTCTTGTTTCTTCCTCCTGCTTTTTCAGCGCTTGCCTTTGTGCCTCCACATCTGCCAAGTGTCTCTCATTCTCAAAATTTAGCGTGCTGTAGCCATTAGGCTGACTGTTTGGCCTGTTTTGCAGTCGCCCCATGCTGGGTCTTCTATCCCGCTGTCTCCACTCTTGTAGGATACCTGTCTCGGAGGTTGGGGAGTATTTTGACATCGTTGTTGCAGAGACTGGCCCGTTTTTGACGCCATCTGGTGAGGCTGCTTTGGCTGTGGCGTTGGATCTCTTAGGCGTTCCCCCGGAATATGCCCGGAAGGGGCGATTCACGGGGTCTTGAGAGACCTGCTGCTTTTCTGGGGAGCCCCGATGTAGAAACCCATTGTTGTTACTTGATCTTGTCGGAGAGGGAGTGGGTACTGCTTGTTGGACCAAGGAGGAGTAGGATGACGGGGGAGAAGTGCCGTTCATACGCGGGGTCGTAGCAGATTCTCGAGTTGACCGTCCTGGCTCGGTGCCGAGCATGGACGAAATTGACATGCTACTCCCAGGGCGATTGGTAGTGGATATCGCCGGTAGTTCTCGCACTCCTGAGAAAGGAGGAGGTGGAGGGGGGACTCGCGACACGGAAGCCGGCACATTGTATTGTGGCGAAGGTGGGAGCATCGGACGTCCACCGAAAGGTGGGGGTGGAGGGGGGGGAGGGGGATTGTCGTGTGCAACTAAAGACCACATTTCAAAATTAGCAAAAATGCGACGTAGAAAATCATAGACGGCCGAGAAAGCCGAAGGTGCGGAGAAAAGGAAGTCTCGTGAGCGTGAAAATTCTGGAGAGAAGTTATGCGCACAGATACAGACTTACCTCCGTACATTCTAGGGGAACTAGGGCGGTGCCCTGACTGACGAACAGCGTCTCTTTGCATCGAGGGATCTTGCAGAGAAGGAGCGAAGGATGATGCAGCAGTAGGCGGCGGAGGGGGCAAGCTCGATCCTGCTAAGCTGGCGTTAGCAAAGTTGCCTAATTATAACCTCGGTATATCTTAGAGTTTAATTTAGCTCCCGCCTTTCATGCAACAGGGGCCGGCGCTCGGATCCGAGCTGTGGGGAAAAACAAAAAAACAAAACAGTATGTAAAACCGTGCTCGTTGGGAACACCAAAGTCGAGTGCAAACAAATCTGTGAAGGCAACGACACGAGGCTTGAGGAGATGAAGTTTGAAAGAAACATAGCAAAGTGAAACAAAATCAGGTCACCATGTTTCTCCGATCCCCTTATGCAACCTGCAGAGTGAGACACCTGCGGGCGCAAGTTGGAGATATGTCCGTCATGCAATGCGGTCCATGCATCGCGGATAAAGAGATCAGCAGCTCTGATCACAGACCCACACACACACACGGATTCAGCACCCAGATGAAAGCAAATCTCATCTCAACAAGCGCAAAACCGTGCTTGGGCAGTGGGAGCCCTAGGCCCCCCAACATGTAATTGGAAACACCGACAAATTCAATATGCGGTACGCAGCAATGAAGGACACGGAGCGAACATCTTCAGCATGACAGGCAATGAGATCCTCACCTTCCGTAGTGTACTGCCTGTATCGATCCGCCCTTCCATTTCCTATCCGTGACATCCAAGATCCACTGTGATTATTGTCTTGCGGCTTTTCGCGCATCTCCATCGCAGTACCCAAAGCGTCACGAGGTAAGCTTGCAGCGTAGGAACCGACAGCAAATGGACCTTGCGACAGCGGTTTCGGCGGCTCTTGTCGAGACTCATCGCGTTCATTTCTACGCGGAAGGAAAGGATCGTTGTTCAGACTCGGTTGTAGGCGGTGTGGAGGTGCTTGTAGAGTATAGGGAAGAGGCGGTATAGGAGCTTGTCGTGGATCGCTTGCGCTTGACTGAGAAAGCGGTCGTGTCAACGGGATCTGTAGATTGTTTCGGGATTCCATTTTTTCCCTCGAACTGTGGGGGCCGATTTGAGGTGATGACGGTGTAAGAAGGAGGATCAGTATTTGTGGAGAACAGGTTCGGAGTGGCTATAGGGTTTGATATTCTGTTGGTGGAGATCAAGAGAGGATTTGGTGACAGTGAAGTGTAAGAAGGAAGAGGAAAGGAGGTGTAGGTTGGGTGTGGGTTGGGTAGGAAGGAAGAGTAAAAAGTAAGGTACGTAGCAATCATGACAACGATCTTCCCACACAATCAGCTCAGGGCTCAGGGCCAAGAGCTAAGTTTACTGGTCAGCTAAGGCAGATGTACTTTAACTTAATTTTGGGGGGTGACGCTTTCCACAATCAAAAGTTTAAAATCTTATGTTGACTTTCCCCTGCTACTTTAATCCCTGCACATGCAGATAAGGTAAGGTACTTTACTTTAGGCACCATTTAGTGCTTTTGTTTCAAGGTACCTAGGTAAGGTACCTTACGTATTGCTGTTATTGTGCCAAGGCGAGATGGAAGAATATTCATTCGTGTGAAATCTATGATTTATTGCAAACAACCTCGTTGACTCGTCATCTTTCAGGCCTGACCTTGCATACACATCTCGCTGATAAGCTGAGCACTGCACTGCGCGCCTTTCCTTCGGAGAAGTGATCCTCGGTTGGAAGGCTATCCGTGGCACGTGCGTGGTCCATGACACCAGCATCCATCCTCTTAGGCATGGCCCGATTCACCAAGGACAATTTCTCTCAACCATGACATGTTACCTCCACCTGGATCTCCAGCGTCATCTTGGGCCATGTACAGAGCGCGACTCGCAGCACTCTTCCGGGGTGCGGATCCTCGAGTCTGCTCAGCATTTTGGCTCTTCGGTAAATCCATCTCCAACTTTCCCCTTAACGTGGACATTCTGACATGTGCCCCTCTTAGGTCTCATTAACAACGTCCTCTATGTCATCATCCTCTCCGCTGCCCTCGATCTTGTCGGTCCAGCTGTCCCCAAAGGCGTTGTGCTCCTTTGCGATGTCATACCCTCCTTCCTTACGAAGCTGTGCGCGCCCTACTTCATCCACGCAATACCGTACCCCGCCAGAGTCCTCCTGTTCTCGGCCTTTTCGGCCCTGGGAATGCTCCTCATAGCCCTAAGTCCTCCATACACGGATGGAGGAACGATAACAACAAAAATGACTGGCGTTGTTCTGGCTTCCATAAGCAGTGGTGGGGGTGAGTTGAGCTTCATAAGTCTGACGCACTTCTACGGTCCCTTCAGTCTGGCCTCCTGGGCGAGCGGTACCGGCGGAGCTGGGCTGATTGGTGCGGGGGCATATGCGCTAGCCACCACGACCTTGGGGCTAAGTAGCAGGAATACAATCTTCGCCTCCGCTTTTCTCCCGGTCGTAATGCTCGTCAGCTTCTTCATCATTCTTCCGAGGAAACCAAATACCCGGCAAGCAACTGCATATATGGATGTATCGGAAGCTTCACGCACCACTGGAGATGAAGGCACCGAGGTTTTGGAAGCTGAGGACGCTCCGGAAGAAGAGGGATTGCTCTCACAATCTTCAGGTTTGAGAGGCTCGAAGCCCTTTGTGAGGTCCAGAAGTCAATCGTGGATAGCAATGTTCCTTCAGAACCTGCGCCGCTCACGCTCTCTGTTCTTCCCTTAGTAAGAGCCTCATTCCCTCCTAAGGTGCCACTTGCACTGCTGACCTCCCTAGTATGCTACCGCTCCTACTGGTCTACATCGCCGAGTACACTATAAACCAAGGAGTTGCACCTACACTTCTATTTCCTTTGAAATCAAGTCCTTTCAGGCACTACCGTGCATTCTATCCGACATACAATGCTATATACCAATCTGGCGTCTTTATCTCTCGTTCCTCGACCCCGTTTCTTCGCCTACACAATCTCTATCTACCATCGCTACTGCAGTGCCTAAATCTAGCCGTTTTAATATTGCAAGCATTGTTTGACTTTATACCCACTGTTTGGATCGTCTTCGCGATAGTGTTCTGGGAGGGTCTTCTTGGTGGCGCGGTGTATGTCAACACCTTTGCTGAGATCAGCGATCGGGTCACAAAAGATGAGCGGGAATTCTCGCTGGGGGCAGTGACAGTCAGTGATAGTGGTGGAGTTTGTATAGCGGGCTTCATCGGCATGGCACTGGAGGTGGGATTATGCAACTGGCAGGTCAAGAACGGTAGGGACTGGTGTCGGCAACTTTGATAGTTGTGGGGGTATATCGTGATAGATAGGATCGAAATTATCCAGACATTCATCTCGTTTCCGTTGAAAGTCGTTATACTCATCGCTCTTTAGGCGCCATTTCTTGCTGACCTTTGGTTCCTTTAATCTCTTCTTTCGAATTCAACGCTACTTCCATGGCCTGCTCTAACTTTCCCACTCCCTCTTCTATCTCCTGGTCGCTGATGATCAGCGGCGGTACAAATCTCAACGTGTTAGTCCCACAAGTAATAATCAGCAACCCCCTCTCCCGAGCTGCCGTCACAATGGGCGTTGGGTCCTGCGTTAGCTGTAATCCTAGGATCAAGCCTCGGCCTCTGACCTCTTTAATAACCTCTGGAAAGCGTTTCCGTAGCCTATCAAGCCCCTTCCGGAGGACCTTCTCTTTTTGCAAAACCCCCTGCTGTAGCTCTGTTTCTGACAATCTTGAAAATATGTAATGCGCCAACCGACAGGCTAGTGGGTTCCCGCCAAACGTCGTGCCGTGATCCCCGGTCACCACGCACTCGGCTACTTTCTCCGTCACCATTGTTGCCCCAATCGGGAATCCGTTTCCGAGCGCTTTTGCGGTAGTGAGGATGTCTGGGTGTGCTGATTTGGGGAGATTCTGGTGCGCCCATAGCTGCCCTGTGCGCGAGAGTCCGCATTGGATCTCGTCGTATATCAGCACGGCGCCTACTTCGTTGCAGCGATCGCGCAGCGCTTGGAGGAATGAGGGCGTGGCTACGTTGACGCCGCCTTCGCCTTGGACGGGCTCGATTATGACCCCGCAGGTTTTTTCCGTCACGAGGCTCTTGACGCTGGCTTCGTCGTTGTAGGTGCCGTAGACGAAGCCTGGAACCATGGGGCCGAAGGGCTTTTGGTATTTGGGATTCGGGGTCGCGGACAGACTGCCCATCGTTCGCCCGTGGAAGGAGTTGTGGAAGCTGACGATCTCGTGCTGCGAGCCCGACGGCTGCCGTACCTTGCCCACTTTCCGGGCGAATTTGATCGCCGCTTCGTTCGCCTCGGAGCCGGAGTTGCAGACAAAGACTTTGGACGCGTCGCACATGGCGCCTGACGCGCGCGTCTTTTCGACCATGAGCTGGGACAGGGCGCCGGTCCAGGGGTTGTGGTACAGGTTCGAGGTGTGGATCAGCGTCCGCGCTTGCTGGCCGATCAGTTTCGCCATCTCGGCGTCGCAGTGGCCCAATGCGTTGACGGCTATCCCGGCGGTGAAGTCGAGGTATTTGCGGTTCTCAATGTCCCAGAGGTAGCTGCCGGAGCCTCTGACCATCATGGGTGGGGGGCGGACGTAGGTGGCTACCATGTATTGGGCGTGCTCGTTGACTATGGCGGCGGTTGGGGAATCGTGGGGTGGGTCAGGGGTTGGAAGGGAGAATTCTTTCTGTGGGCCGTTGTCAGCTTGTTCGATTGGATTGAGGTGGGGGAGACGAGCCGTATAGTCGGTTTTTGTTTCTTCTGGCTGGCTTTGTGTGGGGACCGCCATGGCGGAGGCATTGCGTTTTGGAGTAATTGGCTCGTGGACGGCATTTTTATAGACGCTGTTGTAGACTGTTCTTGATCGTCGAACGGCGTTACGGAATGCCATGACAGGACGATGTGGATCAATTGAACCTTGAGAGAGCGAGAAAAAGGACGAGAAAAAACGAATCACCAATTCGGCAAAAGAAATCGCAAAACCATAGGGCTGAAGTGGGTTCTGCGCTTGCCTTATCGATAACGAACGTTGACGCGCTAAGCGTCATGTACTCGTAGACAAAATGTCGCCCCTCGAACACTCCTCTTTCATCTGATAGGACCAGCATCATCTTTTGATCGTTCATTATAAATATTTCTACCTCTTTTTGAAATAAATCACAATGCAATCCGCTCGCCCATTTGCCTTTCGATCTCAACTCTCTCGGCGTCTCTTCTCCTGCGGCCCTCATCTTCGCGCCGTCCCTGCGTTCGCCTCTGGCCCAGCACCACCCCGTCTCCCAAAAGAGGACCAGGAGCTATATGAGGAGTTACAACGATCTTCGACAGGGGCTTTTAGTACCCCAAAACCAACGGTCGTCATCAACCAGTCACCCGCCACCACTTCAGATGCTTCCCCCGGATCGAGGCCACAGATCAATCAGTCGCCGCATGCCGACGCTGCTGCAGAACCCTCGATAGAACAAAAAATTGAGAATATCAATGCGAAGGTAGAGGCAAGGGGTAATGGGGAAGAGTTGCACCCGGATGTGAGAAGAGGAGTTCTGCCTGAGTTCGAGGGAGAAAGAAACCCAAAGACTGGCGAAACAGCGGGACCTAAGAACGAGCCGCTGAGGTGGGGTGGATCGGGGGATTGGAGCTACAATGGAAGGGTTACGGACTTTTAGTTCAAGTCTGCTCGGCTGTTGAAGACGTTGGGCTTGGAGGGTGATTGCACTTTTGCTTATTGGCACAAGCGACTGTACTAAGGATAAAATTGCGAGAAGGGCATTGGGTATCTGAAAGTGTTGTTTGGCAAAGCTCGTGCTCTGAGATCTCACCATCTGATAGTTCTGATAGTGCAGTACCTTTGCTGCTTATTCAGAGTCTTTAAAGTTTGAGTACATGAGACCTGCGCGCTCGAAGATGAAGATATTGTAACGATATCAGCGGCAACTCGAAACGTTGGATTTGTCTTAATAATTGTATGCCACGAATCAAATGATCAAGTACTTGTCGTAAAGAGGCGGCGGCAATGTGTAGTGCATTTTTGCGGCAATAAAATTCGACTTTTGAGTCACACATGAACAAAGAATCGCTTCCCAACTTCCCACCGCTCCTCATACTTCCTGCACTTCCTACATCACGCCATGGAGCACATCAAGGAGACGTTCGCGCAATGCAAAAGGGAAAAGCGCGCCGCGCTGGTCACGTATGTGACCGCAGGCTATCCTACCGCAGATGAAACGGTAGACATATTATTAGGAATGGAGGCTGGCGGCGCTGGTAGATACCAATATTCAGGAGATATTCATATGCTTATTGTGTTATAGATCTCATCGAACTTGGCCTTCCTTTCACGGATCCTATTGCAGACGGTCCCACAATCCAAAAGTCGAATACTCAGGCATTGAAGAATGGCATCACGGTCGAGTCAACACTGGAGACAGTACGCAAAGCAAGACGAAAGGGACTAAAGGCGCCAATTTTGTTTATGGGCTACTATAACCCTTTATTGAGCTATGGAGAGGAGCGCATTCTGAAAGATGCTAAAGAGGCTGGTGTCAATGGCTTTATTGTGGTTGACTTGCCACCAGAAGAGGCCATAAGATTTAGGAACTTTTGCACTAAAGGAGGGTGAGACCTGGCTTTCATTGCTCCAATCTGTGCGGTACTGACTTGGGTCACTCGTAGCCTCTCATATATCCCACTCATTGCACCTGCGACCTCGGAAGAACGCATGAAGCTACTTTGCAAGATCGCCGACTCTTTCATATATGTCGTCTCACGAATGGGTGTGACTGGTGCTACAGGAAAGCTAAGCACAGGAATTCAAGAGCTTGTTGATCGTGTTCACAAGTATTCGAATAATGTACCAGCTGCCGTTGGGTTCGGTGTCAGCACAAGACAACATTTTTTGGACGTAGGAGCAGTAGCTGAAGGAGTGGTCATAGGGAGTCAGATAGTCATGACCTTAGCTAATGCTCCCGCCGGTCAGGGTGCTCAAAAGGTGGAAGAATACTGTTCTGAGATCACTGGTCGAAAAGTCGGGAAGCATACGGTTACGAATGGAGTTAAAAAGTCAATGGAAGAGGAAAAGCCATACGCCAATGGCGGTCAAAAATTGGAAAACGGTCACGGGGACAACGAGGAGCCAGTACATGTAGATGAGGTCATTAAACCGGGACAAAACGGTAGCGGACCTGGATTAGCAACCCAACTTGAAGCTCTGAACACAGATGGCGGCGATAACGCAGCTATTCCGTCACGATTTGGCGAGTTTGGAGGCCAGTATGTGCCCGAGTCGCTGATGGACTGTTTAGCGGAACTTGAAGAAGGCTTCAACAAAGCAAGAGACGATCCTAAGTTCTGGGAAGAATATCGCTCATACTATTCTTATATTGGCCGACCCGGCCAGCTCCACCTCGCCGAGAGACTGTCAGCCCATGCGGGCGGTGCGAACATTTGGCTGAAACGAGAGGATCTGAACCACACCGGAAGCCACAAGATCAATAATGCACTAGGCCAGATACTGGTGGCTAGGAGGCTAGGCAAGACGAAAATCATTGCAGAGACAGGAGCTGGCCAGCATGGAGTTGCGACGGCTACTGTATGTGCCAAGTTCGGCATGCAATGCACGATCTATATGGGTGCAGAAGATGTCCGGAGACAGGCACTGAATGTCTTTCGGATAAAACTGCTCGGCGCCAAGGTCGTAGCGGTCGAAGCTGGGGCAAGGACACTCCGCGATGCTGTCAATGAAGCAATGCGAGCTTGGGTCGTCGATCTGTCAACAACTCACTACCTCATCGGCTCGGCCATCGGTCCTCATCCATTCCCTACAATTGTTCGCACATTTCAATCTGTCATCGGCAACGAGACGAAGGAGCAGATGCAGGAACTGAAAGGCAAGCTCCCAGACGCCGTAGTAGCATGTGTAGGCGGTGGAAGTAACGCATCGGGAATGTTCTATCCTTTCGCCAACGACCCAAGTGTTAAGCTACTCGGCGTTGAAGCCGGAGGAGACGGCCTAGATACCGATCGCCATAGCGCCACTTTAACAGGTGGCAGCAAAGGTGTCTTACATGGTGTACGAACTTATGTCCTGCAAAACAAACACGGCCAAATATCCGAAACCCATTCCATCTCCGCAGGTCTCGACTACCCGGGCGTCGGGCCCGAACTGAGTTCCTGGAAAGACAATGACAGGGCGAAATTCATCGCAGCTACCGACGCCGAGGCCTTTGTGGGGTTCAAACTCCTGTCCGAGCTGGAAGGTATCATCCCGGCTCTTGAGACGGCACATGCGATCTGGGGCGCGGTGGAATTGGCAAAAGAGATAGGCAAGGGGAAGGATATTGTGATTTGTTTGAGCGGGAGGGGGGATAAGGATGTCCAGAGTGTGGCGGATGAGTTGCCGAAGATTGGGCCGGCGATTGGGTGGGATCTGAGATGTAAGTGTCCCTTTTTCCACATGCCTACATTTTGCCCCCTCCCTACGTTCGTGGAAACGTGCAGCTATGGCCGTGGGCTAATATTCGTGTGTCTCGATAAGTCTGAGTAAGGATCTGTTCACAGATGAAGCAATTTCATTCTGCAATCATTCACGAAGAACAAAAGTCTATGACCTTGCCAATAAAAAGCGATTTCCTATTCTTAGAGCAAGGCCTTGATCAATCTCTTTCTTTTTCCTTGCGGTTTTCCCTTTCTCTCCATTCAGATATGATAAAAGTCCGTACGTCTGTATATATCTACAGAATAGGAATCCTGCTATACGATGCAAAGAAATTTCGATCCATCTCTTCTTCATTCTGGATCTCATATATATGGAGGGTGGCTGACTCGCCTATTCGCTCGCTCCATTTGCTCGTTTTACCTGTTTTTGGGTTGGGTTGGGTTGCATTCGAGCCAATATCATTGAAGGATATGGAAAACGGAATGGGTGGGTTGGGTTTTGGTGGCTGCTAGCTGGGGTTTGTATGGCTACGTTGTATGCTTATGATGTATGTAGTATAGTAGTGTACATAGATATCGCCATCCAGGCATCCACGCTTTTACATTATGCAATCCCTATATCTAAATTTTTTTTCCAGCTTCTATGAAAATATGAAACCCCCCCCCCCACCACCCTCCACCACCAATTCACATGCCGAACCATGTCCTTACTATGACGGACCCTCATGACCACCTCTCATCCTTTCCCTATCCCTCCTTCCCCTGCAGAATTTGCAGCAAATCGAGTATAGTGGAAGGAGGATTGGTCATATGATGAGTTCGTAAGGGAGAGTGGGATTTTCGTGGTGGAGGGGAGGTAGTTGCTTTCGGACTCGTTCAACAGGGGCTGGGAGAGGACAGGGAGGGTTTTGTTTAGACTGGGTTGGGGTAGGATGAGGTTCTGGTTGTGGGTTTGTGGGTACGGTCTCTGAAGAGGGAGGGGAAGTTGGGAAGGGGATGGGGGAGAGAGGAGGATGAGGGTGGAAGTATGGAAAGTGGGTAGGTAAGATGGGTTGAGGAAAGGCAGGGGAAGAGGAGCAACGGGGAAATGGTAACAGGAAAAGGGGGTTATGGGAGAAGAATGGCACGGTGGATTACAGGGTGTAATGGGGAGAAGAGTAGCAATTGACCCATTGAAAGCCTTGAGGGAAGGATTTGTATACGCTGATGAGGTGGAAGGAGAAAATGTTGCGGTATCAGAAGTTGGTATTTTGGTAGGGAGAAAAGGGCTGTGAGGCGTATAGTCGAATAGGATAGGGATAAAAGAGGAAATGAGGGATTGGGGGGATAAGGAGAAAAGGGAGGGGTAGGTGGGGGATAAGGGGTACAATAAGGAGAAGAGGTTCGGGGAATAAATGCGAAGTTAGGGGGAAATCATGTTCGAAACTAAGGGGTAAACGGGACTGTCAATTTAGTAAGTACTGGTACAATTTCTTATGATATGTGTAGGAAGAAGTACATGTAGTCAATGGCCCAATCTTTCCCTCCCTTGTGGTGCTCGATACTTGACGTGCCGCCATCCCGCCGGATCACGGCATAAAAGTTTGGGCGTATGTTCTTTTTCTCTTTCCCGTATCTCTCCCTCACCCCTCCCTCTTCCACCCCCTGTCCTGCTCAACCCGCATTCAGTACCAGAAACGCATCGCGTATCTGCCTCTCAATCCAACCGTCCGGTGCCAATATCTGGAATTCGCTAGGCATGCCGTGCGCAAACGGGATCAAGCGTCGCACCAAATATACCCCCAGGTACCGGCCCACGGGATCGTAGGCCTCAGTAAAATCGAGCGTCAGGTGGGCGAGATTTAACATGGCGACGCGGTCAAACTTGTCCTGCCAAGTGTGAATGAGCTGGTGCCGGATGGCGTCGTAGCGTTGCGCGCGTGCCAGACTACTCTGTGCGACCTGCAGGGGGTGGACGGCGTCATGGTGATTGGTAGACTGGCTACTGGCAGTCGGGCCGAGTGCCCGAGGGGTCATGTACGGGGTAGGGGCCGCGGCGCTCTCTTCGGCGAGTTGTTGCCATTCTAGCAGGTCGGGCGTGTCTGCGTTGCTGAAGCTGAGCTCCACGGATCGGATTTGGAGGGCGGCTTTGTTGGGGGTTTGCAGGGAGAATTCCGTGGTGCTTTCGTTGTAGGGTTTCTCGGTCATGAATCGCATCGTCTTGTTGAGAGGGCCCTTGCTGACGACCCAGGTGTTCTTGGTCCAATACTGTTCGTGGCATTTGCGGTAAAACGCCCTGTCTAAGGCTAAGAAGACGTTCATGATTGGAGGATCTTTGTGCGGATGGATCTTTCGGGGACCAAAGGCTTCTTCGAAAACCATATCCATGATCATCTGGCAGATTTCTGCAGGTATGCTCATTATCCGCTCTTGTAAGTGTTCGTAGGCAGCAGCAGCATGCCAAGGACCTTGACCTGGTCCGGCCGCTGACTTATGCTTCGGAGGCGCTCTAACTTTTCTATTCGGACGCGGAAGGTGAGAAAGCACTGCCGTTCTTGATTGGTTGGATTTAGATTTGTGTGTTCTCCCAGCTACCCTGCTCCCGCGCTCAGCGCTAAGGACGTCTGGGGAGTTCGCATTGGAGTTCTGGCTCGACAGGCTGCATTCGGATATGGACTGGGTATCTGATTTGTCCGCGCTCTCGGCGCTAAGCGCTTCGTGGGTGGTCCCGTAAGAATGCCCTGTCGGACGGCTGTTGAATGAGATAGGAGTTGTCCTGATGAGCGGTGGTTCCAAAGGTTGCTGTTTCTTTGCTCCATGGTCTCGACATGACCCTTGACCCATCGAAGCCATTTGACTCTGGCTGTTGGAGGAGGTGATGGACTTTGGATTGGGATTTGGGGCAATTTGTTCAGAGAAAAGCGTGTCAGCATCCTCCTCTACTCCCCTTGAGCTTTCGTCATGCGTCTGGGATGAAGACATTGAGGGCAACAGGCAACGCCAGATGCAGCTCCTTATCAATCCAGAGCCTTTTGTGAACGCGAGGGTTCTTTTGAAGGCTACTGGGTCTGAAGACTGGCTGGAACCTTTGTCGCGCTAGGTATTACTGCATTGGCTTAGCATCGAACCCAAGCGGGAAAGAATCAAGAAGTCTACCTTTTGTGCCACGCATCAATGATACAAAGTTCCATTAGTGTTGGTATCCGAACCGGTGGGTTGGGTCGAGTTATGAGCAGTCGAAAGGACTGCTGGCCAAGCACATGATGTTCATTATGGACAAGGCGCCAAGGAAGCTGGGGTGCTGAGAATGTTGATATCGTTCGAACGGAGATTGATCACAAGACTCTCCAACAATCCATTGATGCCGGACTCGTCAGACATGGAGGCTTTCATCGCAGTCTGATGAACACAGCTGTGTAAGGCACCTATCCGACCAGCCTGTTTCACCGCTGTTTCTTTGATCCGGTCTGGCATTCGGTAACTGCCGGGCAAATTTTAAGAGTGTTTGAGTCGATTTTGCGGGGTTGGTCTGCGCTGTGCAGATAGTCAAACCCGCAGGGAAAAGCCTCGGCAAGAATTAACGACGAGGACTTTGATTCTGGGTACAAAGACTGCCAATCGGCACTTTAGCTCGATGCTCGGACTAGATGAGCTCGTGGTTTTAGCGAGAGGTTGTCCGTGCATTAGGTTTTGATCTCGCCAATGGGGGCGGACGATGTCGTTGAGGCTGCACCCAGCTCGCATACCCTGAGTCTAACATCTTTTAGGCTGCAGAAATGATCGCTGGAAGTGTACATGCCCAGTTTGCAAGAAACTTTCACTCAGATCGCAGGAAGCTTTCCTCAAAATGTTTCAATTTCTTGACTGGGATTATTTTCAGTTTTCAATGCTGGCGGACTGTGGAATGTATGCCCGACGAAAGACCAGAGCAAGTCACCGATCCTGCAAGAAAACGCGGAGGCAGAGAACTCGATTCCCTCTAAGAAGTAGGACAAGGCCAGTGTTTGTCAAAGGGTTGCAGCAGCTACAAACCTGACGCTATGGAGGTATTCGCCTATTGCAAGATCTCTCTGCCATCCAACCTGGGACGCGGATCGGTGCGGAAAAATACGCGCAGCAGTAATTCAGGCAGCCACCACCAAGCACAAGCCAGTCGTAGATCCACGGAACGTTTGCTTGAACGATCCAATAGGCTGGGAAACAACACCTGCAACTGGGCACTGGGTCCGGGCTTCTCGAGCTTGAATACGAGAATAATGATGGAGCACTTGAACGCCACAGAATGTCTGTCACTGTCATGCGTCATGCATACGGCTTATAGTTGCTTTTTATAGGATATTAGGAAGGAACAACAGAATTTTTGGTAAGACGGTGGATGCATGTAAGCAGAAGCTGGGACTGAAATGCTAGCCTGAGCAACGGCGATTGGTATGACGGTAAGCGCAATGGCGAGACTGACGTCTCTCTCATTTCTTTTTTTTCCTTCTTTTCTTTTCATCATCAAGCGTGATCAGACTTTAGACTTTCAGCATCACCTTCTTGTTCGTTGGTGAAGATTGAGTCATGGTTCATGCATGTCAGAAACCTACTGGAACGTGAACACGCTACACTGACAAGCTTTCAAGGACGGGTGAAGGGATTGCAGTGATGCAGTCGCAGAGATCGGAAGTATAGCCCAAAAGCCTCTAGACCCTGAATATGTGTGATTAGTGATAGACGACTTTATGCCATCATACCAAACTCGTACGTCAGTGCTCCGTGCCCAGAGGGGTATGAATGGAGAATGGAGAGGGTCAAGTTTAGAAAGTCACTGTCGGTGCTGACGTCGGTCTTGTGGTAAGTGTAATAAGGAAAAGGCATAAGGTAGGCCTACTTTTGCATTGACATTACCGTTGTGGTGGGCCCGGTCAGTCGTAGTCTCATCAGGCTTGCCTACTTTTGCTTTACACTAACAAAACAGCCTGCCATATCATTGGTACGGCTAATGACTATACCCCGGCCTGGACATAAAGCTAATCTCCTTTCTGACACTCAGACTTTCTAACGCCGTAAAAAGTAAAAAGGTCTGGGCACACCTCCTCAAGAATCATACCTTACATTATGCTACCTACCTAAAGCATCTCGGGCATACAGACGTCATTGTTGAATATCAAGCCAAAAACATCTCCTTCAATTTTCGATGCACTCGTCATGACGCTGTGGGGGCTATCTTTGCCAAGGGCAGAAGACAAAGGTGCCGTGGGCAGCTATCAGCCGCAAATTAGACTAGGTATTCGTACGTCAGACGCAATGCTGACTTTGGACGTCTGGACATCTCAAGGCTGCGTGGCACACACTCTCGGGGATCGTTCCGCCGGACATACATCCGTTAACTGCATTATGGGATATCTTGACCTCGTGCATCTCCTTGTTGCTGATTTGCCTTCACCCCACCTGACTTGATCAATCACGTTTTTACTGAGTACGCGGCATAAGGATGGGAAGGAATTGTGGCATTGCTCTCTTCTCTCGTATATTTGCAGAAGAATGACGATGTCAAGTCTGATTCTCGACAGCTAATTCTCGACAGATCTGGAGCGTCATTGTCGTCGTTGATCATCTATCTAATCTGCGCATCATATTGGAGGCTGGATGTGACTATTGGTAGTGGGACGACCTGACTCAAAATCGCCAGATACGCTAACGGTCAAGGAGTGTAAAAGTATTCGCATAAATGCCAGCGATGATATCAGAGCCTCAGTTTGACTTCGCTTGTAAGGAGCTGTTATTTGTCACATCGTCAGGTAGAAAGCCAACGGAACCATACGACAACTTGAGCTGCGCCAAGCTCAATTGCTCCCTGATTGTACTAGGAAGCCATATAACAATGATTCCCTGGTCTCTCTTTCTTATTTCTCATTGATAAGTCGTATTTTCAAGCGACATGTTGCTCAAAGAGCCTACCGGAGATGTTATGGTAAGAAAAAGATTACCATGTTCGCCTGCAAACAGCTGTCAGCCAGTGTTATTCTGGAATCCTTATTTCCGGGTTTGTCACTAACCAAGCCCTCTAACAATACCCCCTTCCTTCTGTCTGAGGCAGACTGAATATACAGCAGTTATAGCCTCCCACATACTGTACCAGGAAGCGGTGTCTGACTCGCGTTTCGTATACCAAATGCGAACAAGACACTTCCTGTCATCTCCACCCAAACATCAATTAGAAATTCCAAGCTGATCACAATTTGACGGCTTACCAGACTCGATAAAATACGGTAATTGGATTTGGGCTTGCGGATCTGTTTCCGGACCAAACACCAGCGGGTTTTGTGATGCAGGCATGCCGCTCAGTATGTCCGTACATGATTTCCAAGATGGAAGACTACCTCGACATTCCACATCAGACTGGTATTTGCCGAGGACGAGGGCAAGATTGTCATCGCTGCCTGAAACCAGTCAGTATCCGTTGCAATGCACAATCACCAAACTTTCTCAATCGTGATGTTCTTTTGACATACTGAAGTGGGTAGCAATCCCTCCCTGTCGCGCTCTCGATGCACAACTCAGGAGTAGATCAGACGCCGCCTCGCGCAGTTGACTCAGAGTGGCGCTGCCAAACTCGGCCCCGTCGAGCAGTACTGGTTGCAAGTAACACAGCGCTTCGTCTTCCAGAATATATATTAGCTTGACACATGAACGCAATGGAATCAGTGAGTGAGGTCATCTCTGGGACCACAAACCACCCATCAGTCTGTACGGTAGAGGGAAAAATTTGTTCGTGCTGACGCTGTCACGTTGTCCGAATCTGATCAGAGTCCGCCCAGCTGATTGATGCGCAACTGCGCTTGTGCAGTCGCCGACGTCGGGATTGATTCCGTAATCATCACCATCGCACTTGATTACTGCGTCCTTGGATAGAGATGTGTTCAGCACAGATGGCTTTGGAGTAGAAACCAGATTCAAATTCAGCGATTGAGGAGGCTGCCGGACATCATTTAGGTCAGACTGGAGCGTCTGGTCGCTGACTGCTACCAAAGGTTTCGCGAGAAGCGTCGAGGCAAAGCAGCAAACGAACAGACACATGAAGCTGGAGACCGTCGTCATTGTTCTCGAAAACCTGCACGGACTGTCGATGAGGCGCGCTCGACGCTCAAGTATAGCGAGGAGAGAAGTCCTGACGTCGACAGTGGTGGGGGCTCGCTTTATGCGACAAGAGCTTTCAGAGCCGCTTGCGAAGGGGGGCTATGTTCATTACATTACGGGTTGTTGATGCGCCAGACATCCGCGTTGCTGGGCCCGCGCGTTCTTTAGATACGGCTGATGTTATAGCCGACGAGCAGTCTCGTACTTTGGAGCTGGAAACAGACTAATCATTTCACCAGGCGTACTATTCGCTATATGAGCGGTAGCAAATGGTATGCAGGGGGAACGATTACCTGTACTCCAAACCATCACCCAAGACCTCTTTCATGCCGCCATTGACTCTCTACTTGTAATCCAGTGACTATCCAATCCCCTTCCCTTTTGCTAGCTAGGTATAGAGTCTCCATCCAGTATCAAAGCCTAGAAAACGTCTACGTTGACAGAGAAAATCTCTCTGTTCGACGGCCAGGGTGACGTCGCACCAAGAGCGTGGTTTGAATGCGTTGGTAGTTTAATGTTGTGTCTGTCTGTTGATATTGGGTACGTGCTAGGGCTAAGGGAGTATGTTTGGTGGTTGTTTGGGCGGGTTCCTGGGCCCACACCTTCTCTTTTCCTTCGCAAAGAGAATGTAAATGGCTGGCTGCTTTGGGTACTTGATTCAAATGTTCATTGTATGAGAAAGTTTTAAGTAGTGAATACGGTGGCTTGGTGCCTGGAGAAGAGATGATTGTAAGCTTTTTTTTCTGACTAGATGCGATACCGTTTGTTTTGTTGTTTGGGATACGCTCCCAGCCTCCACTGCTGAGTCGTCATGAGATCCTTTTCGCTTCACAGAACAACATATATCCAACTGATACACAATCTCGGCCCAATCATATCACATCCTCTCCCCCATTTGACTTCCACCCCGACGCTCTAGCCTGGCGGTACGTCCCGCTCTCAATCGCCCCCTTGATGCCATAGATGCCCCCAACGGGCCACACGCCCTTCAGTCTCGAAACCAAACGACTCCCAAACGCCTGTGTGCCGGCATCCGGATCCGCCCTGACCTTGTCGTAGACGCTCGGCAGCGATGTCGCGTCGTACTTGGCGCGCAGCGTGTCGTACCATTGCCGGTCGTAGATGGCCCAGAACTCTGATTCGCTGTAGTATGTGTGCGCGTAGAGCCACTTCATGCTGCCTAGCTCGCGCGCTTTGCGCTCGAGATCACGGTTTGCTTGGAGGAATTTGGCGGGTTGGGAGGGGCCCCAGCCGTAGAGGCCGATGTTGAGCATTGGGTCTGGAACGTCGTTGGTTGGGGCTGGGGGTTTGAGGTGGGGGTGCATGGTTGGTGCGGGACTCTGACGTAGTGGGCAGAGCCAGAGCGGCCATATACCGAAAGTTTTGTCCGTGTAGTCGATAAAGGGTTCGACGCTTGGATATGGTAATGCCAGATCCTGGACTATTGCTTTCTTGGATTGTTCACTGGCGTGCAGTCCTGCGTACATCATCCTAGTATGCAGAAAATCGTCTAGCCACCGGCGCGTGACGTGATTGAAAGGTACCTTGAAGTAGTCAAAGGCGAGTGCTCCGACCCAGAAGCCGCCACGATCGTACCGGAAGAGGTACTCCGCTAGTGGAATTAGCTCTGTAACTGGACCTTTCTTGTCCGATATCACATCCTTTACGTGGAGATAGAACCATGGGTCTTTGGCATCGCTGAAGCGAACAATTGGAGCGTTATTTTCTCGGGAGTTTGTCATGCGGCCTGTCATGATTACGCCTTTGGTTTTGGAGTAGAGGATACCATCAACATGGTCGACTTCGGGGTCAGCAATCACCTCCTGGATCGTTTGAGTAGCTTCAGCAACGCTGGAAATTGGATGGTACACAATCTGAATGTACTTCTTCGCCTCGCGAAGTCGAAGTTCGATCCGAGTCGTGACGCCTAAACTGCCAACCGCACCGGCCGCTCCGTGGAAAAGATCGGCATTCTCTCTGTCCGAGCATTCGACCACGTTCCCATTCGCGAGCACCATTTGTACACTGTTGATGGTGCGGTCGAAAAATCCATGCTTGAAAGAGCTACTCTCCCCGGACGTGCCCGCGTAGCCGCCTCCGACCGTAATGCCAGGGAATTCCATCACGACAGGTGGGATCAAGCCGTATTTCATCGTCTCCTCCACCAGCCTATCCATTGGGACGTTCGGCTCGACCACAGCGGTCCGGTCCTCCGTATTTATCTTGAGAACGTGCGAGAGGGGGCTCGTGTCTACATAGTTGTTGCGTGTAAGTGCAAGCGGCCGGGTACTATTTGTGGAGCCATGGTAGATCCGAAACTTCTCCTTTCGATCGTAGAACTCGCGCACCTTGGTTGCAATGCACTCAACGGCTCTATCGTGATTATGAGACATGGCCTGTTGTGCAGCGATGGAGAGGCAGCGACTGCTTTTGTGAACAAGGTGGGAAGAGAGCCGACTTGGGTTGCACAGAGAAAGCAGCTGAGCCATACCTGTACCTTACCACATCGAACCTCGAACCCTAACCCTGGAATTGACCGATAAGGCAGCTGGTATCAGGATGCCCCCAAGCAATCGGCTTTTATTTCTAGGGCAGTCTCATGCATAAGGACAAGAACGGAACCAGACTGATGCTTAAAATTCGCGCAAGAGCGAGCGTGTACAGCGCTTCTAATTGCCTCTCCTTCGAACCTCTCAAACGCAATCTGTCCAGTCAATTGTCTTAGACTTGAGCTGTCATCCAGGACGTGGGCCTGTACCTTGATTTAGATTCTCCTCGTTAAGCTTATTGTCTTCCATTTCCTTAGTACTTTTGCGCTGGAAGTGCTGCTTCAAATGACGACTCTCGTGCTTCCGACAGTCGATATCGTATCATGCAACCTTCACAGACGATAGATTTTGCTCGGGACATAAAGTCTCATAATGGTGTACCGGGAGTTGGCGCAATCCTTCACAGAGCCATGATGGGGGGTGGAGAGGAAGGACCAAAGAAGTAGATGTAGGTTGACGAATTAGGTGTGTATATCTTCGAGTTGGCTTCTTAATTCATATTAGATTCGATTCTTCATGGCGCTGATCCAATGGCGGAGTTGCTAGTTGTCGTTCTTTTATATCGGTCGTATAAAAGCACAAAAGACTCCGGAGTAAGTAAGGAGTAATTTACTTTAGGGCGAGCTAAAAAGGTTCAGCAGGAGGCGCCGGCCGACCATAGCGAAAGCTTAACCTTGCTTAGATGAGGGGCTCTACGCTATAGTGCGCGGGAGGCTTGTTGTTAAGCAAAGCGTTGGATGATCTTTCTCTGGACATAGTAGCTTATCAGCCCGATACTCACTACGTTGCTCTGTCTCATGTATGGGCAGATGGTTTGGGAAACCCTAAAGTTAATTCACTGCCTCGATGTCAGCTACTCAATTTGAGTAACCTTACTCGGAGCCTTAGGGCGCGACTGAGCCTACAAAGTCCTGCGACTGAGCTCTTACTCTGGTGCGATACTCTGTGCTGCCCTATAAATCCACCATGGGCTAGAAATCAAGTCTTAGCCCACATGAAGGAAATCTACGAACAAGCCACGAGTGTCTTAGTTCTAGACGCATCTTTACAACCGTACGAAAGCGAGAGCATGGGCCCGGAAGAGATTTGTGCCAGGATACTTATTTCCGGGTGGATGCGTCGGCTGTGGACCTTGCAAGAAGGTGCTTTGCCTGCCGTTAAAGGACGACTGTGGTTTCAGTTTTGTGATCAGCCAATCAACCTTCAACCCATAAAGAAGCAGATGAATAGATTGGCGGACGATTTGAGTCGAGGAGAGCTAGTTATAGCTATCCTTTCACGAATACTCTCTTTCACGACTTTCTTCGATCGCGATCGCAGTGACCTAGGTGCTGACCTAGGTACAGTGGATGCAGCACTTCAAGACAGATCAGTCAGTGTCTCTTCAGACGAACCCTTGCTAGTTGGCGCCCTGCTTGGACTTGATGTTACCGCAATTTTAGATGGGTCCGAGGAGACTCGAATTCATAGGATGTGGTCGTTGATGCCTACCGCTGTTCGTGGAATACCTATAGATATACTATTTCGCCTTGGATCTAGACTTAGAGAAGAAGGTTACAGGTGGGCACCATCCTCGATGCTTGACTACGAGGATGAAAACCCATTCATGTATACGATGCGGGAGGGAGAGAACCAAGGAATCCCAACTCAGCATGGCCTAATGGTTCGACTCTGCGGCTGTCCCATTTCATTCCCCCAAACCCCAAAATGGTTACCTACGTGTCCATGGGGACTTTCCTTGGGTCAGGACTGCTTCTATATGAGAGATCATAAAGGGTGTTGGTATTTTGTACGTCGTCGATGGCCTAGCGCGCTGGGGGACTACTTAACCCAGGAAAAGTTTAGCGGCGTTATGCGAAGTTATACGAATTTATGGGTCTTGAGCCTCAACAATCGGCCAGATGACTTTCCAGTGACGAGTACCGCGCTCATAACCAGACTTAGTCGTGAAAACGAAGACGTGAAGTACGTTCGATCATACATGCATATCCAAGTAGCCGAGCTTCTGAAAGCTTCCTGCGAGATGTTTGAAGCTGCATATCGTTGCGCGCAAAAGCTCACCGAGAGCGCTCCGGCGAAGCAATTGGCAACTATGGAGAAGAATGGAATTCATATGGAGTCGCCCGAATACAGAGCGGTTTTTGACACCCTCAAGCCGGAAATCTACCGTATTGCTGCAAGCTCGGAAAATGGTGTAGCAATGTCTACTGCGAGAGATACCTCGGGTAAAGATCACGACGTCCTCTTTGGAGCTATTGTGGGGATGATATTTAGTGGCCATCATGGTATCATGGGCCCTATAACGCCGGATGACCAGCAGTGGTGTGTGGATTAACATGTGCTGAACTTTTCAAGGAGTCGGGGATCCATGGACTTCAATACATACGAGGTGTCTCTACAGCTTCTATCAGAGCGCCTACCAAAATAGAGGATCAATTGCAAGAAGCTTTCGAGCCGTTCCCGTTGCTAAAGTGCCTCAACGGGTCCCTCGTCATTCTTGTCTCTCTCTGAACTGGATCTTCTGGAGAGGAAATCGATGGAGTCGTTTGTCGGGAAAGATTTCCCGGTTTTTGCCGGGCCTGGATATTGACCATGACGGTTCCAGAGACTATACTATCAGTAGTTTTTATGACGTTGAGTTGCAAAAAGTGGGGTCGTTCAGGTTTGTCTGTGCTGATGTTGTGAGAGAGATTTGTAAGATTGAAGAATAAGTGAGACGAGAAGGGAGCTCGGAAATCTTTATGGATCAGATGATTTGATAATGACATGGCCGGTCTTTCGAGTGTGAATTCCGTTGGCGACAAGGAATGACTTTTGACCTGTGTTGTGGGATCCGTATCTTGGCAGTTGAGGCACGAAGGTCCATCAGCTGAGGGGTGTTTTTTACCGGGTCCACGGAAAATCGGCTACGGCTAAGGAAACTTGGATGCAAAACTTTCAGGACAAGATATCTGTGGCCTATCGAACTACATTTTGGAAAGATCTTGCTAGCTAATTCGACGGGAATAGATAATGAGCAAAGTCCTATTGAGATTTTGTAACATTTGGAGCTACCCGGGACTTCATGGCCAGAAGTTGTGAAGAATGGCTTTCTCTCTTTCCTCATACTCATGACGATCGTTCAACATTTCCCGTGCTCCCTATGCAGCTCCGCATTCACACGCCTTTCTCGGCATCGAACGCGTCTTGATCGTGCATTTCAAAGCGCTCATATGCCTCGCGGTTGGTGTGGCGAGCGAGGTTGGAGCGTGAGGACGTCGAAAAGCTATCTTTTACATCACCTTTTGACACCCCGTGTGAAACATCGTTGCCCGCCGTTGGACGGCTCGAAGAAGCCGAGGACTGTAATGAGAAGACGCTGCGGAGGCTGTGCACTGAGATCCGGAGCGCTTGCTTGCTCATGAGGAATGAGAGGGAGGGAAGGTTGACTGCGACGAGAGACATGCCGGCTTCGAGCATGGAGAAGTAGAGAGCTTTGGTGATGGTGACTAGGATGCTGTGAGTCAATGGCTTAGTTGGGCAGAGTGAGAGGGCTATACCTTCTTCGTCGTATTTGATTAGTGCTTCGGGGCCGGCTGGGCTGTGAGTTAGTATCTAAAGTAAGAAAGGAAGGGATATCTCCTACCGGTTAGGATCTGAATGTAGATGGTCATTCGAGCGATAGAGGCTCCCAAACCGCTGTGGACTGTGAGCAAGATACATTGGAGTTTTGCGCGAAGGGCACCTACACAAACGCAAGCAAGAAGACTCCCATGATTGCAAATTTTCGCCGATTCGTGGTGTGGAGCTTAAGAATCTGGAAACAAAAGCCTTAATGTGAATGTCATAGAAGCACATTGCGTCCAGAGGACTCACCGGAGGAACCGGAAGCGCAAGGATCCAGACGTCAAGAAGAAAGTCGGAGATTACCAAGCCGTACAGAAACTGGAAGGAGACCGTACAGTACTTGACATAGGTTCCGTTCCACAATGCTGAAAAGTGAGAACCGCATTGGAAGCCGGTAAGGAGTAAGAATGCCACAAGCCAGAGGGAAACGATTATCGCAGTAGCCAGGGTCGCGATGCTGAAATATGTTTTATTGCCGGACACACAAAAGATGCGTCGATAGAAGAAGATGGCGCTGATCTTTATGCAGGCGAGAGCACAGGTTGAGAGTATGTCCCAGGCTACTTGCATCTGTGTCCGATCAGTGAGAAGTCGCCGAATACCCTGAACAAGCAGTACCTGGGCTGATCGCTTTGCCATGTCCACAACCTGGATCTCAGTAAAGTCGGATGTCGCATAGCCAAACACCTTGTCGTTCACCCCTATCGACGACCTTAGCCCATATGAAGCATTGGCGGAGAAGGATTCTCACCAAGGAACACTACTGTGGCTGCGCCAAAGTACAATACCTTGGAGCTGATTTAGAGATACATCATCTTGGCATGTTACCCTGAATGGACATACCACACAAGGCAGCATGGCACAGTCATCAATGCCCACGGGTAACTTCTGCATGCGGCGAGTGTAGAAGCGGAGACCGACGATCACTATGGAGAGGGCGAGGAATATGCCGCAAACAGCGTCGAGACCGCCAGGGGACGATGAGTCGGACATGGCTTTGGTGAGGGTGGTAATCCTGTGTCAATCAGGATTGGACGAGACGGGGAGTGGGGAATTTCAAGTCGTTGATGATTGATGGAATGAAGGAGAAGAAGAGAGAGAAGCAGCACGGGTGCGGGTGAAATGTGGGTTGGGATGGAAGGAAGCTAGAGTCGAGTCGGGAAAAGGATTACAAAGCTGCATATCTAGGTACTTTGGCCTTAGCTAAGCTCACGGGTGAGTGATTGATTGGGGGAATGTTGCATTTGCAGGAGTCGGGGACTAGCGGGCTGCGGGCGCCGGGCGTTTGCATAAGGGTAAGGTAATGCCACCCTCCCCAATTGAGTTTCTCCCTTACGGCCTTACTGTCAATCATGAGAAAATCTGTTGTGTTATGAAAATCTTTTCCCAAAGAAGATGCAAGGCTCGACGCAGTACCCAGTAACCGGATAACCGAACATCAACTTGCAGCGCTAAAAATCCGCTTCGAACCCCATGCAGTAGGAGCAGCAGCATAAATGTCTCACGAAAGGGGGCCTATATTTGATAGGGGTTTGTGATGGACGGGCCCACGCTCCTCCACTCAGGTCATCATGTCTGCAGTAAGGTCCCACGATACGGCCATACGGTGCTGGGATTCTCTATGCAAGGCATCGGTTAAAGCAAGAAGTGGTTCCATGATGGTGCTGAGCATAAGTGCTCCTGTATGTGATATCATCTCCTATGCCACGCGCGTGTCTGCGTCATGTAGTGCATTCCCGCGTATAAATAACGAAACCTACCGGTCCTTCTTCTTTCTTTACACCATTTGGCTACTGTCTATTTCGGCCTCGTCGTCTCCGTTCTCCTACGCCTGTTTTCGGAGGTGCAAAAGAGAAGAGAAGAATAGAATATCACCGGTCTCTCTCCTCTTTAGCATCCCTTTCTCCCGCCATGAAGCTCTATACTATCATGCTCTTCTTCGTGGCAGTCCTCGCCAGACCCCCTGGTTACACAGGGGAGCGCGGGTAAGAAGTTTGATGTTATTTTTTGTCGTGGCGGAACATGTTCTGACGTGTTGCAGAGGTCGCTCCTGCAGTCGAAGGAGAGGGCCCTACTCATCTTTTGGAATTTAAGTAGAGCGGAGGGATGGAATCATAGGAGCGGAGAGAGTCGAGTTTGGTTGGGCAGGCTTGGATGAAGGGTGGTTCAAGCAGTATTGAGGACTTGGCGGGTCGGATAAGAACGGTTATGATGACTTGAGTGGTAGTGCGGACATTCATTAAGCACGGGATTGGTCATGTTGATTTGCTTCCCTCCTTTCATTTTAGACCTGCTGTAAATGCTTTGATTCCGGCAGCGCAGGACAAGGGTTGAAGCACCGTGAATGCGACCGCAACATTCACAGCAGAATAAAATTACAGATTTGCCAGAATTGGGATTCTGTCACTTCAAATCTCCACCACCCGCTCATCAGTCACCCTTTTCGTAGACCCCAAGTGATGGCTGTCCTTCCCAAGGTCGTGATCCATCCGGGCAAAATTTAAACCTCTCGATTTCCGGGAAATCGGGATCATCAACTCCAACCCGCGCCCAACAAGCCGTATGTTCTCTCGCAAAGGCCTGCAGTTTACTCCAGCTGCGACACATCTTGATACTGCCGATGCCAGCTTTTGGGTGCGCAACGTGCGTCTCGTTATGCAGACGGCCAGTATATAAAGGCGTGTCATCGGCGTTGCACATGACACTTGCCCTCAAGACGTTCAAGCAATGCAAGGTATGCAGATGAGGCCACGACTGCGGAAGGTCGTCGTGTGCTTGATTGATGGACTCGCGGAGAACACGCCAGATCAAACGTTATCGGGCAGTACTGGCGAGAGACGTGATATTCACCACGCAGTGGAGCTCGTGCGAGCTGGTCAAGATATATATGCCCTTGGTGTCGTCCCAAGGCCAGGGTTGGGTGCGAGGAAGGCCTTTGGCGGCGGCCCAAGAATTCTGCAGAGCAATGAAACCGTGCTCGGGTAGGAGATCGGGGCTGTTCCAGGCAGCATTCTCGATGGTACGGTTGGGGCTGTTATAATCGGTGTGCTCGACAATCTCGGTGGGCACGTTTCGGTATAGGCCAGCTGTTAGAAGAGTCAATATTTGGGTAAAGGACGGGTGAGTCTTAAGGCCATGTACCATATTTGGAAGGCGCCTGGTCTTTTGAATCTGAGGGTCGAAAGGAATACATGACATTATAGACGTTGAATGAGAGAGAGACGAGGAGTGCAACGGCCATCAACGAGGTCATTCTCTTGCATGACTGACGAGCTCCTCCCACTGGCAAGAACCCTTTCTCCTCAATTTCCGGGTCATGCTGCTTTATGATGGAATAACCTGCCATGTCTATGCCGACAGAAAGAATAAAAAGGCAATAGGGTTTCGGAGAGGATGAGGCATTCGCGAGCAAAGAAGAAGAGGGAGAACTGACAGCAGTCCAACAGCAGGCCTGCACCCAGTGAGTCGGTGTTCGGTAGGCGATTCTCGGTGTGGGGCTGACTTTCAAAAAACGACCCATACGATCGAGCGTTTAAATCAGGGATGCGGAACTTCATCCATCCATCCCCCCGTTCGCCTGCCGCTCACTAGTATCTCAATTCTCAATGACTGTGACCGCATGCCTCAGTCTTTGATAAGGATATGCGGCTGGACGAAAAAAGTTGCCGAGGTCAAAATTCGAGGGATTTAGCGCTCACCATTACACGCTGGTCGTATAGCCAGCAACATCCTAAATTATTGAAATAGTCGAATTACGTTTAATTATTGGTTGAGACTGTGCATTTCAGGTGAGATGACTGCATATGCATCATGCAGCGAGAAACGGTAAAGATCGACGAGGCCGCCCACCAATTCAATATGCTCAATAATCCGCGCGGACGTAAGGAGCGCTGCAGTAAATTCGACAAGCAGACTGAGTATCTTAGTATTTCGCCATAGGGTTAGGTTCCATGCGTACTCACTAGGCACCTTGCAATCCTTTTCTTTTTTGTCTTACAACTCAAGAGATTTGGAAGATGCAGCTGCTGAATACCTTCGTCACGATAAGTTTGTTGGCTGCTATCCGATACCTGTACAAAATCTGGACAAAACGCCATGCATACCGTACTGCAGCATTCAGGCATGGTTGCCAGGAGCCCCAAAAATACCCGCATAGATTACCATATGGCATCGACATGCTACGATCGCGGATGGCAGCCATCAAAGCCGGTCGCTACAATAGACTCTACCTCCAGCAGTACCAGAACTATGGGAAGACTTGGGAAGAAAACCTTGCCGGCACAAAGGTGATCAACACCATAGAGCCAGCAAATTTCCAGCAAGTTGCATCTCTATCATTCCAAGACTATGGGAAATTGGCAATGCGGAACAAGTCCTTGGCGCCTCTTTTGGGAAATGGCATTTTTTCTCAAGATGGACCGTTGTGGAAACATTCTAGAGACCTGATTAAGCCACTGTTCATGCGGGCGGAGCTCTCCGACATAGACTCGTTCAAAGTTCACGTAAATCGGTTTCTCGATCTAATACCTCGAGATGGGAGCACTGTGGATTTGCATCCTCTGCTTTTGAAACTCGTAAGACATCCCTATCTTATTCATCGCCCACGAAGCTGATGGGGAATAGTTCCTTGATAGCTCGACTGAGTTCATCTTTGGGGAATCCGTTAGTTCACTGACAGACACGCCGTTTGATGCGCAAGACTTTCTGGACGCCTTCGGCCAAGCCCTTCAAGGGGCGGGGCGCCGCGCCCAGGCCGGAAAGCTGCGATTTATGTTCCTGTTTGACAACAAGAAATGGAAGAGTTCTTGCGACAAAGTCCATGCTTTCGTGGACAGACACGTAGCTCGGGCTCTCGCGGATACTACATCTAGTGATGATCCTGAGACCCAATCGCCCGTTTCTGCCCGCTACATACTCATCAATGAGATGGCTAAACACATTCGCGACCCCATTGATCTACGTTTCCAAATCATCAACGTCTTCTTCCCTGCTCGTGATAGCACTGGAATCGCTCTTTCTAATGCGTTCTTCAACCTTGCCCGCAATCCCGAAGTGTGGACAGAATTACGCAAACAAGCTTTGGCTCTAGGCGATCAGCCTTTAACATTTGAGATACTCAAATCCCTCACCTTCTTCAAATACGTCTTGTTCGAATCCCTTCGTCTTCAAGGTCCCTCCGGCCGTATTGCCCGAACAGCAGTCAAAGATACAATTCTCCCTCGCGGAGGTGGCCCGGATGGCACAGCACCAATTTTCGTTCAAAAAGGAAACATTGTAGCACTGAACACCTACGCTCCTAATCATTGGAAGGATACATGGGGGGAGGATGTCGAGGAGTTCAAGCCGCAGCGCTGGATTGGGAGTAAGCATACGTGGGACTGGACGCCGTTCTTCGGGGGACCGAGAATCTGTCCGGCCCAGCAGCAGGTTTTGACTCAGGCAGTGTACCTACTAGTCAGAATGGTGACGACGTTTGAGACGATTGAAAATCAAGACGCGTCGGTGGAGTACGTGGAAATGACGAAGATGCTGACTGAAAGTCGGAATGGCGCTAAAGTTGCGCTGTACCCTCCAGGTTGAGGGATGCTTGAGGAAGGTGTTATTGAATTACTATCATACCTGTCTCTCGCTTAGGATGTAGACCTTGAGTTTCAGTGAATGGATAATGACTTTATAAGCCGTTATTTGATCTTCGTTACCAACAGAATGCACAATACTCCGACGCGATGCCATGCGAACGCCAAGTTACTGACAACTTTCTCTGAGATGTAGGTGTCAGAAGCGTTCTATACTTGTAAGAGCCATTCGAGCCCTTTGCAACAGAACCTCGGAAGAATTAAGGTGTAGGGCTCTGGGGGCTAGTCCACATTTGGGCTAGTTGTAGAGTCAATTTCTCGCCCCAAAATTCAAATTTTCGCTTCGCCTTTCTCATCTAGGTATCTAAGGTACGTGTATACTACTTTAGCATTGTCTAGTAAGATACAGCGACTTTCTGTCGTATGACATTGACAATTGCGCTGCTCCTGAATTTCTAGCTGTAAAGTCTACTCATCCCGCCATGGCTTCTTTTACCGCCTCGCAGACCTATCTCAGCACTCGTGGGGGCTCTTATGGTGTGGGTCCGCACATTCCTATGACGCACATTGCAGCTCCTGACGATGGCTAGCTATCCTTTGAGGAAGTCGTACTCACAGGTCTTGCCTCCGATAACGGGCTCTTCATCCCAGAAGAAATACCCTCCTTGCCATCAAATTGGCACCGTGACTGGCTGAACTTGTCATTCCAGGACCTTGCATTTCAAATCTGCAGCTTGTATATCTCACCAAATGAGATTTCGCCAGCCGCACTCAACGACATCGTACACAGATCCTACTCAACCTTCAGTGTTCCAGAGATAGCCCCCACAGTGACACTTGACAACGAGCGTAAGCTCTATCTGCTAGAGCTCTTTCACGGTCCGACATTAGCGTTCAAAGATGTCGCACTGCAATTTCTAGGGAACTTGCTCGAGTTCTTCCTTGTCAGAAAAAATGAAGGCAAGGTAGGCAAGGCGAGGGATCATCTGACTGTCATTTGTGCTACTTCTGGTGACACTGGCTCAGCCGCCATATATGGCTTGAGAGGAAAGAAAGATGTTTCGATATTTATCATGTATCCGGACGGCAAGGTTAGCCCCGTACAGGAGGCCCAGATGACAACGGTACAGAATGAGAATAGTGAGCACTCCTGTACCAATAGTCCAGCTCCTATTACTCAACTCGTGCCGAAGCTACCCGTCAGCTGAGCTGATCAATGTCTTATCAGTCCATTGTCTGAACATTGACGGGACCTTTGATGATTGTCAGGTACATGTCCTCTAATCCTCTAGGGGAATACATCATTTATCAGAGCCTCGCCAGGAATACGTCAAAACCTTGTTTGGTGATGATCAAATGAATACAAACTACCATCTGACAACACCAAACTCGGTGAATTTTGCTAGGTAACTCGTATTATCATCTGGTAAAGCTCTATCCTAAATATTTCTTAGGATCCTCGCGCAAATAACGTACTACTTTGCATCGTATTTCTCGCTCATCCGCTCAGGCTCCTTCGAGCCTTCCAAAGATAGCGTTCGCTTCGTCACACCCAGCGGAAATTTTGGGAGTAATATCATACATCAACAATGTAGTCTCTGAAGAAGTTACTAATTGAGTTCCAGACGTATTAGCTGGCTACTTCGCCAAATCCATGGGTCTGCCGATACATAAGCTCGTCGTTGCAACGAATGAAAATGACATTTTGTACCGCTTCTGGCAGACAGGGACTTATGAGAAACACCCCGTCTATGGTAAGGAAGCACAGGGCGGGATCGAGGAAGATGGTGCGAAAGCCCACTCTGAAGGAGTCAAGGAGACCTTGAGTCCAGCAATGGATATCTTAGTTTCTTCTAATTTCGAACGGCTGCTATGGTTTTTAGCATTTGAGGTGCAGAGCAAGGACACATTGAACGTGGAGGAGCGGAGGAAAGTAGCAGCAGAGAAAGTCAAGCGGTGGCAAAGCGACCTCCGGACAAAAGGGGCCTTCAGTGTCGACCAAGAAATCTTGGAGGCAGCCAAAAAAGATTTCGTGTCAGAGCGAGTCTCGGATCAGGAGACAATCTCTACAATCCGCAACGTATACCAGTGGCCTGGCACACCAGGAGACGGAGGCTACATCCTCGATCCCCACTCCGCAATCGGTGTTACGGCCGCCTTGCGATCGACAAGGGAGACGCGAGGTGTGCATCATGTAGCCCTCGCGACGGCGCATCCTGCCAAATTCAGCCGTGCCGTGGAGATGGCGTTGGGCGAAGAGGAGGGGTTCCATTTCAAGGACATACTGCCGCCGCAGTTTGTGGGATTGGAGGATCTACCGAGGAGGGTGATGCGTGTGAAGAAGAGTGACGGGCTGGATGGGGTGAGGAGGGTTATTATTGAGGAGGTGAGAAAGGAATTGGAGGCTACTGGGTCGGGTTCTTAGAAATTGAAACCGATGCGTTGTGTTTTATTTCTTCTCTACATAGTTGGTAGTACCATCTGCTCGAGGGTTCTGCGACGGCAAATGAGCCATAGAAAGGTTGCACGCCAATCATTGAGGTTTGTTCTTTATTTGCTCGGCGATGCTATTGGATAGAATGATTTAGACAGTGCTCGCAAAAGTTCTCTGCATGGTTGTAAAAGAAATCCTCATAGTCTCCCCTCCTGAGAGACAACGCCATTGTTTACAAGTATATCGGATGGACTGTCCATGTAAAACAAAGTGAGAGTCATGTTAGCAAACGTTTTAGTGTCAAGATGTCCAAGTGGTATTGCTGAGCTCCTAGACCCTAGGCTTAAACCCCTTTTGGAATACCAAGCAAAACAAGAAAAGTCGCCGAAACCAAGGTGCTGGAAATTGTGTGGACCATTGGGCAAGTGCTAAAAGTATACTTCTGCGGTACAGTCCATGCGCAAATTCGTAGAATCCGGCGTGTAAGACGGTGGAGAAGGAATTGGGCAAAACAAAAACCATGCATCGGCAAAAAGGTGGGGCTCTGCGGATCGGCACGCCGCTGTTTCTACCCTGCTGCTGTTGTTGTTGGGCTGCCCAAAGCACAATTACCTAGGATCCTACCGCCTTTCTTGACCATGTAACTAACTACTTCACTACTACGCAACCCGCCAACATGCCACCAACCTCCACCTCCTCAACAACCGCCCCCCTCGACCCCCAACCCTCCCCTCCCCCCCCACCGGCCCCGGACCCCCAACGCACCGCCGAAGCCCGCGCCGCCTTCACAGCCCACCTCTCCTCCATCGGCGCCTCGCACATCTCCTTCCTCGAGTCCCGCGCCAAAGACATCCACGCCAACGCACAGATGCTCGCGAAGCAGGAACTCGACGTGGTGAAGCAGACGAAGGAGTTGGCCAAGCGGGCGAGGAAGCAGCATGGGGTGGCCAAGGGGGCGGCGGAGAAGTTGAAGGAGTTGGGGGATATTCAGAATTGGGCGGAGGTGTTGGAGAGGGATTTGTTGGTGTTGGAGGAGGCGGTTGGGAGGGGGGAGAGGGGGGAGGGGGGGGATGGTGAGGGGGAGGGGGAAGGGGAGGGGGGGAAGGGGATGGTGGGGGAGGGGCGAGGGCTGGGGAAGGGTGGGGATGGGAGGAATGGTCGAGAGGGCAATGGGTCTATATGAGGGGCTTGGGGGGGTGTTTACACTCTGCTTACGAAATACTACAAATGCTCGTCGCTGGGGTCGAGCTTGCTTCTGGGACGGTGATGCATGAATGATGGGTCTTGCGACGGATGAGAAAAAGCCGCTCGCTCAAGCACTCGAAAAGAATGGGATTCTTGTATCATAGAGTACGAGGGAGGGGCAGATACCGGCGGGCCTTTGATATTTTTCAGGACTTGCGAGGAGTTACTGGGTCGACATGAAACTTGTAGCTACTCTACATTTTTACTACGCTGTTACGCAGGATTGCTTTCAATCCAGCGTCTTGTAGTCCTGGTATCGAACTTCTGGGGGCTTCGTGCCGTCCAAGCTGCTCTCACGTCGTGGAAGGAGGCTGTGAGGCTGGTGAAAAGGTCCACTCCATTGCTATTTTCTTTTAAAGTCCTAGATATTGCAGCCTTGTTATAAGGTCGCGATTTCAAGCCCAGGGTACGTTTGTGGTTCACCATGTTTGTTCGCTTAGGAATGTGAACAATCGAGGAAACAGACGGCGATATTTCGGCAGTGGGTTCGGCAGCACCGGCAGTTGCATCGAATGGTTTCATTACTCCACCATCACCTTAATAATACTTAATATGGGTCATGTAACTCTAGTAGCTAGCCATGGAAGGTGACATTGGGTGAGTACTACATTATCTTAGCTACCTGAGCTCTTGGTCCCTCGGTCGTCCAGGAATGATCAACTGCCGCAGGACTGCTCAGGGGCTTTCGGTGAACGGTATTCATGTCCTCGGATTTTCAAAATCATCGCTTTTGGGAGACGAGCCTTCATATTATTTAGGACTCCACTATTCTCATCGGGTCTTGCATTCAGATATGTGCTGACAAGAAAGCCGGTGGCGATATCAGCAGTGAGTCCTTATATCTGCTCTACGGAGGACTGACAGGACTGTGGTATTCTGTGCCGTGACTGCCGACTGCCGTCGAGACAGACTCCACATGAAACAATGTCGCCACTTTCTGGGATTGCAAGGAACAACCGAACAGACTTCCATGCGAGGTCGAAGGATTCCAATTTCTGCTCCTCGCGATGGCTCAGCCTCAAACTGTTTCTCAGCTAGGCAACTAGGCCGGTCCTTAGGCCTTGAAGTGTCAAATCAAACAGAGTCTGAGAAATATTAATTGGTGCGGTTTCGGGCGGAGATTGGCGGTGGACCTTCAAGCTAAGCTTGATATGATATGGGCTGCTGTCGCGCTGCAAACGTCCGAGCTCTGATTGGATGATGATTTAAAGATCTCACTCAGATTTCATCTTACTTTACTGAGCATGGCAAACTTTGACTGCGCCGTACACCGCTGTCTCGTCCTACCTTATATGTTGAAAATCTCTGAACTCTATTATTACCTTAAGGGCTCGAGCTTCCTGCTTAAAAATAAAAGTGATGGCGCAGTCTCGAGCTTTTCCTTGGGCTTATTCTCAGCATCTTTTGGAACTTCACTTCGACAGTGTGTGTTCTTACCCATTGAGCATCGCCTGTACATTTTGCGTGCGACGTGCTTTTTCAACGCATAGCATCACTTTGTATAACATACTTCACGCTCTTTATGATGCATGTCCCGGAACGATTGAATTAAGCAGAGTCTTCCAAGGTTCTCCGGTCCGCCTTGCACTCTCGTTAAAACCCAAAAAGATCAACCAAACATAGAGATATTTGAACACCAACTAATACGATGCAACTATCCGCTCAATTGCCCTTGGGCATCTTATGCATTCTCTTTACCCACTGCGCCCGGGTCACAGCAGTATGCTCGGCGCCCTGCGATGAAAATGCTCCAGTGTACGGTGTCGCTCCACTTCTCAGTGCTACAGGGGGTGGGGAATCTCCAGCCGGGGACGCTCCCATCTCATCGACAGCGCCTGCTGTGGTAAATCCTCCGCCTACGAGTACACCACCTGCGGACATCCCACCACCACCTCCACCATCCAGCACATCAACTCCGGCCAAACCTCCGGCTACGAGTACACCACTGGGACCCTACCACCCACCACTATCCAGCACATCAACTCCGGCCAATCCTCCGGCTACGAGTACATCACCTGTCGCAGTCCCTCCGACCTCTAGTACATCAACTCCGGTACCCCCCTCAACGACAGCATCCTCAGCGACGCCCAGTTCGACCCCTATTTCGACGCCTAGTCCTATCTCTTCCGCCTCTACACCAACGACACTTTTGTCCGTCACGGCGTCAGCAAGCCCAACTACCTCAGCAATCCAATCCTCGACGACATCCAGTTTCAGCTTTGCTAAGTCTAATTCATCAGCCTCAGCCACTGTACCAGCATCAATTACTCAATGTGGTAGCTGCCGAGTTTTGGCAGAGCAAGTCCAGGTTTACTATTGGCCGACGGCATCAGTCAAGAATAATTGCGCGCGAGGGGCATCCATAAACCCCTTCCAGACCGGCGTCCCTTACGCATCCAACGCCTCGAATATCCAATCTCTTGCACCTCTGGTGAATGGTAGCCCGACTACCACTGTCCTTGAAGGATACACTCTGTAGGTTCAGATTTCTCTCAATGGGTGCGACACTTCCGTACTAATAACCGCACTAGTACTTTCCCCTCGTTGTATGTATCAGTCATTGGCGGGGTCTCGGTATCAGATTCTTGTGGCCTTGTAGGAAGCGCGCATACAAATCCACCACCTGTCGCAGTTCCTGCCATCACCACTGCTTCGTACAAAACATGGCCTTCTACGTGCAGACCGCAAGGTGAAGACGCCGAGGCACACATCGACACTTTGGCTCTCTCAGACCTCGCGTGTCCGACTTGGGGTTTATCAAACCCCTTCTCTACCTCCTGCGACGGCAGCACGTATCTGACAGCAACATATGGGGAACCTTATAATCCAGTGATCCTGGTGCCAACCGAGATTCTAGCGATCGACCCCGCCTGGGGAAGCTGTACAAGCAATTCGGCCGATGCTCTTCTGACTTTGCCTTGTGGAATCTATGATCCGCCGAAAGCGTTGCAAACTGCACATGCCCTAGGCGACCCAGGCGACCCGGCTTCTACATCAGTGAAAAATGCGCCCGAAGCAGCGAAGCAAGCTGAAGCACTTACCCCTAGTGTCACACCAACGAATGATCCCCCAGCGCCGACGACAGCGATAGCTGCGCCAGCCAATGTTGGGTCGCCAAGCTTACCGAAACCTACGACAGCCCCAAGCAGTCCTGGTACCGATCCTTCGAAAGATTCAGGCCAAGGCGTGTCGGATCCAAATGGAGCTTCAGATCCAGCAGCTGACCTCAAGCAACTGGATCCGCTAGACTCCAGCAACAAGCAATCAGAGGATCCAAATCAAAGTAGCCCTGTTCAAGAGGCGGGTTCATCTCCCTCTTCGAACTCCCAGACACCAGATCCGAATAGTCCTGTCTCAAATGCCTCGGGGGATGTCGCAAATTCGGATCCAAACAATTCTGGTTCGGACACTGCCAAAGATCCCAGTCAGAAGGCTTCAGGCCAAGACGGAACTCCAGCTCCGAATTCAGGGTCTCAAAACTCAGGTTCGAAAGGTCAGCCAGCAATACCACAAGCACCCACGACGATCAATCTGGGTGGTGGAACGCAGTCCACCCAAGGTCTAGGAGCTATAATCAACGGCGCTCTCGGAGCCAGCAGCGCGCCCTCTCCTGCTCCAACTCCTGCGTTCACTCCTCACATTGTTACCGCTCTAGGCCAGACACTGAGTATCACGGATCCTTCAGCCGTGGCAATTGCTGGCTCGACATTGTCAGTCGGCGGACCAGCCCACACATCTGATGGAAAGTACTACTCTTTAGCATCCTCTGGGAACCTAATTGCCGGCACACTACCCTCAAGTCCTACGCCCTCTTCGCCATTGGTGCTATCTGTTGCTGGCTCAACATATACTGCCAACGCGGCTTCGCAATTCGTCGTTGCAGGTCAAACACTAACGCCAGGCGGTCAGATCGCTGTGTCCGGTACCAAAGTGTCCTTGGCTCCCGCAGCCAATGCAGCAGTGATTGGCACCAGCACCCAAATTCTCTCGACGCCTGAGCCAGCGTCCTCTCCAGCCGTATTAACATTTGCCGGATCTACATACACTGCGAACACTGCGTCGCAGTTTGTGATAGCTGGTCAAACCCTAGCGCCAGGCGGCCAGATAGCTGTATCCAGCACCACCTTATCACTAGCCCCTTCAGCCAATGTCGCGGTCATCGGCACCAGTACCCAGTCTCTTGCCACCTCCGCACCATCTGCCAACGCAGCCATATTGACGTTCGCCGGGTCCACATATACTGCAAATTCAGCCACACAATTCATCGTAGCGGGCCAGACCTTGACACCAGGAGGCACAATCACAGCTTCCTCAACGGTCATTTCCATGCCCCAGGGAACCAACTTCGCAGTCATTGGTTCCAGCACCCAATTCTTGGGGACCGCTTCTGCCATACCCTCCACCGCAGAAGCACCCGTCTTGACGTTAGATGGCTCAACGTACACAGCGGACGCTTCGTCGGACTTTGTCATTGCGTCCCAGACTCTGACACCCGGTGGTATCATCACTGTTCTAGGAACACCGATCAGCTTAGCACCAGGTGCGGCAGATGTGGTGGTGGGTTCCAGCACGCAAATGCTCTCGTCCGCCGTCATCACGCCGGCGGATATAGTGACCCTGGCAGGGCAAATCATTACAGCTAACCCGACCGGGTTTGCAATTGACGGAACCACGATCCTGCCCGGCGGGAAGGGCGCCATGATTTCGGGTACCCCAGTCAGCATGAATTTGGGCGGGACTCTGGTCATGGGGAATAGCAGTGTCATACTGCCTACCCAGGCACCTACTACCGGACCTGCGGTGTTTGAAGGCGGCCAGAAGAAATTGCCTCTTCCGAGGTTGGAGAACCTCGTTGTATATACTATATTCTGTACCCTTCTTGGAGCGCTCTTTTTTGTACGATGATACGGCTGGGGCCGCGGGTTGCATGGTGGGGCATGGAAGCTCCTTTGGGCATATGAGGGCTTCATAGGGTAACTATGGATATATAGATAATGGCTGATGGATCCATATAGTAAAAAGAATTTTAATCAATGCATTACTGGCCCTGGACTTGGGAACTTTTGGGGGAGTTGGGATTGACTGATCTGATTTCATTAAGTTGAGGACCAAATGAATGACGTGGGCTTTGTTGTACAAACTACCTACCTTATGATTCAGGCCGTGAAAGTGAGGGGTTTGGGGATCCATTCGTCCTTTAGGTACTTACCTGCTGGCTCTAGGTTTCGATGTATCCTTTCCTTTCCTTCCCTTCCCAATCCCATCCCTCCTCTTTTCTTCAAAATCTAACGCCTGAAATACATGAGAATTTGAATTTGATCCGGGAGCAGGAGAAATAGCTTGGCGCCTTTTCTTTTTTGGGGTGGGGGTGGGCTGGAAAAGAGGGGGGGAGGGGGGGCTTGAAGCTGTTACAGTGTGAGCAATCGATCGATCGATCGATCGAGTGGGTTGATGTCGGGATATAGAAGATTGGAGGGTCAGGGAGGTGGAACTAGCTTCGCTTCGGTGGGAATTTGGCAAGATTCTCGAATCAGGACGATATAGGGTACCGAATGGTCGCAATTTCAATCCGTCGTTGGATTGGCAAGTCAGACTCCCAAGCAGAGCATGTACTGAATGACAGTCATATCGCTGCTCTGGATGAGATGTATCTTGCTGCTCTGGGGGGAAACCCTTCCCGCTGTTGTCGATTATGTTCGTAATATGGCTCTGGATAAAATACGTACTGCTGCTGTGGGTTATCTTCGATCCTCAATTAATGCATCAGTAGCCAAGTATGAACCACCAGTCAATGCTGTTGTGGAGAACTCATACGAAATATTGCTATCAGCTGATGCAAAGGGTGTCCACGTCGGCGACCTTGAACAACGACTTCATGCTTTCCCGTCTCTATTGTCCCACACATACGATACGGTTCTGGGCAAGATCGATATGAGCGACGATCCTCAATGTCTGCGGATGATGGCCGTCGTTCTCTTTGCCGTCACGCCTTTGGCTATGCAAGAAATTTGCCATCGATCGAACGGGAAAACACTATCGAGCGATAAGTAAGGCTCGAAACCAACTTTCTTACTTTTTCTCGAGGCCTGTTGTCTATCCAGTCTGGCCTCGTAATGTTTGTTCATGCTTCAGCACACGAGCATGTGAAGAGTATCTTTATGTCGAGGCTTGGTAATGGACATCCTGACGGAGAAATGATCTTACTACGAGCTTGTCTACTGTACCGTAAACAGCTGCCGTAAAAGAGTGAGAAGGACGGCCCTTACACCATTCCCGAGCCTCCGGAAGATGCGGAAATTAGGAATGCCGTTACGGGGGGTTTACCATTCTTCCGTTACGCCGTCACTTACTGGGTGCTGCATGGCACGCTTCTGCAAAGGATGATCGATCCTAAATTATTTGAGAGGGAGATCCAGAGTATTGGTGGAAGTCACTTTGAGATTTGGAAGTCTTACATTTCGAGCGTGAGGGAGGGTTCAGAGGGTAATACGGCACAACGAGAAGTCGAGATTTACTTCTTAGCCAGATTACGTGTCGGTACTTATCCCCTAGAGTTGATATCACAAATCATTACGCAGGTCGGAGATCATCTATGGGTAGAAGAGGTAGGCTCTCCGGATTCGACCTATGAATCCGATCCGAATTTAGGGTATCGAAGCGCACTTCGAGACAATGGGGCCACTGGATTAGATCCTGATCAAAAAGAATCGGATCCTGAACTTCCAAGATCCGAAGGCACGGTTACTGCACGCTTGGACAAATTAGAGCACTAGTCTGTCGAGCATGGCTTTAGTCCCATCCTCTTGGAGCAGGAGTCTGCTCTAAGCTTCGACTCATCCAAGGGTTCTGAGATCAGAAGAGTCCTCCACACCCTTTCCATAAATGATGATGTCCTTCGCCCAATTTACAAGACCGCATTGGAGACTATGTCTAGGGATGACTTTGGGAGAAAGCTCCAGGAGCTCCTTGGATCGTTTGCTAATGACTTACAAGAGGAGGCACACGAAGTTCATGAAAAGAACATATCGTGTTTTCGCGGTTCCGACCGCAAACACTTAGCTCGTTACATCGGAATCTTAGTCACGAAAGAGAGCAGTGTATGTGACAATGATATCCGCCAACTACAACTGCAGTTGCCAGACACTTGGGGGAGTTTAGTGCTAATCTTTTCAGCCCTTTCGTCCTCTCAAACCCATGGCGGGAAATGACGTGTGTAATGGGATATGGGCTGCTCCGCGATGGTGATGGGGCGAGTGGCGGGCGGAGGAGTGAATGCTTGATTGGCAATGGGATCACACAGTGTTCGGTCGTGCGGTTGTTTTGTTTTAACTCGTTTTGGGAAAGGGCGTGAAGGGGATTTAGAGTGAAGGGGGGTGCGAGGGGGGAAGGGGTACTTATTGAATCCAACGCACTGTAGTCCAAAGAAATAAGCATGATGTTGGTACTAGTCACTACTTGATGGTGATATTCCTACATGATACCAACTCATATTATGAGACCATGAAATTGGTTCAGTCGGGCGTCAAGTTTCGAGTCCTTTCTGTGTATGAGTACGATCGGATGTAGGGCAAGTTTGCGCGGACGCCTTACGTTGAAAACGGTCCTGTAGCGTATATCTATGTACATGTATTTGGCGTGTCTGGTATGATCATTCTTGAGAGACGGGCTATGAGATGAGATGAGATGAGATGATTGGTTGGTTGGTTGGGAAAATGTTGAGGCGCTGAATAGGGTGGAATTGGGGGCTGCGACGGGGGGGAGGATGAGAGGGATGAGGGTTTTGGGATAGGGGGGGTTGGGGTAGGGAGGAGGGGTGGGGGGTTTCAAGGGGAGAGGAGAGGAGCGGGGCCGGAAGGGCGGGAGGGGGAGGCGAGAGGAGTGGCATGATATGATATGATGGAGAAGCAAAGGGCGGACGGGGTGGGTTTGAAGAGATTTGAACACATGTGGAGAATTATTGGTTACTGATCGATGAGATTTCTGCATCCAGAGTGTGAAGCAGTAGCATAGAGTACAATATTATATCTTGAAGGAGAGGCTGGATATATTTAGTAGCTTGCATATATCCCGACCGTCGTGTGTTGTATTAGGATGAAGGGGAGTACGTTACTGTGGTGTTGAGCGAAGCTGAGGGATGGTGTCTGCTGAGTGGGTTTCTTTTGGAAGCAGATGGGATATTGCCTCTTTTTCTTTCTTTTCGCAGGCTGATGTATGGTGCTGATTTCTTGGGGTGCACAGTGAGAGTAGATGCATGCTTTTTCAAATGGCGTCTTGCACTCTTTTGACGAGGGAGAAAGCATGATTGACTACGTGTGTACAACACGTGTTGGATTGCGAGCGGGGTGCTATCTCCCTCCCACTTCTCTGTTAAGAGCCCACGGTTTTGAAAGGGCGGTGGAATGTTACGAGGCCAATCGATTCTAGGTGCTGACAACTTTCGTGCTTCCGCGCTGTTATGATCTCTACTTGGATTCCAGATTGCGTTTGGTTGTGTTGCTGGCATGTTTTTGCCTCGATGGTTTCGTATGGATTGGTGCTAGGTGTCGTGCGGATAGGGAGTGCGCTAAGGTGCTGTGGGGAGGGAAGATGGATGGGTGGATGGGAGGCGGGATAGCTGATGAAGGGTGTACGGGCGCGAGGTTTGTTCTACGAAGGCGCGTTGGAGGCGCTGAGGGTCTTGTTGTTGCCTTTTTGGTTGAGGTAGCGGGTTTGGTGGTACGTTCGGAGGGAGGGGTACGTTTTGCGTTCTTTTCTGGTGGGTTGTACTGGAGGATGGATGGCAAAGGTCGCTTGGACTTGATTTCGACTGGCCCTTCTGGGCGCTTCAACATGGTATGGACTGCTACTGTAAGTTTCGGATGGTATGTACAGTTTCGGAGAATCTTTACGTTCGAGTTTCATATTTGATCGTTGTGGTTGTAAGCTCGGGAGACATATGAATAGCGCCTTATAAGAGGTAGCGTCAGGGACTGGCAGTCTGAAAGACATCCAAAATGAATTGGGGACCACAATATATGTTTATAATTAGGGCCCGCTTTTCACTTCCTTCCATGGAATCTTGTAGAATCGCGCTCCGTCCTAGCCTGGTACATTGTCTTCTCCAGCTGACTTCACCCGGTATCCACGGTCTCCAAAGTTTAACTGTGACGTTGAGGGACCCCTCATCATTTTTCCTCCGACAATTGAGTACAAGCGATAGTGTATCTGGACCAGTTGGATAATTTCTCCGTTGGATCGCCGCAACTGGCACTTCAAATTGTAGCCCTTGATTCGTCACTTGATAAGGAAACCTTCTTTGAATTGCACGGTCCCGGTCAATGTCACCAGAATCTGCGAAACAAATCGGCCAGGGAGCTAGCAATCCAAAAGACGTATATACTGAATAATTTGGTAAAGTCCAGGCGAAGATTGACTCATCGTTTGACTGTTTGATGATCTCAAGCTGCAACCTCATGAAAGCTTTGGCACCCCCTTCTCCGTAGAGCAGCGGCATATTGACATTGAGCAGGCCCAGCATACAGTAAGCCATGTCCTCCGATCTGCTAGTCTTTCTTTTTGACACCCAGCTCATTTTTTGTGCAACACATGCTCCCATAGGATACTGCATTTGGCGCTTTGCGATACCTGTCGCAGCTGAAATCTGGGCCGCTAAAATATCCGTTGTCCCAAAACCATTCCATGCGCTGTCAAAGAAGGTCACGTTTTTGGGAGCGAGGAGTTCTTGGAGTGTCCATCCACGCCTGAACCATGAGCTCTGGGTGAACAAAGCTTTCGATGATTCTACGTCCTGAGAGTTCCAGGCGACATCGGAGAGGTATACATAACATTCTTCAGAGTTCCCATACCAGCGATACATGGAATTGATCGCCTCCGAGAGCTCGGCGCTGCTCTTCTTGTCGATACAGCAGGTATCGACCCATACCCAAGCCAAGCCTCTTTCTTCAGCAAGGGAACAGCATCGCTTCACTTTGGCGTAACCTTCGCTATCTCGCCTCTTGCCTTTCCGGAATTCCTGGAAGGTGATCTCCTCATCGCCCCATCGGTGCGACAGGATGGCATATTTCGGAATGTCGCTATCGAAGAATTCTTTGAATGTGTGTGATTTGGTGTTGAGAAGACGCATGGCGAAAGGATCGTGGAGCAGGTGTAGAGGCTAGCAGTGGGATCTGTCGATTGTGGAAAGTAGGCGTTCAATTGTTCAATGGTGGAGGCTGGGACTGTCGTCAAGCAGCCGCGAGGAAGTGAAAGAAGGGTAAGAGACAGGAGTGAAGAATCTTAATATTTCTGAGGCAGAGTGCTGCCTGGGAGGCGTACCCTTTGGCTGTGGAGACGAGGCTGTGTACGCTGTAGAATGAATGACAAAAGATGCCGGATTGACGTTTCGGTCATGTGACGAGCTAGCTGCTGACATGCAGGAAGGTGCTCAGCCCCGGCATTCAGCCACAAGAAGACCCTGCATTGACGCTCGCGAACTCTTCTGAAACCCACACTCCTCGAGTCGCGCCTTCTGATTTTGATGCCGCACGATACCTAGGTTATCGTACGGCTGACTTTGAACGTTTGATCAGACTGAGGCTCCACATCCAATAGAAATTGCATTCGAGCACTCAGTCGTTTCGTCGGGATTTGGGCGCCCGTCAGGACACAGCGCTGGATTCTACCGGGCGCGCCAATTCTTGAATACTACTACCCTTCCCCGCCTCTTGGCAGCTTTGTCACTTGCTATGTATCTTTGACGATCTTCTTCCTCCTGTCCTCTAATGCTTTTACCTCGCTTTGGTGCAGCATACTCGTCGTCCTAGAAATTTCCGTGTCTCGCCAAGGCTATTGGAGTCATAATAAGATCAATATCAAAACTTTATCCGCATTTGGCACGCAATCTATCTCCGAGTGCCTAGGAGAACCAGGCCGAGGCGATCTTATGCGCTTGCTGGAGATGAGCTCTGTGTTATCGTTCTAGCTTTGTGGAAATCTGGGAAAGGAGTAGTTGCTACGGTGCTGGCGAGGTGTGGGAACTACCTCTTGCGTTATTGGTATCCGGTCTGATGATTTCATGAATCGATGCGTTATCTATATAAGTACAAGTTGGTTGTTGAATACCTTCTTCGCGCTTTCGGCATGGATGTAGAGACTTGATTGCCATCGAACATGATGTTGCGGGAGCTCTAGAGTAGTAAGTACTAAGAGCCAACATTTAAGATACTATCCTAGGGCTTGATAAGGCGGAACACTCCCATGCAAATTGCGAGCGTTCGATGGCTGCTATACTTGACTGCATAATGCTCACAAGCTCCTTCAATTTTGTGACTCGCCAGGACAGCAGCCTCTTCTTTAGCTGCCTCCACGCCATCCGTGCTTCGAGACATTGCCCGGGGTCCCATCCGAGGATTTACCCAAATAACCGACACCGGCAAAGAACGGCCGGGTTACATTGACACGGGTGTCGTAAAAGGCGTAGAAGAAGTTCAAGGTAGGGTAGAACAGTCTAAAGTTGTCTATAGGTTAGAGCACCAACACCATTATCTAATTTTTTTTTGGATCAGCTAGCTTTTTCTTTTCTTCAAATATAAAATATAGCAGCTTCGACCTGAAAGCTTTCCGCGCATACAGCCCGATACTTGGCAGTATGTGTACGAAATGGTCTATAGAAGAGTAGATGAAGGGATTCGCAAAATACCGACCTAGCTGTTCAGGGGCAATAAGGAATAATTCCGTTGTCCCGATTACACTCCGCATATGCCATCCCCTCCCCTCCCCATACCCTCCCCATCCCGCGGCCACACTGTTCTACACCCCCGCAACCCTACAATCCATCATACCCTCCGCAACCAAACCCCGCGTATCACCGCAGCAGAATGCTTTCATTTTCGGGGTTGCACTGGGGATGTGCTTTCTGAGCAGATTCCTTCCTGTGGAATGGTGCCTGCTATTGCAGATTGACTAGTTGGAGGCTCGATTGCAAAAAATGTGTGGTAGGTAGTGATGGGAGTATTCTGCGGGGGTCTAGATGAGATGGTGGGCTGAGGGCAAGGGGGTGGAGGGGATTAGGGGAGGAACGGGGATGGGAATGGGGGGAGAGTCTAGGTCTTGTATTTACGGGCAGGCTCAGTGTTGGAAGCATGGTTTTGGGTACTTGTATTCTTGTATGTTAGTTTATTTGGGGAACGTGGAGAAGGTATGGCGGAGGGTTATATAGGGAGTTTTGGGAGGGTTGATGGTAAAGTGTTGATGTTGGTGTTGAGAGGGGGAAGGTGTTGCGTGTGTGGTAGAAAGGGATGATGTTATATCGTACTGGAAATGTGGCGTGGTGTTATAGGTGGGTTGGTGTTGTTAACACTTGGTGATCTGCGAGAATGTGTAGACGTCCCTAGACGGACCGCAATAGTGGTCATTGAGTCGTGATCTCAACACTGCTGAGCCGTACTGTGAGACTTCGTTGTCCATTGGGCCCCCGTTCTGAGTTGAGAATCATTAGCACGGCCTCCGATTGACACACGCTTTCTTGATACTTATCACTTACGCCTAGCGTATCGTAGCAGAATCTCTCTCTCCTACTTAAAAGCCTTCCTTTTTTGCAAAAATCTGCCCTCTAGATAATTCTCATATTCAATACACTGACATTGATCTCATACTGGTATTGGCTCTGGAAATGGCACCAATCCTCAAAATGGCGTCCCAGCACGCCAAACGTGTTATGCTTCGAAACACCATCAAGCCCCTGCCAATGAGATCTGCGAGAACGTCCCTGCCGGCTTTGAAGCACTCTCGATTCCAAGGGCCAAGTTCAAATTCTCTTCGCCACACTCGCCCTTACCAGACCTCGGCAGCACCACCAGACGGCTGGGGCTACACCCTCTTTGATTGTGACTATGACCTCGACATCGTAGATAGCATCTCCCACGAAGCTAGCGTTTTAGCCATCGAAGATTTGGACCTCATGTTTCCCAAGGATGAAAAGCACGTTGTTGAGATGCTCAATACGGATCTCTTCCGTCTCCTCTTGCAGAGATTCCTGATCCGGGATTTCAGAGATGGGATTGTTTATCTTGGCGCCTTGGCTATGCGTCTGGGCGTTAAGATTCGGGAGACAGATATGCGGGTGTTGAGAGAGTCGGTGGGGCGTGTAAAGATGTATGATGAAGCGAGAGAGCAGATGCGGGCTGCGCTGAAGGGGTATGATCCGGCGGGTGGGTATCCTTGGAAATTTTCCGGCCTGGGGCCTATTGAGACGCAGGGGCAGGGAGGCGTGGAAGGAGGTGAGTAAGTCTTTTGGAATTGTGGAGGTTTGCGCGTTACTGATGGTTGTGTTCATTAGAGAACCTCGGTTTTCAAACGAATATCTTCAAACAAGAACTTTCGAAGATGATGAAGTCAATCCTAAAGGAGTGGGAGGGGAAGACCGATGCTAACGATACAGTACGGGAGCAGAGTGCAAAGACGCTACTACGTAAAATGCGTTGGGCGATAAGGAGAAGCTGAAGGATTAGTGTCTGCTTTGAGGGTGATGTCGAGACAGGACTGTGGACACCTGCTCAATGGAGGTAGTGCGCAACATTGATGGCTCTGGCGAGTGCTGGTCTTGATCGGAGGTGTACTTAAGAGGACGCTTCATAATGCTGTAAAACATGTCACCTCCATTCATCAATTCATACGGTGCACCTACAAGCCCCAACCAAAGTAAGATCTTGTAGATCATTTTTGGGCCCAGCAGTGATGATAGAGCTCTAGAGAAGATATATCTTCTGAATATAGCTTGAACAGATTCCGCACCTGCGTCTTTTTGAATTGAATTGTGGGCCTGAAATATGTATGTCAATGTTGAGACTCGGCCAGTCAAAGAGTATGAGACTTTTGGAATGCACTTGCTCTTCCCACTTGGATGATTGCTTTAATTTCATGTGCTGGTGTAGCTCTTTGGTTATCATGATTAGCAGATTGTTTCAAAGTTATCGAGGGCCCTCTTGTGAGTCGTATCCAAAAATTCTTTTTTCTCGTTTCAATCATCTAAGCTATACGCTCCGATTCGCCCTCAGAGAAGATCAGCCCAGACACCCTCTAATTTGATATACTCCTCCCATGTAGTCATTGGACACGGAACACCGAGCTGTGGTCAGGAATTAGTGATGCTCCATATCTCCTTATAAGTCGGACTCACATCTTGAGCAAGCACTACGTCCTCCCCTCCAGTGTACCCAAATTCGTCCATGAACAGAAACATCTCTCCCAACTCCCTGCCCAGTCCCGGCATTGGAATGTGTTTCTCGTACACTTCGAGAGGAACTTCTTCGTACCCTCCGAACGGAACTTTATTGATCTCACACCACACCTTGAGATAGTCAATCCAGGAAATCGTGCTACCGGCCCCCAAGACGATTTTTCCAGGAGGGGATTGGAGCGCCGCCCGGACTACGTAGCCGGTATCTCTGACGGTATCGATGAACGGATGTGGCTTGTCACCGGAACCGACATTGGCGAAATGGTAGGTCCCGTCTGCTTTCTAGTTTGTGTTAGAGGTCCTTCTATCTGGATTCAGTATGTTGGGCAGACTTTTGTGGGCTTGATACGTGTCGAATTGTTCATATAGACTCCAATGTGTATAATTGACATCTTTGCAGCAAGCTCTGGATGCCTTTCTTGAAGATACTCCACGGCTTCCGCCTTGCCATCAAAATGGTAGACCCAGGTGTATTTGCCCTTGCTTATTCTTTTGACGTTGCACACGGCCGACATGATGAATCGATCTAAACCTCCCACAGTAGCAGCTGCATCAGCAATGTTCTTGCTCTGCTGTAACTCGCGGCCGTAGCAGTACTCGTTCGTTGACTGTCCTGGTTTGAGTTTCGCCTGCGTTGCGGGAGTATAAAATTCGGCCCAGAAATCAGTAACAGAGAAAATGGCATTGGCGCCTTGGAATGCCGCTATGAGGGAGTCTTTGTCGTCGAGGTCGGCTTTGACTACTTCGATGCCTTTGTCCGTCCAGGATTGAGCTTTGGATGGGTCCCGCGATATGCCACGGACTTTCCATCCGGGCTCTCTGGCATAAAGGCTGGCGACGGAACCGCCCTGTGATGTCAGAACAGCTCGCGAGATGGTGGTGATAATGGTTTGAGCTACGTACTTGTTGACCGGTGATACCAATGACGACGAGTAGTTTGGACATGGTGAAGTTGATTTGGGGGGATTTTGCAAGGGAGATAGAGTACAACGATTCTGATACGGATCAATGACATGATTACCTTAGTCTTATGTACTCGGCCTAGTATTATGTAAGGTAAAGTTCTTTGTGGAGAGATAATCGGCATTCGGCACGTCTTTGGGCCGAATCTCCGATCTGTACAGTCATCCTAACGTTCAGTGCAGCACAGTCTAGAGGCTTGATCATCTGGTTCCTGTTCGTCCCCTCAGCTTAAGATCCGACCTTTTCCAGGTGCCAACAAGCATGTTCCCGCTCTTCGTATCATGGACGCCTTGATCATCTTCAAGCCTTGCTTTTGTCCAGTCAGCGGCGAATAAGAGCTGGCTTCAATTGTAAAGATATACTAAGCCCTCGGGCATCTGACTAAGACCTTGGTAGTGTCTGGATCATTCGAGCTTTTGATGAGTACGTACCTTACACTTTCCCACATTCTCACACTCATGATATCTTATTTCGACCTCATATTTGGAGCCAAGACGCAATTCTGTCAAGAATTCCTTCAGAGGGAACGAGGCGGACTGTAAAGGTGTGCACTAGTAGATATTACGGAGACTCGACTCTTGCAAAGACAGTGACGGTAAGGCTGGGTCAAGAGGGGCGATCGAGGGATTGAGGGGCAGTCAAACAAGCTTTCCTATACCCCTGACAATGCAGTAACGCACAGCGTCACCAATACTAATGTGGCAGCTCAGGTGAATCCTCTGTCAGCAAATAAAGTAAGCATAGTGGTTGATTGGAGTGTCAAAGTACGAGAACAGACTAGAGAGATAAGATAAAGAATTCAGTACTTACAGGTTCGGTATAAAGTAAGTAGGTAGTCAAGTACTCGTACTTTGGCGCCTGGGAAAGATAAAGTAACAAATTGTATTGTTCTCTGTCAACCAATGTGACTCGACCACATGTGCCTTAGATATATCCTTTGGACTTACGAGTCATTTTAATCAAATATATGTTCTTACAAGTCCAAAGTCAGAAATGGGAACGTGAATCACTTTACTTTAGACTGGTGAAGTCTTACTCAGCTTCCAAATTGGGTCACCTGCAGAAATGTTTTTCCGGCCCGAGATTTGGGCCCAGACTCGGTTCCATCATTTTTTCTTCCCTCCCATCTTGCATCTTGCATCTTTTCATCTCACCTTATTCCAGTCTGACCCCTTCCAAGCTATTGTTGCATCCATCCGCGATGCAACATAGTGATGGCGGTGTGTCATCTTACCAATTCTTATTATCTTCTGCGTTTCATTGCTTTTCTTCCGAAACATGCATGTCAGAATCCTATGATTAGCACCAGGCACAGCCCGCCATGGTGGTGTGCCGCACGACTGTGAAGGATTGAGGCTGAAAATAATCTTCTGTCACTGGTAGTCGTCCTCCATTCCTTTTAAAGGAAGCTCAGCATCTTCCTCTTGCGACAATCAATTGCTTACTCTGTCCTTTGCTCCCTTTGCAGTACACCGGCCAGGATCGATGGCGCCCTTCCCACCGCCCAATTCCTCCGCCCATGTGCTCAACGAGCCTCAGCGGCCGTCCTTATATGACCACAGAAAAAAATCCCGAAGTGAGGAACAACGTGACAAGGCTCGAATCATATTCAATAAAACCATTGGAGGACAACGCCGTCATGGGAAGAACAGATACAGACACGTCGGAGCTTTATTTCTGACATGGAAGGACGATGACATGCAATGTAGGGAGACAGAAGTGGGTACAATAGGCAAAAGTGAAACGGAATGACCAAAAGCTCACATCTTTGCAATTAGGTGGACAAGCTGAGACAGCTGTTTGCGAAGGAGTTCAATTTCAAGACGGTCAACTTCGAGATCCCATCGCAACGTTGGGAAACAGCTCTACACAAGGCGGTGGCCGATTTCTGCTACGAGTTTGACAATCCCGAAGACCTTGCAATAGTATACTATGCTGGACACGCCTATGAAGGCAGGGAAACGAAACACTTCAAATTTGCAGCGTAAGCAAAATCCGAAAAATGCCCAAGTGGATCGTACCATGTCAACAGAGCTGGAAGATACCAGACTTAGCTTCCGATGCTGATCAACCCACCTTTTAGGAGATTTGACCCAGATGAAGGAGAGGTCGATCGTTCTGCTTTCTTCCCAGATGTTCTTGCTTGTTTACGATTGCCCGCATGCGACCAGCTTGTGATCCTGGACTGCTGTTACGCTGCCCTAGCCTTCGGTCCGGACCATATCGGCAAGCGCAAGTTCGAGCTCTTGACCTCAGCCGCTTACGACAGGACGAGTCCAGCACCCAAGTATTCGAATTTTTCGTTCACAACAACATTGACGAAAGTCTTACGGTCTCTGCTCGAAGAGAACCCGAAGGGATTCTCCACAGGATATTTACACCGCAAGGTATATCATGCTATTCCAGCACATCGGGATACTACCAAGCCGCTTCTGTTTGACCAATCGCCCCACAACCTTGGCAGTATCTGGCTAATGCCACAGACTCTGCGTGATCAGCCACCATCGTCCGAAAGAGAAGGAACTTATCTGACGCTGGCTCTCCGTCTTAACGAAGACCCGAATCCCGCTGTCATGACCGAACTTGCCAAGCATCTACAAAATCTCCCTCACGTCGAACAGATTAGATTCGAAGACCTCTCGGCGCCCAAGGAACAGATCTCAAATTTCATCCTAGCACTCGTCCAGGCCCAGAAGATCAAGCCTTTAGTCAGAAAGATGCAGGCGAGACGCAAGCGTCAAGGACTTGCAGAACTGAAGATTGGAGACAAGAAAATCGAGGCATCCAAAAGTCTCCTAAAACTTCATTTCGAGTCGCATCATCATTCGATCTATAATTGGGACTGTGTGGAACATGTGCATGGCGACCAGCCAGAAAATTACGAAGATTCTCGTGACAGAAGGAAAAAGATAGGGACGTGGCCGCCAGCTCTAGAGAAGTATTCCATGAATAGTTCTTCATCTGGCGATACAAATTCGACTCTGGATCTTTTCGGGCCTGGTACAACGTTCACTTCCACTGTCCCTCGACGTGTTCACACAATCAATGTCCCCGCCCATAAGCAAGCTGACGGTACGTTCCAATATGATTATCATCGTTCTTCAAGGGGTGTGGTCATGCTTACTTAGAAAGTAGGGATCACAACATGGACCGGGCCAGACAAAGATCAGCCCCGTGATGACCGCGAACACCAGCGAAGCTCATCCCCAGACCGGGAGATCCCACCAGAAGAGAAAGCTCCCAGGGTCGATTGACAACCCAATATGTACATCGGAAAGTCTCACTAGCACAAGTTCTTGCGACAATAAGGGTTTGGAGTTTGGATAGCATTGGGGACGGCAGCGTCGTTCGGAATGGGGTCAAACTGATGCATGGTCTGATCTAATATAATTCACACCTCTTTTTTGCACCTGGAGGATGTTTCTATACTATGTACTCTACTTCTTTGCTGGCGTGGTGTTTGTTATAGACGACCGTAGTGTGATCACCACAAGGGAACTGGATTACTGTAAGGTATACAATTATCACCGAGTCAAGAAAGAAGATTTGGCGGGTGGGATGGTGAGGCAGCAATGGATTTAATTCATCAGATTCTAACCCGAAGCTTGAGTGGCAGTGCAAAAATTGTTAGTCCCCGCCAGGCGCAGATACGCAGCTGCAGGGCAATGTCACGCTGCCGAGTGACCCCTGCTTCAAGGCAAATGCAGGCAGATTGCCAGCCTTGTTGTCGATGGACCATTATAAGAAGACTGCAGCCTTGGAACTTTCATCCTCTGCCTTCCTGAAATCCACCCCGAGTCAGTCGATCTCTTGTACATCAGACAATTAGTTCTACACGAAGTAGCCAAGACAAACGCCTGGTTTCGCTCTCTCCTCAAACGCCCACCATCTGCGCCATGAGTGACAGCAACGAGGTAGGCTCTTTGATTTAATCAGCTTGGTGTGCGAGGCCTCTGTTAAGCATTCTCTAAGGCTGGAGAGTCATCCAACGCGGAACTTCCCCCCCATCATAATGGCCCATCACATCGGAGCAAGTACGAGAAAAATCCAGACCTGAACACTAAGGTGAGTCTTCGCAGTTCCTGTGACGGTATTCTACCTGCTGAATATATTATCATCCAGGCCCCCGAGCTCTACAAAGAAAAGGACGAAGTGTTTGTCCAGGGACGCCGTGGGGTAGACCCCAACCCGTACAGGATTTGGAAAATCCTTGGCAGCGGGCAGTACAAGCTCTCGCGAGATGGAAAATCGGACGGAAAGATCTATAAAGAGCAAGACTTAAAGGGCACAGCTTGAGATGCGCGCGCGCGAAATAGGCCACAAGGCATGGATATATATACAACCATTGGGTTGTAGATCAATGAATTTTTGGTTCTAGTCTATAGAGATGATTTGGGTTGAGACTTGATTCGCCCCTTTGATCCAGATAAGCTGTCAGAGGATCGCAGCCCGTGAATGCTGATATCACCGGAATTCTGCCTTGTTTTGGGGCACAAAGTTGGAAGAGGAAGCGAGTGGCAGGCAAAAACAGCTCAAGTAAGATGTATTTGTAGTAGGGAGGGGGGCCCGCGGGGGCAAATGCATCCCACGGAACTCGCCAGGCACCCAGGCCCTTTTCTGGCAATAAGCCCGGGGCTGATTAAGCAAACATCGAGTCAAGGGAGGAGATGATTGGCGGGATTTGGGCTCAAATTGAGTCAATTACGGCGTTCAAGATGGAACCAGGCAGTCATCTAATGCCCTAATGCACCTAAGCGTTGCCCGGAAGGGGGCTTAGACATTCCATCCCACAATAATTATTGGCAATACTTTAACTGCTCAACGGAGCCACATTTCAAGGCAGACTCCATCATTGTAATGGTTGTGAACATAAGAATCAATAATAATCTTTCTCTTTCTTTTTTGTCTGGTAAGCTCGCGCCAGTCTGTCTTTACTGCCCTCCAATCAGAGAAGCGACCTCATGATAGTGCGGCTCCAAACATGCCCCATGCGTCCAGTCCCGAGACCCCACCTTCTACTGCACCAACAAGTCCTACATCCCCCAACACCACTAATGACTTTATCGACTGCGAGAAGGGCAGCGTAGATGAAGACGAAGAAGTCATTGAAGTAATAGACGAGAAGGGTTCGCCTGACGGTTTCTCAAATTATCGAAAAGAAGATGGAAGGCCAAAACTCGTTCAGCGGAGTAAGGCAGCCAACTATGCAAGACTCCACATGATATTAAATCCCTTGTAGTCGATGATCATCCGCAAGGGTACCCACAACTGGCTGCATTTGTCAACAGCGACGAAAACTTCCTGATCGCACGCAAGTACGGTTTCCTCCGAAGCAGAGTACTCTTATATCGTCAAGACGAGCTCTCGGTCCTGGAAAGAGACCTCATTAGGCTTGACGCCGACGATGAGGAGAATAGAAAGTTTGCGTTACGTTCGAGGAAACGAGACGAAGAAACTGACACCGACCCTGTATATTCACGGAAAGTATTAATGCAGAAGATTGACGACAAACTCAAGGAATACGGTCAGCATCCTCTTCCGGGGATGAATTGATTTTGATGAGCTCACAGACCTTTTCAGATGGGCTAGTGAGCAGGATCAAGACATATTTGTCTTTCAGAGCTCCCTCGTCGCGAAACGCAAAAACTTTCATCGACTGGATCGATGATCACAAACCTCTTTCGATAGAAGAGTCGGATTTCATCAAACACAAGGACGACTTTGTAGCCCTCTCCGACGGCCAAGAATCCGGCTGGCTCGATGGCATCGTCGAGGACGGTCTCGGTTGGTGTCTTCCAAAGAAGCTTATGAAGGTAGTCCCCCGTCTCGCCGTCTTACAGCTCCCATTCCCTGGATATACGCTCTGACCTCTTTCAAACAAATGTAGAGTCTTTTTACATCGGAGGAGCAAAGCAAAAAGACCGACGACGATCACTTGCACTTGTACAGCAAACGCCGCATCGACATCGTCGTCCGCCTCGTCCTCGTCCTTACAACGGTCGGTCTACTAGTCGGACCGTCCGCCGTCCTGTACTTTGTCACTGGACAGAGTGCGCTGAAAATATGTCTTATAATGGTATTCACGCTCCTTTTCGCCGCGGCGCTCAGTGTGTGCACGAAAGCAAAGAGGCATGAGATGTTGGCGGCTACTGCTACGTGAGTTGATTCTCCTCCAGTATCAGCCTGGTTGTTTCTACTGCGCTTGCATTTTCAACAAATGCGCTAAGGCGGTTCTAATGCTTGACTCGAGCCATTTATTGGCGGGAGATGTCTTTTGTGTATTTGTCTTTCAGACCAGCCATAAATAATCGACGGGCTCTCAACTCCCGCGCCACTTCACTGTCCACATATACGCTACTGCATTTTCAGCAAAAGAAAAAGCTGTAATCTTTTCCCGCTGTTCTCCAGTACATTCTATTATTTCAAGTCCCGTGGAACAGTCAAGTCCTGACAAGTGCATCCACAGCTATGCTGCCGTCCTCGTGGTTTTCCTGGGTAATTTCAACCCGAGTACCCTGACCGGTTAACGTCCTCGTCGGACCGTGCCTCGACCCTGCCTCACCTCCGATTCGGGAGGAGTCGATCCTGCGCGCACTCTCTTGTAACCTCATCCCACCTAGGTGGATGCACTCAAAAGGGTCGGGTGGGAGTCGACGCCACGAGCTAGTACGCCTAGTTCTTCGGTGGCAAGGCGTACTGGGCAATGAGAGCTTCTATGGAGAGGAAAAATGGCAGGTTGATGCATCTATGAGGATCTACGATTTATGAAACTAAGTATCTGTGATGATTGATGATATGAGTATCTTGGGTGATATACTTTTAACTCTTATGTTTTATGATAAGTAGACACAAGTCCAGAAACGTCTCCATCTTATGAAAACCATATACATATCGGTGTGTGTGTCTCTCTCTCTCTCCGTATTCTGACCCGTTTCCAACTTGTCTTGTGATATGGTTATTAGGTATGCTATGTTGTGAGGGATGGAGCGTGGAGATCTGAGAGAGAATCGGTGGGAGAGATCGAGGCGAAAAAACCGGGGCGTGAATGCAATCTTCTGAGACTGTTGCGGTGAATGGCACTCAGGTGGGGGGGTCTCTTATGGCTTTGCAAGGCTGCGCGAAAGGGCATCGTTCGGTTACGTAAGGGTGCTTTCATCATGCATGACTCTACGTTCGGAGGGGTGGGGCTGTGTAAGGCTATCACCGATACTATCATCTCTCTCGGGTTAAATCGAGGCGATCAGGTTGTGGCAGAAACTGTCCAATGCGTCATGTCGTAAGATTGGTAAGCTGACGTCTTTTGGACCGCAGTCCTCCTGGGTTTCGTTTCTCTTTCTTTCCCTTCTTGACGACTTTGGTTGGCACGGTGCCTGGACAGAGATCCAATTATGATAGATCTAATCAATTTTTGTTTTTTATCGTACTACTCATACTGTTGTTTTGGTGTAGGAGCTTTGCTGTCGACACGGCGAGCCTGATGGTGTCCTGGGCGGGAAGAAATCAAGGCTGAACTGTAGACCTCATTGATGGCACCATGAGATCCTCTCACTGTTTGAATCCTTGGAGTATCTCATTACGTCACGTTATACCATATAACAAGGCTACTTCTGGCGTTGCGGCCGCTCCGTCTGTCTCTGGTGGCTCGATAGCAATGATGATGTGGCAGGGGGGCATCTGTATGGAGCCTATTACACCTGTATCTGGCTTCTCAGAATTTTGCAATGCGGGTATATAGGTTTTCCGTGACTCCTCTCCTGGGAAGGGGACTCTGGCGATGTAAGGCACATTCTATGTTCCGCAGTACTGGATTTATCTGCGCGGCGGGGCTGTAGACTCTGCGCTCTCCTCCTCAACGATATACAAAAACAAGCCAGCTGTCTTCACTTTGCTATGACGAGTGTAATCGATCTCCATTTCTCTAAATCCAGCGGTAGATTACCTATATTGTGGATTTTCGTTTTGGGGAACAGAGCTGTCGTCGTGGCGCTTCACTCTCTCAGTGTACCCTGTGGAAGGACATTCTATACCAGCAGCTTCATCTGTACTTTGACTTGTACCCATTATCACGCATAGGAAATTAGCGCCGATGGACAAGCAGTCGTCCACTTCCATACATGGATAGCTTGATGTCAAATCAAAGCTTAGCGAAGAGATGATTTCATTTATGTACAGCAACCCACAGCAGGTGCGGACCAAGGCCCTGTAATATAAATTTCCATGACGTTTGTTGGAAATAGATCGTAGTGAAAAAATAACACCTCGGTTCGAATTATGAGGACCGACAAGGATCCCCGCGCAGGTGAATATATGACCCTTAGTCATTGATGGGGAGCTGCTCAGTTCATAACACCCCGAAAAGACAATCTTGCGGAGCTATGACAAGGAATTCAGCTTGAAAGGCTCCCTAAGACTTTCCAAGACGCTGTGGCCGTTGCCCAATGGTTCAAAATCAGATGTCTTTGGATAGACTCACTTTGTATCCTTGAAGACTCCAAGGAAGACTGGGTCAAAGAGTCTGCTACGATGAGAAGCGTCTATAGCTATTCGGTCTTGAATATCTCGGCGACTGGAGCGGTTGATCCAAGTATTGGCTATTTCCTGGATCGGAAATCTGATAACATACGCCCTTTTAGTGCTATCTTTTTCGAAGACAATCTTGGGCGAGCCAATATCTCCGATGCATCGTTGAGTAAGCGAGCATGAGCCTTCCAAGAGCGTCTCTTGTCACCACGCATCTTGCACTTTGGAGCTACTCGAATGTCCTGGGAGTGCATGGAATCGGCTTCTTGCGAGACTTTCCCGGACGGCGTACCTAAAACAACTGGACAACTCCCATCTGTCATCACAGAGCGAGAGTTCGTTGATCATACACTGGGGTTTTCGATTTACATGTGGAATGTACTTGTTACTTACTATACTAATTGTGCCATGACGGTTCCATTGGACATATACATGGCATTCGCAGGAGTAGTCGAAGAAATTCTTTCAATTATTGCGGACGAGTATTTTGCCTTCTGGAGGAAAGACCTAGAGCTACAACTGCTTCGAGAAAGGGAAAATCGGCAAGCTGGAAGCCTACTGGATATAAAGCACCGTCATGGTTCTCTGCCAATGGCGCCGTTCATTTCCCATGGCATTTATCGTGTCATAAACAAAAAGCAGTGTATAAAGTGTTAGATGTCGTCGTGCATAATTCTGCTGAGGGTTTGTATGGACCTGTTACTTATGGGTATTTGAGATGTCGCGGGATGCTAGGGACTGCCATTTGCCGGAGAACCAGTGATCACCATTGGGTTATCCAAGCTGTTCATGGTCAGAGACATGAAGGCAAGGGTACGCCCGAGTGGGACCACAAAACAGATCTTTCAGAACGCAAGGTGACATACTTACCAGTTTTAAATTTGAGGGGGAGCGTCTGTGACGATGTTCTAGCGCTGCTGTTGAAATTGACTCATGTGAAGGAGGGAGAATATCAAAGAACCGGGACATGGAGAATTGGGGGCGAAGGCAAGTGTCGCAGTACATTGCGTGAGCAGATGCCTGGAAACTGGGCTTGGGTCGACAGACCCCAGAGAATCTTCACTATCGTATGAATTTCTTTAAAAAGTCAAAGAGAAGTTCCTCGTGGGCGTCAGCTTACCATATCAGAAGTCTATAGCTTGGTATGGAGATTTTCTTCAACGAATGAATGCAATGATGATAATGATACAACACGAGGACTAAAAACCCTAGTACGAGTGTGGAAGCCAATCCTGCTGCAAAGTCTGTAGCTAGCTTTTGTCACACGTCTTCACGACCTTTCAACAGAACCAAGCCGCCCCCGGAGTGACTGCCTCGCCAGGTGCGTTGAATCCTTACAGATATTTCTGTCGCGACATATCATGGGTTGACCCACCTTCCCAAAATGAATTCTTGGAACGGGAATTCTTTGGTAGCCTCGTATAAGAGGGCATTGAAGGTATTGCATCGCTTACAGCAGATGTAACAGACCAACCACACCATTAATATTATGAATGTTCATGCTACTCACTCGGGCAGCTCAGTACAGGAGTCAGACGCAAATGTTGGGCACCCAGGGTCTGATGTAGCTGTAACAACCTCCACAGAACGATCCACCCTTCGCATCAATCCCACGAACAGACAAAAAAACCAATAAGGAGGCTCGTAATAAATAATTCAGAGACTTTTCCTCCGATTAGAGCAAAGATTCGCCAATGTTGGTTCTCGGTCCGGTAAGGCGCCCGCCCCCGTGCGCGCGGCACGACTCCTTAGGGGTTCGACCATAGTTTCAGACACACTCCACTGTCTCACGAGCAGCTTTCCAAGAGAAATTGTCCCCTGGCAGCAGCTCTCTCCCCTTCCGTGATTTTCGAGAAGAATGCGATTGGCAGCTTCCGACTTTATCTTGCGACCCTGGACTGCAAGCATGCTTCCACTAAGAGCTTGCCGATCAGTGACAAAGCTAGTCAATGTTGGACTCTTACATTGGATCAATGATACAAAGATATTGATGAAATGATGGCGGCAGCTTTGTTCTGTCTCCAGAGGGAAAAGAGAAGGGGTATCAATAGGACCCAGAACAAAGGCTTTCGTTCGTGAGGCTACCAATTTGCAAGTGAAACGCATGAAGCGCCTTGCAGATGACTTATCTTCTTCACCGACCATAATGAGCAAAGACTGGCAGTACACCCCATTCCACTCACACCGGGCTGAAACCTGGCTCGTTTGTTGGGTTTGTCACGGAGAGCTCCTTGCTTCTTGGTGAGTGCTCTAGGCTTGTCTCTTAGCCAGAAAATCTAACAACTTACTGTGCTCTTTGCTATTGATACCCCTCTCTAGGTCTTTATAAGTATCTCTGTCTGCTTGTCGTATTGCCAATTCCTCGCCGCTCTTTACAGACCCCTCCAATCATTCTTTCCAAATCTATTTTCTGCTGTCTTTGCTCGTTGAAGCCATTCATTCACAATGTCTTTCAAAGCGTCTGGCACGCTTCGATCCATCCTTACTCTCTGCTTTACACTTTCTGCCACAATCTTTCCAGCTCTCTCAGCCCCGGCTCCTATACAAAACACCAGTCCGTGGATCCCGCGCTCGCTGAAATCGCTCTTCGAGCCCCGAGCCGCAACAAACAAATGCAAAGGCACAGGCCTCTACATCACCAACAGCGGTTCCGACTCCCAGACCTACACCGTCTTCCAAGGAGCCACCTCCATAACCTCCAATCCCTACAAAAGCGTCACCATAGCCAAAGGCAAATCCACAGCCGTCACGCTCCCCGAAGGCTTTGTTGGCCACGTCCAGCGCGGCAACCTGCTACCCGCCACCTGGATAGAACTCAACATGGTAAGCGGGGCGGCCGACGGCGACGTCAGTCTGGAAATCGGATGCGATGGCGCCGCAACCGTTCGTGCGAGTGCTATTGCGGGCGGTGGAACGCCGCCCACGTTCGGGTTCTCGAAAAACATCAATGCCAATGCACCGGCTGATGCCCTGTTCAATCCTAAAAACCCAACGGGCGAGAACCTGGGCGGTAAATTGACCACGGCGACGGATGTCTTGGATGCGACGGGCGATGCGACGGTGATCAATCAGAATACGTTGACGTATGAGCGGAGTGTGCTTTCGCAGTCGGAGGTCTATCTTTTTGGGGGGGTGGGGACCAATCAGGCGATTGCTTCGGATAATTGTTTGTTGATTACGTTTTATTGATTGTGTTTCGGGTACGCTGGGAGCGAGTAGAGGTAGAGGATGAGCGGCACGGTTGCGTATATGGGTGGAGGAGCTGTGTGAATAGTGCCGGTAAGAACTCCAGCAAGGCTGCGTAATCTTCTTATATATATCGAATATATACAAAATCTTGGAGACAAAATAAGGATATCACATGTACATGTATCCAACGGACATCATCGCTGTTTCAGCCTACGTACCATCAGCTAGCACGTGTATCTGAGTTACTCGGGTAATCACCACATTCGAACCTTGGTAACCAACTCTCCCACGCAAACCTTGTTCCACCCCACTTTGTCGGCCGCCAGTCTCAACAGCCACCGAACAGACACTAAAATGGCGCCACCCGCCCTCCTCTCGTGGCTGCAGAGCAGGCTGTTTCGCAATCCGTGCCGCCTTGAGAACTATAATCCTAGTTCAGATCTTCAATAAGTATGTAGCTGTAGTGGTAGACCTTGACAAAGTCGACTTCAGGTTATCGATATCTGCCGTTGGGAATTATGGTGCCGCTATTTTATGTGCGCGCCAAAATGTTGGAAGAGAGGTTGAAGTGGGAAGAGCTGGTATCTGGCTGGCTTGATTGGGTCTTGGCTTCTGTGTCTTTGAGGTGAGGATCTGTCCTTGCGAGCGTCGAGCGTGCTCTGATATTTTGATCGGGTGTTTCTGGTATGGGAGGTCAATGTCGGGCGAAATTTGAAATTGGTTCTCTCGTGTGTTCGAGGGGGGATTTTCGTGCTATTTTCAACGTTCAGACCCTGGGCTGAGCGGGCGGCCGTGACTTGTCCCTGGTATTTTCACTGTGGGGGAAGATCGAGCGATTGGTGATGCAGGAGCAATCTTGTAAGTTTGTAGCTGTGATCATTGGAGTAGTTGAATGGGTGGAGGGATGGTTGAGGTGTGAAGACGTCCATTAGAGACCCGAGTTGGTGTATGTGGATTTTTTTAGTGCTCAGTGATGGCGCATATTTGTAGGGAACAGACGGATATGGGTAGTGACAGCTATTTGCGAGTGTTGGTGGATGAGATCAAGGGGATCAGGGGGCTGTAAAAAGTGTAGGCTGGGTGTTGAGCCGGGTGGGACTGTTGACTGAGTGGGTTTGTAGTTTTGGGAGTGACGAGGTTCTAGGATGTTCATTCCATGGCTAATATGCTTCCACTTGCTCTAGAACTCAACAGGCTCCAATTTTAATGCGACAATGCGTTATGGGTAAGCAAAGTGTGCCTTTGGCTAGTGACTTTGAGATGGTTCTGATGTTGAAATAGTTCTAGATTTGAGAATCAGTGTCTCTTGGCTTCGTGCTCGGCACTTTGCAAGAGGTTTGTACCGGTATTTGTCTGGCCCAAGCTTGCTATGTCTACTGTTCTATTTGTGTGCAGCAAGTCCTTGTCTTTGAAATTCTTGAATCTTCCCTTTCTCTTCTGTATCTAGAGCCGGTCGTTCTTCACTGAAATTTGATCGGGCGTTGGCCGGAGTGAGGGGACGGCTCTGTCCAAGGATCTTGGGGCTCCGACATGGCAACGTGGAGAAAAGATCAATCATCAATGTTTCATAATCTCAAAGCCAACTCAGTTGACCTCCGACGAAGCTCTAAATTTCCATAATCAATTTTAGCCCAGTCTGCGAATGTTTCCGATATCTTCTCAATCCATAGAGCGTGTGGCATGCCTCGCTAGTGTCGAAAAGGGGATGCATAGTCGGCAGCTAAGTCTGGCAGCTGAGTGCCATTTGATAATTTCTGGGCATCCAGATGCTTGATGGCTCGACAATTATACAGTCCAGGTGCAGATCAAGGTGCCAGAGCGTTGGCGCGGTTGTATTTATTGAAGCTCAATTTCAGGCCCTGGAGGCATAGCGTTCGAAATCCTAAGGTAGCGCTCCGGCAAAGAATGTGCATCACTAGGGCGCTGAAGCTCCATAGAGATCCCATCACAGTGTATTTGTAATTCTGCTTGTTGTTCGGTATATGAACCTTCAATCTGGTCATGGACTCTACAAAAACAAGTGGCGTGCTGGCTGCAGGAGTCAGCTTATGGATACACGAGTCCTAGAGATATAGCTGCGTTCCCAACTCATACTTACTCAGTACTAATCTCTAGCGCAGAATGCTCAATTGTCGGGTCTATTCATACTCGACATTTTGATGAGGGGTTACGTGGGGGCTGCTTAAAGGTCTGTTCTTCCTCAGTGGTCACTAATGGAGCTAGCTTCTTTGAAGGTTCCTTGGCGTCCTTTACACCGGCGCAAGGAATAATAATGTAGGTACCAGAATTACGCCCTCTGTACTCAGAAATTTGACCGCCTTTTTCTTACCTAAGTACTATAGATAGCAAATATAGTTTCCTTTTTAAGGCACCAGCTCGCAATCACAGTATGCGACGACGAAGGCGAAGCCGAAGCCGAAACCGAAACCGAAACCGAAGACAGATGCCCTGTGAATCTTTTGGCGCGCCAGAAGTCACCGTCCTCATCTGCGAATCATCTTGTTGAAAAGTCTCTGTTTCATAAGCGCAAATGTCAAAGCGACTGCCTCGGTGCGAGCTGCTGACCCAAAATGGCAACATCCGACTTTTACCATCGAGGCATCATCGGAGACTTGTGTATAATCGTGATGTGAGTCATGATCGGAGACCTGTGTATGATCGTGATGTGAGTTCTGTCTGTCTTCTCTATATATGTCAATAGGTCGTAGGTTCTTTCGTGATATTCTCAGTACATCTATATCTGTGCGCCTTTCACACATAGACGTGTTCAGCTTTCGTGTCATTACTTCAACACTTCTCCCTTTTCAATATGCAATACACGAGCACTCTCGTAGCTCTTCTGAGCCTTATGAATGGTGTTCTTGCTCATCCAGTTCGCCGATCTACATCCCCTGATTGCGCAAGTGATCCAACATGTGGCCCAATCCCTGGACAGTCCTCACTTTATAGCGATTACAACCAGAAGATCTCACCTTTCCCAGCGAACATGACAACTCCAATTCCAGCGACTTCCACGGACCCGGTGGGAGAGGACGATATTCTCTTCCAAAATCTTTTGAGTGCAGAATGGGCTGTCTACAGTTTCTACCAGCAAGGCGTCGAGGCATTCAACCAATCAGTCTTTGTAGACCTCGGGCTTCCCAACACTACTTATCAAAGAATTATCGAAATCCGAGACAACGAGGCGGGGCACCTACGCATTTTCCAAGACTCTATCTCGTCCGCCTCCGTGAAGCCTGGTGCTTGCAGGTATGAGTATGGCTTCGCTGATGCCATGGAATTTCTGGCTTTACAGAATATTATCGAAGTCTCCAGTATGGCATTCTTGACGGGCTTAGTGCAGCAAGCGAGAGCACTCTCGACCCTGGGTGCCCTTGTAGCAATAGGAGAGACCGAGGCTCGACATGAGGTATGACTTTTCTAATATGACAGGCTCGTTCGAAGTCTTGCTTACATTGTATTAGACCTGGGCCCTCATCGACGTTTGGAGCCTCGATCCTTTCGCGGGTCCAGCAGACACCTCGTTCCCATACGTCAATCAGATCCTCTACCTTGTCCTAGCCGATTTTATCATCGCAGGAAGTTGTCCTCCGGAGAATCCGCCCTATCCCTACCCGTCGCAGAAGCTGCCGCAGCTGAACTACGACGGCTCTACCTCTACAGGCCACCCAGGATCGCCCATAACATTCGTGTTCTCCAAGAACAGATACACTAACGAAACGCTGGTACCGAAATTTGAGTCCGAACATCCTTACTATGCTGTCTTTTTCCATGGGGTGAACAACATCACGGTACCATTTGACACGAAGACGAATACGTCAGTCATTCCGGCAGCGTTCGAAAGCAAGGGTATAATCGTGGCTGTGATTGCAGATGAGCCTGGAGCACCTACTTTGGATAGTGTTGTTGCGGGCCCTTTGTTTCTACTGCAACAGCCTGGGACAGAGACAAACATCACTGCCGCATAGCCCGAACGTCGAGTCAACCTTAGCGGGTCATTATCATAGAAGGAGACTGGAAGAAAAGATGAAGAGCAGAGAGCAGATGACAGAAGAGGAGTGCACAAGATAGTTCGGTTGATTGTGATTTTCAGCAATTGTCAATCCCTGAAGACCTGGTATATTAGATGAAAGTGATTTTAAGCGCCTATAATTTCATCAAGTCAAGCCATTCCATAACATTCAACTCAAGTTCGTTTCAATCATCTTCAATTGATTCTCAGCCAAAACATCTTTATGCCACTTCTAAATTGGCGGAAAAGCAGACGGTAGAACCAGTCTCTTCTAGAACCAATTTTGGTGTATGTAAGATTGTGTTAAACACAAAGGTGGGATGTCTAAGTGATGAGAAGGAATTAAGTATTTCCAGCACGGAACGAGCCAACGGAATTGCTGCATACCTTACACACATTTCGATCCAAGACTCTCCAATACCAGATTCTTCAATCGACGGATGAACGCTATTGTCTTGGTCTTCCGGTGACTTGTGATCAGTGCAAGCCACGTCAGAGTCCAGCTCCTTGGCTGCTCGCTACGAATGACAAAGTTTATTGATGTGTTAAGCTTTACTAGCTCGTTGCTGTGCTCTCGATTCACGGAACAACGCATTCTGGTACCACATTACTGGATGATTGCACCCATCGACAGGCCTAGATTGCTAGAATCTCAAGTGGCAGTATATGGCCGAAAGTGCTGGCCTATAATAATTTTTTCGAATGGAGTTGAGATTCGTGATCTGATGAAAATACTAACGACAGCAGGATAGGTATGAACAATACGCTTAACAGGGAGAAAATAGTCCCGCCACAACCCGCGGCCCAATCTTCTTTCGACTACTGAAGACCTATCTACAGCCTATCCTACCCATGTACAACATATAGGCAATAATCTTGTATGTTTGGATGTTTCTTGGTTTGTATGCTTTGCTGGAAACCCTTGGGGCTGACGGAGTAGTAATACGTCAAAGACGAAATGACATCGGTCATGTCTAAGATCCAGAACAAAGACGACTTTCGTAGATTTCATTTGTGAGCACAAGCTCCAATCGATGCCGTTATATCGCTGGCATGTAAATTTATGGATCAAATGTGACACGGAGCTGCGGTGATAATGTCGTATCTTACCGTATCTCAACACTATTATTTTGCTAGCGGTGTACGAATAGGAGTGGTCTACAAACGGGAGTGGCAGTAACGAAACTGCAATACAATACCTTGGCAGTGTGCAATCAGGGCCCAGACGAACGGAAAGGCGGAGCATCAGCAAAAGTGAATTGTTCATTGGACGAGGCTGAGCCCAGCATACAATACTCCTTGAACAAGTGACTTGGCAAGCTATTTCTATCATCTGCGTTAGCTTCGGCCGTTGAGCGAGCTAAATTTGGAGTCACCTCTCATATCGTATCTGCTTCGTGCAATCAGAAGCGCAAGGGCACACTGGGCAATGTCTTGTCCACACGTCCGTTTGTCCCACCTCAAAATTATTGCTGAGTGGGGAAGAACTCATAATGATTACAACGAATTAGCGAAGGCTGTAAATTCACTAAAACAATAGCTTGAAATCATCAGGTATTGACCATGGTAGTTTGGAAAACCTCAAGGGAGATCATTGCAGAGCAAGTTGCACAAAGAAAGGCACGGCACGGCACATTCACACTTCGCCGAGTGTTATTGCCACCTGCAATATTTGAAATTGCGGTGTTTAGCTCCACTGCACCTACCCGCATCACTTATTTCTTGAACACCCACCTTCTTCTCTCCACTACTTGACACTTATCACACTCATACAGCGTGTGAACTTGGATTTTGTCTTCCTTTCTACAATCGCGTAGAGAATCAGCAATGGAGCCTCAGAACAGCTCGCATAATCTCCCTACAAGTATGACAGATAATCAGCCGAGAGGCCCAGTCTTCATCGACGATGAGTTATGCGAATGCGCCTTGCAAGAAATGCTGGGGAAACAGGCCTGGAAATGCTTCACGAATGAGACCGCCGATGAACCTTACGTGGGACAGACAGGCAAGTGGTTTTTCGCCGTCAACCAGACCAATGCTGCCTTGCTCCGAGACCCCATCAACTCCGACAGCAACCCTCCCGACCTCGATATACCGTACATCATAGATGGTCAAGGCTCAAGCGCAGCATTCGTGAATATGACATCCAACAATGGCACCAAAGATCCTGACGAAGCTTATTGCACTGGCAAGAATGATACCGAGGCATCGTCGAGACTCTACACAGTTTTAGCAGCATACGCGATAACGTCACTGAGCCCATGCTGGCAGCCAGGTATTGTAGCTCGACTGCTACAAAGCGCTAGTGCATGGAATGCGACGGGTTGTAGCCTTGGGTTTTTTTGTGAGTGCACAAGGATCACCTAGAGAAGCCGGTGAAAAGACGCTGACAGCTCCATTAATCACAGGTCAGAACAACACGGCCTCCAATCCACCATGCTATTGTCCTCCTCCTCCTGCCGTCCAAGCCGCTCGCTTGACAGGTCAGACAACGCCTCCGATGGGACCTTACGAGCCCGTCGTTTGCAAGAAAGGAAACTACTGCCCACCCGGAGGTGCGAAGCAGATCGAATGCCCCTCTGGTCATTTCTGCTCGGTTGGCGCCTACCAGCCTATCAAGTGCAGCCCCGGAGCCGTTTGTCCTCCTGGCAGTTACAGAGATGGATCGCTGCTGCCTCTCATCTTTTTGGTCGTCTTGGATGTGCTGGTTATATGTGCTATGTTAGGTGCAAAGATACGTGGGAAGCGGAGACGCGGAGGTCCTCAGAGAAATAGCAGAAAGTCAAAAGAACGGAGAAAGGTACTCACCTTGTCGCATCTAGGGGGCCAGAGTGAACAATATCAACCCATTCATGAGGAAGAATTTCCTTTGGAATCTAGGATATCCGGAGTAAGGCGAGCCTACACAAGCTCTCTGTCTATAATGGATAATGAATTTACTTTCAATGAAGGTGACACTGTTGAGGTGGAAAGACCAGACGCAAATATCCAGCAGTTTGTCCAATCTTTGTCAAGATGCACAGCTGCTGCGAGTATTGGTATATCGTTCGAATTCGACAGTCTCAGCTATCAACCAAGAGGCTCGAGACAGCCTATCTTATCCCAAGTCACTGGCAAAATCACAAGGGGCAGCCTTTGGGGAGTCATGGGTGCCTCTGGGGCTGGCAAGTCGACTTTCGTCAACGTCCTCATGGGCAAGCATTCTCACACTGGAGGTGTCACTAAAATCAATGGTAGTGCCGGAGTATCTTCCAAATACAAAAAGGTCATCGGATACGTGCCTCAGGATGATGTTGTCCTACCCGAGCTCACAGTCCGAGAGAACATTTTACATTCTGCTCGGATACGATTGCCGTCCGATTGGAATGACAAAAGCATCCAGAGACACGTTGACCTCGTCTTAAAATGCCTGCAGCTATCGCATGTTGAAAAGTCGCTCGTTGGTAGTACTGCTGCACCAGTGGTCTCTGGTGGAGAGCGCAAGCGTGTCAGTATAGGCATGGAACTAGCCGCCGCTCCGATGGCATTGTTTCTAGACGAACCAACTTCAGGTCTCGATGCAACGTCCGCTTCCTCTATCATGTCAATACTGAAAGCTGTTTCACAACTGGGCATAACTGTTGTGACTATCATTCATCAGCCTCGACACGAGATCTTTCAAGCACTCGACAACGTTCTTCTTCTTGGTGCGGGAAGAGTGATATACTTAGGCAAAGAGGCAGAGGCGCAAGCATACTTCGAAGAATGTGGCTTCAAGTTTCCTGAGGGTAATAATCCAGCGGACACTATCATGGATATCATTGCGGGTCAAGGGCATCTGTACAAGAGACTGGGCGACACCAACGTCTCACATTTGATTGAGCAATGGAAATATCGAGAAGACGCCGCAAGAGTGACAAGATCTCGCGAACACAGTCCTTTTGTTGATGAGATGGTTGCTTTGGATAGAACGGTACAAATGCGAGGCGCACCCTGGTACCGCCAGACTTACTTTTGCCTTGGCAGGGCATTCCTACAACAGTACAGACTCAGGCGTAATCTCTATGCTGAGCTCGGCGTCGCTACTCTCACGGGGCTTCTTCTTGGTCTGGCAGAGGAAGGCGACGATGGCATCAACTTCCGTGGCATTTTCCTTCAGCCCTACGAGCTTCTTTCGTCGTCAGTAGACTACATCTCAGTGCCAGAAATGTCCTTGCTTGTTGGCCTGGCAACGGGACTAATTGCAAGCTCACCGGGAGTCAGGGTCTTTGGAGAAGAGAAGCTGATGTATGCCCGCGAGGCCTCATCGGGACACAATCGCTTTGCATACTACCTTGGCAAAGTTATCTCAACACTGCCAAGGATCGTCGTATCTAACCTACACTTCACCGTGCCCTTTATGTATCTTGCAACACCTAGGATATCCTGGGGAGCAACCTTCATTGCTAATCTGCTTTATTTCTATTGCATTTACGGCCTTTCGTCTTGCGTATCGATGGTAACGAAGCGAGAAGATGGACCATTGATTGCAACCATGGCTGGTCTGGTGGTGGCTATCATTAGTGGGGTCAAACCGACTCTCCGTCAGGTAAGAGGATGGCACATGACATGGCTTTGGAGGTTGAGTCCTGGGGTCTGGCTATCGGAAGCCTACTTCACTGAGAATATCGCGCCGTATGGCTATCTTTACCAAATTGATATGGCGGCTTCGGCGACCGGGTACCACCTAGGCCGTTACAGCTTAGATCTGGCGATGCTGTTTTTGATAGGAACCATATACCGCGTGATAGCTTTCGGGGCGCTGAGACTGTTCAATAGGAGGACTCATAGATGACCGTGGAATTTGTCTGTAGGTGGTCGTCAGAAGAGAGGGTCAATGAAGATCTGCGCAAAGTCACAAACACCCTGCCTATACGGAGTAAGGAATAGAAGTTCTTTTTGTCGCCACCGGAGCGGAGGCCACTTGAAGCGCGTGCCCTTGTACTTTCTAATGATTGGTATTCTCGATTCCAAGACACATCGGGATGAAATGATTTGCGACGGATATACTGTGCCATGGCCTAGCATCTGTGAGACAGCGCCTATTCGGAGTGGCGCGGTGCGCTTATAACGAAGCACCATCAAATCAACACCTGGCCTTTGAAACGACCTCTCCCACCTCAAAAGATTCCCAAATTCCCAAAGGGACCGAAAATAGGTCAAAAGAAGTAGAATGAAGCTCAGAAAAGATCCAAGTCAACGTCTGCATCCATAGATCTTTTCTCCAGATCCAAATTTATTCAGCTCCTCAATGCGTTGGACCCAGCAAACACGCACACGCTTTCGCACTCCAGGCCGCGTAAGCTCACTTACGACATCAAACATACGATCCGAAAAAACTGTGTGCCTTGCGGTACCAGCGCGTAGAGGTGCGCTGGGCCCATTTTGGTCCATTCTTGCGGCGTTTCATCGCCAGTGCGCTTGAATGGCCACCTTCAATTTCGTGTCGGAAATCGATAAAACATGTCGGAAAGAGCAAAACTGCGACCAAAGAAGAGCGATTTTTATTTAACAAAACGTGCACGCCAGGTGGCATCCGAAAACCATCTATCAATCTTTGTGATCAGCAGCATCCACGTACTGCAGCTAACGCTTTCTCATTATTCCCTATCTCAGTCATGGCTTCTACAACTGCGCTCCTCGCCGCTGCGACTTTCACACTGTTTTCCTCGGCTCTCGCATTCAGCCCTGATCAGTGCAATCTCACTGCCTATGGAGCTCCTTCGGCAGCGGCTTGCACCACTCTCCTAGCAAGCATTTCGAAAATGGGGGTTGCAAATACGTCCTATCTATTCATTCCTTCGCAATTCGCAACGCCGGCGGGGGTGAACGGCACTCGGAAAGACTTCCCACAATCCTGGTCGACCAGTACGTTGTCCCGTGTAACCCCTGTTATGAAGTGAGAATTGGAAATGTGGCATTGACTCGTCTCTTGCTAGCTGGCTGCAATGCAGCTCTCGTACCCCAGGAGTACGATTTCTCCGGTTACGACAATTCCACTAGCAACTCCTCAGACACCGGAGTCACCTACGACACGTCGACCTATGCGGATATTGCATCTCGGGGCTCAAAAGTCGTTCAGCACTGCGTCTCCAATATCACAGAAAAGTCCTCTGGGGGTTGGGTGACAGCTGGTAGGCCTCCTCATCCACGCCCTAGCGTCAGAACAAGAAAATGCTCATGGAAATGGTAGGGGACTTTTATGAACTAGTCCTCCATATCTACGCCTCTGGATCACAGATAGATAGCACACTCAAGCAGCAAACCAAGACCGAAATCGCAGCTACGTCCGAAGACGAGGTTGACGCCGCCGCGGAGGATGACCCGAACCCAGATGACGGCGGTGAAGGTGATGGCAGTGACGATTCCGGTATCGATGGTGTTCTAGGCAGTCTAGGCAACAGCACTACCAACGATACTACCAACGGTGCTACCAACGGTGCTACCAACGGTGCTGCTGCCAACAGTGCTGCCAGCGCCCCAGTAGCGTCCGTTGTCAAGACATCAGGAACATTTAATTACATTTCCTGCGAGGCCGATTCCGCCACGTCGCGGACACTGAGCTCCCTGGCCTGGTCGGGGTCCCCTCTTACGGTCGAGCGATGCGCGGCTTACTGCTCTCAATACAAATACATGGGTGTGGAATTTGGCTCCCAGTAAGTGCTCCCATTCTGTGCACTGAGCAACGATAGTCTTTTTTGTTTCGGTTATCGTCTCGATGGAATGAATAATTGAAGCTGACTGCTGAATTAGATGTTACTGCGGCGGCGACGCCAACGGTAAAGGCGTCAAGTCGGCCACCAGCGTCACTTCGACGCAGAATCAATGCACTACTCCTTGTAATGGGAACGCGACGGAGATCTGCGGTGGGAATAATTGGTTGAGTTTGTATCAGAACAGCAAGGAGGCGGTGGCGGGGGCGACGGCTTGATTTGTCGCTTGCTTGGATGTTGTGGCAAGGGATACTGTTTTAAGAGATGAAGATGATGCGTGAGGCTAAGATGATGGGGAAGGGGGATTGTGGCTGTAGGCATGCTGTTGGCCAGTTGGATGGGATGGTTTGGTCAGAGACTGCGTTTATAGGATCAATGGAGGCGTGTTTGCTCGGAATCGGTGGCGCATACTACGTGACAAGACCATGGTGGTATGTTGCGGGTTGGTGGCGGGCCATGGTCCATTTGTGGAGGTCGCCACCGTACGTGTAGCACTGTCGCCGTAGGAGCCCGTGTATCTTGGTCACACGCATGCACCTTTCCGCTTCCTGACTCACTAACACTCTCACACACCCCACCTTTCCCGTCTCGCCCGCCTCCCCCCCTTGTGGCCCTCCAGCACTGCCTCCGCCGCTCCTGTACCCGCAGCCCGTCCCACTCGTTCTATCTTTATTTTTAGGAGTTTGAGATGCTTTTTCATTGAAGTACGCTGGAGAAGAAGGAATGGTTTCTCTGCTTTGCTGATGTGGTAGATAGAGGGGGTGATGGGGGTGAGGGATGGTGGGGGATGAGGAATGGCGTTGGAGGGATTTATGGGATGAGGGGTGATGAATACGTGGCGAAGTTTGCTTTTCCAGAAGAACGGGAAGCGGGGGGGTGGGAGTATCGCGAGAGGGAAGGGTGGGTATCGCTTGGGAAGAGGGCTTTGGTGGAGTTTGCGGGGAGGTATGTGCCATCAGCGCAAGCATTGTTGTTGGGTGTTTGGTTTGGGAATTGAGAAGGGATGAGATGGTCTGACCACGTTCCTTTTCTTTTAGGGTTCTGAGGCGAGGAATGGTGGGGGTGTCGTGTTTTGGGGGAGAGAAAAGCTGTGGCAATATCTTCCGCTCTGGTAATATGCTTGAGTAACAGGCCCTAATAGGAATTCTCTTCTTCTATATGATGTTATCAACAGGAAATGACGGTCAGTGTACGTCATGGAAGAAAAGAAGGGCTTATTTCATGCACTGAGGTGGATCAAGTAAGGCATCGGTTGGCGTAGACGCCTGAGAGCAATTGTCCACGTGCCGAGAACATTCGCTCGCTAGATCTGACAAGACTCAAGGGCTGTGGCGGACATTGTTGTCTGCAGACATCCGGAGCTTGATTCTCTAGATTGGCTGACTGGTACCCTCACCCGGATCTTGCTCGTCATCAGTCGGGATTCGTAGACTTCTATAGTGCTCCAGACTACACGCATTCATCCTGTAGGTCTGCCGCATATCTGGGCCCGGTGGTGCAAGGTTGTTGAAACGGGGGCGGACGCTAGCTCCTGTGGTGGCCCATTGCTAGAAAACTCAAGTTGAGGAGCGTCATTTGTCTTTGATAGTCTTGCAGTGCGTGAATCCCGCGAGCATCATTATCAATGGGCGGCTGGTTCGTAAATTCCGTTGTTGGCATCAAATAATCTTGCCGCAAAATGTTCAAACGGGCCAAGGACGTGCCGCATGGCGAGCCGGCTTCAGTGCATGAATCGCAGTCTCTATAACTCCCTCGCTCGCAATGGACGTTCATCTTACGACAAGCATCGCAGGCCTACGTCTGGTCAGCACAAGGTCATTCTTCTTACAGGCTGATGATAAATATACCTGAATTAGCTGAAGGCATTCATCTCTCTCCTTGGACTTTGCCGCACGAATGATCTCCTTTTCGCAATCCATTCTTTTTTGATTAACACGCCCCTCGTCATCGAGATCTATTTTCTGATCTGCTAGTCTTCGGAGTCGGCATCTTTCGAGAGTTGGATTCAGTTGTCCGAGGTGCTTTCCCATTGTATCCGTCCAGGTTTTAATAGGTCGCTCCAGACACCAGGCACGCAGAGCTGCTTGGTATGATATCTGCATGTGTCGATGCTGTGTCTGGAAATCGAGTTGTACGAGAGCCCGTAGATCAGGGCTAATAATCTGGTTCGATGAAATGACATGTTCAATGAGAGGACTCAAAACCTGCAGATCGGGATGATTGCATGATTCTGTCTCCTTCTGAGGGCGTCAGATCTGGTAAAGAAGAGCGTGGATTACATACAAGCGCGCCATCCAATTCAGTTCTGACCATCTTACGCTCCCCGAAGAATTGATGATATAGGTACTTCCATTCGAAGGATATCTCAAGCCTTAGGGGGTTGGCATTGAAATTCAGTGACGGTATGGCACAGTCGCATATACTTCCCCGGACCTGGACCACGAAGAGGCAAGGAGGGCATGTGTACAGGCGCATACGAGATCCAGGTGCCGACCTGTCTGCATCGCCCAACCTACCAGTGCCTAATCTGGCTAGCGTTTTGGATATGTCGTCCCATTGGCGCACTGGATTGTTAGTATCTAAGCGTGAAGAGAACACTGCCCTGCCTGGATACCGTGATTGAATAGTATCAAAAAACAGCTTGACATACAAGTCATAGATCCCGCTGTTGTCGAGGTAAAGCCAAGTCTTGGGTAAATGCTCAGTTCGGAAGATATCCTCAATGTCGTCTTTGAATTGCTTGCACACCAGTCGCACAGTAGTCCATAAATATGAGAGCTCATCCGGGCTTTTGCGACAGCGGAAGTTTTCCGTGATACTCCTCAATATCTCTGGAGGGAAACGCAGATGAGAAGGCATAGCTGAAGTCTCCAAATCCATCGCTGCTAAGATAACGGACGAGATCGGTGATGTGAAAAACATAGGTACCTCGATACCCCGCAGCAGACTACCAGGCCTAACCCTAACCCTAGCTCAGCACACCATCTAAGACGAGGTACCCTGAGTACTCGTATTCACCCGGAAATGCACCACCCTGGGATATGCACCATTAGGGTTAGGGCTTCCCA
>BLJB01000151.1:223508-250072 GCA_013423325.1 Usnea hakonensis | reverse complement strand
TGTTAATGTAGTAAAAGGGGGTGTCAATGTAGTAAAAAGGGGTGTCAACCTATCGGAACCCAACATAAATCAAGGAAAAGTTCATGATGCGCATGTGGCTGAGCTACTGCAGTAGCGTTTCACCAAGAAAGTCAATAGAGGAAAATGTGGCGTAGAGCTAAACAATGGCTTCCGTCAAATCAGGTGATTACAACTCTTTTGGCATAGACAATGTGAATGAAGGAAAGAAAGATGAGAAGAATAAGAGGGTGGAGACCATTAAGTCATTTACAGTCTGTATAGGGACTTTTGCTGCACCTGTGACTGGTTCTTTGAACAAAGGCACAGACTGGATAGCTATGCTACTTCCACCCTGTGTGAGTTCAAAAGATGAGGTTGCATGGAACCTGATCTGTATGGTGTCCTACTTATGCCGTGAAGCTTTGAACCTTGATAGGAGAGCTTCCTGATAAGGAGATGAGACCTCAACGTTACATAAGTTGCAATGCTGTCAGCTCAGGCTGCGACCCTAATCACGATAAATTGATCACATCACCATACAGCTAATAGGACTTTTGGCCACAATTCTCGCAAGCTTCGTTTCCTTCTGCTCACCCTTCTTATCTGACCCGTGCTTCCTGCCTATCATATCTCCAGGTGTTCCTGGAAAGAATATTTTTGATTTGTTCAATAGCTGAGTGGGTAGATCTATCGGTGGTGAGGAGGTGTACAAACCGCACACTTGAACTTGCATGGTAAGTGGCTGCTGGGAATTTTGGGCTCCGGTGATGGTGATGGTATTCAGTTGGTGTAGGTTAGCTTCGGAGACAGGCCCACGGATATGAGAGGAGCCATCTTTGAAGGCAATTGCAAACTCATTTGCTTGGCTGGGTGAAAGAGCGATATTCTGTTCTTTTAGCGAGACAACGAACTCCTAAGAAGCCTAGGAATAGGCCGGACTTGTGGACATACCTTGACGCCAGACTTGCCATGCCTTCTTAGCAGCCTCTCTAGATTTGGATATTCGACATCCAAATTGCAGCTGCTGCTACCATCCTGCCAAAGAGCGAACCAGGTGTCCTCCACCCCTAATGCGATCAAAGATGGCGTTCGTGCTGGCTTATCGAGGTCGATGAGTGCCTCAAGTCGCGCAGGTATCGAAGCCCAAGTTGAACCTCCTACTGGCGACACAGCGAAATAACTGGCGTTAGGCCCCAGGAAGATCCTTGTTTGTGACATATCACGTGTTCTCGAGGCCTTCAGCCTGAACCATGACTCCAAAGTGTCATATGCTGCTTGTCTTTTGGACCCTGGAACTCTGATGTTAGATATGTATGTTGTCAAGGACAATGACGTCGCCATAGGCATGTATGGGAACAGACATAAAAACATAAATCCAGCAAGGGAAACAGACATGACTTATAGGACTGGCCATACTTCAGGTTAGGGGCCTTTTCTCTTCTCCTTAACCACTTCTGCTGGCCGTCGATAGAGTGATAACCAAAGAACCAATCCGGGCTTGGCCCCAGGGCTACACATAATGGCCGACTAACATCTGTGACTTCAGAGAAATCTTTGGATGCACTAGTCCAGCTGCACTCCCGAGATAGTATCAGAAGCCATATGAAAAGAAACAAGGTAGAGAGGTATTACACTGTTGATGATGTCTGTCTCTCAGACGAGTAGAAGTAGAAATCAGCCTTGAGCCCAAAACAAAAAACTATGTTAGCCATAGAGTGGGTATTCAAGAATTTAGAGCATTGTTTGAAGAAGGGGAAGGAGGACAAGAAACTCGATTTACTGTCGCATAGGATAGACTATTCTTACCCAACCGATATTCTTCTATCTATGTTCCTGCACAATGTCCCTGTTGGAGTGAGATTTGCTCCGCCGCACGGTACAGCAAACATTCTATGCCGCAGCTGAGGCTCTAAATTTGGATGCTATAGCACATAAGCATAAAGTACTTACACAACTTTATGTATAAGTACTTTCACAATTCAGATCTTATCTCTTGGCACATCTGACAGTCTTGGCGTGGATCTACAGCCAATCCATTCCATTCGAAACTCCAAATTTCGCATACCAGCCCCTGCAGCTAGCAACCCCTATCCCCTATTTTGGTCCATCACCAGCAAGGGGGGGGGGACAAGGAAGTCGAGCTTCTCTTCTCGTCCTTCTCTCTTGAATCTTCTCGTCACTGTCACTCTTTTACAACGTTGCATTTTTGAACCAGAAACAGATTCATTAGGTTCATTAAGCCCTTCGGCAGAACCGGACAGGTCTCACAATGTCATTCATTCTAGCATCCTGTCTGACCTTTTTATCTTACTTCATACTCCCAGCTGCAGCGCAGACTTGGACCTCTTGCAATCCTCTCAACGGCACTGGTTGTGCCCCCGACCTTGCACTCGGCTCATCAAATGCCTCCTTTACCCTGAACTCCTCGTCGTCCTTCGAAACGTCCCTCTGGAACACCACCGCCGGATCCCTGACCTATAACTCCTCTGGTGCCGCCTTTACTATTGCTCAGAAAGGGGACGCACCAACGATCCAGTCCAAGTTCTACATCTTCTTTGGCGAAGTCGAGGTCTGGCTCAAAGCCGCCCCGGGCCAAGGGGTAGTTAGCAGTGTGGTACTACAATCGGATGACTTGGATGAGATAGACCAAGAGTTCATCGGGACCAACGATACACACGCTGAGAACAATTATTACGGAAAGGGCAATACGACAGATGCCTTCGAGAGGGCGAAATGGTATCCTCTGCCCAACCACGGGAATCCGACTGAAGAATATCACAATTACACTACACGGTGGACGAATGAGTCACTGGAATGGTACATCGACGGATCCATCGTGCGTACGCTGGCGTATGACGATGCGAACGGAGGGGCAAGCTACCCGCAGACGCCAATGAATGTCCGCATAGGCGTCTGGGCTGGCGGGGACGCAGCTAATTCTAATTACACGATACAATGGGCTGGCGGGGAGATCGATTATACCAAGGGACCGTACACAATGTACGTCCAATCCGTCCGCGTTACCGACTTCTCCACCGGCTCAGAATACAAATACGGTGACACAAGCGGGTCATGGCAATCCATCCAGACCGTGCCCGGGAACTCCACCGCCCTAAACATCCTGAACGCCCCACCTCCCAAGAGCATCACCCAGCGCTTCAAGGACCTCTCCCACGGCGCCAAAATCGGTATCTTCAGCACCGTCGTCGCTGCTATTGCAGTCTGTGTGGGAATGTGGGTGTTTTGTTGCGTCAAGCAAAGGCGGGCTGGGAAAGCGGAAAGAAAATTGGCAGATGCTATATTTGAAAAGGATACGGCAGAGTTGATGGCATATCGCGCACGGATGGGGAAAGGTGGGCACGTGAGTGAGAGGGAGATGGAGGATGAGTACTGACAAGGCTCGTGGTCATATGGGGGCATATGGAGGAGTGAGCATGTCATCAATATTTTGCTAGAGAGATTCGCATAACGGGTTATGCACGGTTCATGTAGCAAGTGCCCGTTTTTAGACATGTAAACTTATCACCTACACTGTTGCTGAAACGCAATTCTTCATGACCGACGTCCAATTCTTCCCCGCAACCACCACAACTCATCACAACTCCTGAACTAGACATACAGAAAGCGACGCAGTAGGTTCAACAACACTGTATTTCATAGTGCAGCATTCTCTTCCAAGGACTTGGCTTGCAACACAGCTAGCGCTTAGCATGAGGAGGAGGGCGTGGTATGTTTATGTACGGGATGGAGGATGATATGAGAAATTGTGATGTCCGAGAGTGGGAGACAAAAGTCTCTGCCGACTCTCCGGCGGTACATTTTCTACTTCGCGGATCTCACGAACTTAACGTCATTACTACAACTGCCTCCAGATGATGGAATCAGCCTTCACTGCAGCTTAATGTGATAGGAAGATAGCGCTTAGACCCTGTCCTTGTGATTGGCTGACAGCATAATAAGTATGGTAGTACCGTACACAGCATGCATGCAATTCTAGGATGGATTTGGAACTAGCGTCGTCAACAATGCTCAGCCTTGTAAGTCTGCCCCGCTCTCTCCTCCGTTCTCCAGGCTTCCATCCCAACACCAAGGCACCTCATCGACTCAACTCATCCTGCTTCACCATCACTCTCCGGCCGGTGACCCGGTCTATATCCTCTATCTTTCCGCTCTTTTCTGCTACAAGCTAGAGCAGTCATGACCGATCCACTTTCCATCACTGCGAGTGCCGCCGGACTCGTGTCACTAGGTTTGACGGTGTGTTCCGGTCTTCTCGAGTACTACAATGCATGGAAAGACCAACCCTCAGATATCTCAACGATGTGCCAGTCTTTGGAAGCGCTCAGCCAAATACTCAAAGTGCTGGACCAAAAGGTCCGGCATCCTTTGCTTGATCGGGAAAGTGTAGACCGGGTCACAGAAAGCATTGTATCTTGTGCTGCTGGCATTCAAGTACTAGATTCCAAGTTGAAAAAATTTCGTGAAACTAAGCCTGGTATGTGTGAGTTACTCTTGAGAACGTCCATCTGATCAAACTCTCAGTCTGGGTTATATTCAGTGTTTTAGCAGCGAGAACAGGGCTTCTTACGCCAAGATTGTTCCAAAGACTGACGTTGAGACTCGTTTTGCTGCTACGCGACGGACTATATTTCTTCTTCCGCTAGTACTGAGCTCCTCTGATGTTCATAAATGGGACGATTGTACGTGGTGGATATCATGGATTTTTACCTGACCGCGCTCTGTGAACCTTGTGGAGGGTGGACTCTGGCTCTTGAATGGCATTGCTGATCTTGAGTCTGCAAGTACGCATAGGCTTAAATCTCCAAAGAGCTCAATATCCTTTCCAGCAAAAAACGCTCGAGAAGCTGCAGCGGATAATTTCAGATGTCCGAAGCAATCTGAATCTAGCAGCAATCACTCTTCATCTAAATGTTTCTATACATTCGCTCAACCATCTAGATATGATCAGCAGAGACGTGAAGGAGATTATACGCGGTCAAAAAGTAGAAAGATCACGAGCCCTGAACGCCGAAGAGCGTCGTTTGATTGACTGGCTCTCACCTCTTGATGTTACCTCCAAGCATATCTACGCTCGGGGCAGGTCTCAGGAAGGCACTGGTCAGTGGTTGCTAAAAAGTGTTGAATTTGAGACTTGGCTCGAGGCTGGTGGAAAAGTCCTTTGGTGCCCAGGCATGCGTAAGTATGATGATCTTTGCTTTGAACGGAAGCTAGAGTCCCACTACTGACTCCGAGGCAGCTGGTGCTGGCAAGACTATCCAAGCGTAAGTAGTTCTACCTGTCAGAAGGTTGTTGCTAAGTCATCACTGTTCAGGTCAACAGTCATTGATGTGCTTGAACGAAATTGCGAACAAGATAGGGTTGGACTCACCTATATCTATTTCGTGTACAATGATGCACATCAGACATTGGTGAATCTTCTGGGGAGCTTACTCCAACAGCTCGCCATGCAAAGTACCGCGCTCTTAGCAGAGATCAAGTCATGTTACGAGCGTTGCACTAGAAACAAGATCCTTCCCACCGCCGAGGAGATTGGTAGGCTTCTATGCCTACAGGTCGAGAAGTTTAATAAAGTCTTTATGGTGTTTGATGCTCTTGATGAGTGTCCTGAAGGGGACAAAACTCGAGAAAAGCTTCTCTCCAGGGTCCGTGGTTTGCTACCTGTCGCAAACCTCATGGTTACTTCGCGACCACTGCTATCTATCGAGAGTACATTCAAGAACGATCTGCGTCTCGAGATTCGTGCCCAAGAGCAAGATGTGAAAAAATTTATTGAGTCTCAGATGGACCAGGAACCTAATTTGATCGCTCTCCTCGAGGGGCGTGATGCTGTACGATCCAGTATAACTACCACGATAGTGGGGAGGATTAATGGCATGTATGTCGGTCATTCATTTTCCTCTGCTTCCAAGCTTATCAAAGTAAAGGTTCTTGATTGCAGTACTACACATGAACTCCCTCGCTAAAGAGGATAATATCCGCGATCTTAAAGAGTGTCTTCAGCGTTTGCCTGAGGATCTAGACAGGACTTATGATGACGCGTTAGAGCGAATCAAAAATCTGGACTCTCGAAGGATAGCTCGTGCCGAACAAGTCTTAAAGCTCATCAATTGTGCGAAACGTCCTTTAAAGCTGGAAGAGATGCAGCAAGCTTTATCCATCCGGGAAGGCGATACTTTTCTAGATACAGACGCTCTACCAGGAGCCGACTCCTTAATCTCGACCTGCTGTGGCCTTGTGGTTGTAGAGGATGAAAGTCAGATCGTTAGACTGGTTCATTACACTGCTGAAGAGTACTTCGCTCGCAAAGCAGAGCGCTACCGGAATGCAGAGGCTCATGCGTTCTTCGCCTGTATCCTCATTACTTATCTTAGTTTCACGCAGTTCGAAGGATGGTCTTTGAAAGATGCAACGTACGCAGAACCGGAGAACTTAGGCAAAGACCTGGAGAGTAACGGGCTATGGCACGCCACGGAGCTCTGTATGACAAAGTTTCTGAGAGACAATGTCTTGGTCAGCTACGGAGCAGAGAACTTGGGTTATCATGCTCGCGAGGCCTTTGCAAAACACGAATATGAATCAAGTCCTTGCTTCACGACTACTAGCTTACAGAATAGTAAGTCGGACAAGTTATGGACTTTGAATAAACTGATGCTAGACTTCCTGAAGAAGCAAGACGGGTTTGCTTGTCTCATTGAAGTCGCCCATCACCTTATTTGGACAGAAAGCCCGAAGATAGAATGGTCATATTCTAAGTATGCCCCGACTAATGTCACTGGTCTACAGATGGCTGCAACCTTCGGAATCCAGCATTTGGTCGAAGACTATCTAAGTCGAGGGGCAAAAATCGATGCAGAAGATTCTAGAGGTAACACAGCTTTACATAAGGCATCTCAATACGGTCATGTCGGAGTTGTGGAAATGCTACTTGCCTCTGGAGCTATAGTCACTCTCCAAGATAAATGCGGTAGAGATGCACTCCTCTGGGCAATCAGCTATAACAGAATCGCCGTGGCGCGACTACTTCTACAGCATGGTGCAGACTCCAGAGCGTGTTGTGATAGCGTCAGCAATGAGGACTCATACGATTTTGCTATCATGTACGGTTACGAAGAGATGCTGGAAATTCTAGTAGAACACGAAATCGACGTTTCTAGATTGAACGAGAAGATGAGGATCGGCTTGTATCGTGCGTCTGAAGAGAGACACGAGGGTGTAATCCGTCTTTTACTACGACGAGCAAGGGACTGGAACATTTCCACACAACATTTAACAATTGCCATGGCAATAGCGGCTGGTAGTGGTAGTTTTGCGGTAATGAAGATGTTGTTCGAGGCTGGTGCTGTTGTCAACCCTTCGCTTCTGCTTGTTGGAGACTCACCTTGGGAAACCAATCTGCCGCTCCACGAAGCCGTCAATCATGATCATCTGGACTGTGTAGCCTGGCTACTGGCAAATGGCGCGGATGCAAATGCCCGTGGCACGGAAGGCGACTCTGCCCTTGTTGAAATATGTAGAGAACCCTTCTACAAGATGTCCAAGGACACGAGAGCTATAGTGCACCAGCTCTTAGAATATGGAGCCGATCCATCAATGGTAGACACCAAATTTGGTCGACCGTCCCTTGAATGGGCTGTTATTGCGGGCGACGCGGACATAGTGCGGCTCCTACTTCAACGCGAAGAATGCAGCCCGGACCAAAGAAGTCTCATGCTCTATTTGACCAATCTATATCACAGCATGGAGCAAAGGAACGATGAGTACGTTGATCAACTGCTCTGTGATGAACAAGTATATGAACTAGGGACCTTGTCCAGACTTCTTCTGATCTTTATCCCTGCTGACAGAGGATATGAACGTGTGGTGCGCAAGTTTCTCGAATTCGGCGCATCCTTGAAGGTCGAGGATCCCTTGGGGATGACGGCGTTGCATTTGGCTGCACAGGAAGGCCATGTTGCAATCGTTGAACTTCTATTGGCCAAGGAAGCGAACATTAACTCGGGAGACCCTACAGAAGGCGTCACTCCGCTCATGATAGCTGCTAGAGCAGGAAATACCGACATAGTAGAGCTCTTGCTGCGCCGTGGAGCTGACATCGACGCTTTCTCGGAGGCCTGTTTCTATGGTTGCAGTGCCTTGGCTCAGGCTATTGGCCAAGGTCACATAACAACAGCAACATTACTATTGGAGAAGGGCGCGAAGCCAAATGGCCAATTTCGTGGCTCAGATCATTCAACGCTCCTCCACCATGTGGCAAGGGACTGTCGCGAGTATGATGACTATAATCTTCCAATTGGAAAGTGGACATCTCGCCAGCGTTCTGTTTTTGGCTTATCCCGTGACTTACTTAGATCCTCACTTGACGTACTCCTTAAAAATGGAGCCGACCAAGAAGCGCGGGATGACGAAGATCGAACACCCTTAGCCTTAGCGGTTCGATGGGAGAACTTGGAAGCTGCACAGCTTCTCTTGGAGAGAGGAGCCAACTTGGAATCGAAGGATAAGTTTGGCTGTACGCCTTTGGTGCTGGCCGTCAGAACAGGCAGCTTGAGAGCCGTGCAGTTGTTGTTGGACAAAGGAGCAAATCCTTATTCTTTGTCACCCGGAAGGACACGTGATTATGAAGACGTCTCTGAAGATGATTTCAGGAGTGCAGTCAAATTTGTACTGGAAGCTCAGTCGAAGACCATTGGTACAAGCATCGAACAGACAGTGCAGAAACTCGCTACAAGGCAGGAAACGGGCCCGCTTCTAACATTTTCCCCAGATAGGGACACGGCATCAGAGATCCTTGACCGCGAAAATCTCCATACGGAGGAAAGTACAGCAGATAGAAGGAATTCCCTTTAATTCTTAGGTACCACGATCACAAGACAGTCAATCTCTAAGACAGCGTGGAATTCAGAGATCACGGTCTTCAATGATTGGGGCAAATTGAGCAACGCGATGTTGTGAAACAGGGCGGCAATTTCCTTCAACGTTGATCATATGGCGAATAATCCCAAAGTACGAATGATTAGTCCAAGTCCACCAGGAAGTCTCATCCCTACTTCTTATTTAACACTCAGACATGCTCATCTCGACTCATGAACACCATCTCTGCTCAAGATCAAAATCCAAGTCTACCATGACAACACGAAGTGCCATACCATTGCACCACTAAATATCCGCTTTGATTTTAGACCCCTCCCACTCTCCAAAACTAGTGATATGGGACTTCAAATCACACGCAAACAGCACATTCCTAACAAGATCTCCGTACCCGACACCAGACCCAAACACACCAGATGCTCGGGCAGTCTTATAAAGGACAAGATAGCTTCCATTCCCAATCTGCAAGCCTCTATATCAACAGTATTGAGTCACAAGTGGTCGAGTCCGTCCTTTCAAGACGTCCTCGCTACCCAGCTGGCAGCTGGATTACAAAGCGTACCTATACGGCCAGGCATACCCAAGACCTCTACTTCTCCAAGGTCACTCGAGTCTCTCCAACAACAAAACCACCTTCCGAAGTCGACCAGACAGGTATGAGTCTTTCCAACCTCCACGAGAGCGATTACCTGTTTGTCGAAGATCAGTGCAAGCAGACTATTCCTCAACAGAGCGTCGCTGTACCGCAGCATGTAACGTGCTCTTTGACTATGACGAATTTTCTCTTCCTCTGGCCATCAAAACGATCTGGTATACACACATCTGGAAAGTGAAAACAAAACGCTACAGGCAAAGACCACGTTCACCATGAACGATTTCCACCCGGGAAATCTATCATCTGATAGCTGCGCACGGCGTGACTGGAATCCTGCACCATCTCTCCGTGCAATGACGGAACGGAGTTCATGCGCTTTCTTATCTACGAAAAAGATACTCAGCTCAAACCCGCACTCCCACAGGCCAATGCAATATTAGAGTTTCGCCGAACCTCAGTCCGCGTCTGATAGTCTCGTAGATCCCATAGAAGGATTGGAAGGATTCCTGCAGGCTGCAGTCCCCACCCTGATGTATTGCCGATCCTATCATCCTTCGAATCGAAATGCATCTATGAAAGATCGAGAAGAATTATATAAAAGATGTTTGAGCAAAGTGATCGAAGTACAGATACTCCACGCCATTCCTCGTCATTGGATCACCAAGCTTCGAATAACAACAGCAACTCCTCTCATTGGCTCAAATTTACCTTGGGCATCGAAAGGATGTTCGGCGTACGATTACTATTGGCGGAGCTATTCCAAAGCTTCCTCGTCTACAAAATAGCAGTCGCCGAGTACGCACTCCTCCACGCGCAAAACGACACCTTCAACTCCACCGCCACCATCACACCAACCCAGCAGCAACAAGCCGGTATAAACGCCACACTCGCCGCCAACGTCGCCCTAGCCCTGGAATTCGAGCGCTCAAACTTCGCAAATGGATCAGTGGCATCAGAAGACTTCTACGACGTCCCACCCGGCTCTGCGGACGCAACCCCAGGCACTCTATTGAAACTCGAGCTTGACGCCAACGCATCCGCGTACACGTTACCGCCGAACACGGCGATTTCGCGAATCATGTTCCAAAGCGAGCACTTGAATGGCTCCGCAGTACCAGTTTCAGCGTACGTACTATGGCCCTATCTTCCGCGATCGCAGGCCGACGGATTCCCAATCGTGGCCTGGGCGCACGGCTCGAGCGGAGGATTCGGCAACTGTGCGCCCTCCCACTACCGGAATCTGCTCTACCAATTCGCAGCCCCTTTCGAACTGGCGCTGCAAGGCTATGTCGTAGTAGCGCCCGACTACCTTGGACTCGGCGTCACCGAAGATGCCAAGGCGAGGCCATTGGTGCTTCCGTATCTCGGGAGCCCAAGTCACGCGAACGACCTCTTCTACGGGGTACAAGCGGCCCAGTCCGCATTCCGCACTCTCTCTCAACAATTTGTCGTCATGGGCCACAGCGAAGGCGGCGGTGCCGCCTGGGCCGCCGCAACCAGACAAGCCGAGAACCCCGTCCCAGGCTATCTAGGCAGCGTCGTCGGCTCTCCCGTCACAGATCTCCTCGCGCTGGAGGACAGCCTAAATGGCCGGTTTCCGGCGCTAATCGCCCGCACTCTTTCCAGCCTCCATCCAACCTTCGATCCCGCCCAGATCCTGACCGCCGCCGGCCTCGCGCGCTCGAAACTGAATGCCGACCTCCAAGGCTGCTGGAACACGGGGCTCGAGCTCTTCGCCGACAGCGACCTCGTCCAAGCCAACTGGACGAGTAATCCCCACGCGCGCGCTTACGCCACCTTGACGAACCCCAGCGGAAGACCGTTCGCAGGACCAATGCTCGTGCTTCAAGGCGAGGCGGACGCCGCGGTCCCCTTTCCCGCCACCACGGCATCCGTGGCGAGGACTTGTAAACTATATCCTTACTCCACGCTGGAGTACGCGACGTTTTCAGGGGTGGATCACGTGCCGGTGCTGTTTGCGTCGCAGCGGTTGTGGCTCGATTGGATCGGGGCGAGGTTTGCGGGTCAGGAGGCGGCGAAGGGTTGCCGGAGGCAGAATTATAGCAGTGCGAGATCGTATGGGTATTATCAGAAGGAGCAGGATTGGTTCGTGGAGTTTGCGACTGATGCGTATGAGACGGCGTGATTGTGGGGCGGAGGGAGATTGCTAAGGGGGTTCGTTCTATGAGGTTTGGAGGGTTACTCCCATCGTTTGCGTCTCGGTAGAACATCTAAAATAAATCAACATGTAAAAAGTTGGATTTCAAAATCAAGTTATCGTCATGAATGGTGTTATAACTGAGTCATGATGAATTACCAAACAAGAAGCTTTCACATTCAAGCCGAACTCCCAAACTCTTTCATCCCCTAGCAGACGATAAAAGAACCCCAAAACCCAGCCCATCCAACCTCACTCCCCCCCAACACCCTATACGCCGCCGAACGCATCCGTAGCCAATATAATCTCCTCCCTCGACAAACAACACCAAACTAACAGCGCATCCCAAAGCAAATGATACGCTTACATTATCCCCAACCATGTCCTCAAACCCATTTCGTGACGTCGCAGATTTAGATAATCATCGAGGGAGGGCACCAACAGAGACGGAGGAGAAGGACAGAGTTGAGACTCGTAGTAGGTATATCGGACCGCGAGACCCGTATCAAAAGACCCGTCCCGAGGCGGAAGCTGTCTAGCAAGACGCCAATGAATGTTTCAGGATCGCAGTTACAATGAAAATGAACTTCGCGTAATGCTACCTATGTGCAATATATGTTAGTGCTTCGTTCGGCACATCCGAACCATGCGAATTGCATGCAAATGATCAAATGCACATAGGAGGTAGCTGTAGCAGTGATTAGCCTGTCTCATTGCCATAGGTAGGCCGAACAGTGACCCCTGAAGGTATATTCAGGCCTTGCCACAGCACTAAGAAGACTCCTATATCTATTCGATATAGACCTAGAGTAGATATGTATATACAGGCAGGGGTGGGTGGGCGCAAAAAGAATGCAATATAATGCAATAAGACTCTACAAGAGATAAATCGACTGAGGAGCCATTGCCAGTGCAAATCACCCTATTTATACGCTCCTGGAAGGACACAGTCTCCTGATTCTCTCGCCATGGCCATGTGGCCATAGCCATAAGGCCATGACCATTCCACCGAATCCATGCACCGAAACACCACCGAAACCAGTCATGCGATATGCGATATCCGAAATCACTAACTCCCAGTCCTACTGTGGCGATCTATCTGAGGAAGCAAGACTTCTTGTAGTCCTACACGATGTTGTACATATCCCAATGACCCACGCTGCAATAGTTACGTGCACAAAGTGTTGTGCTTGATATAGGAGTAGGCTTGCATCACCTGCTGACGCCGATTTCATGGATTTGGTGGCTTGCGTCAGCCTCATGGGACAAAGCAATTCCAACTTCGCAAGCTCGGGGCCAACCATACTTTTCGTACAACGTAGTGCCCTGTTTCTGAGACGCGGCTTCTCCCTGCGGCGACACTGCTGTCCTGCGTCTGCGCGAGCAAGATAGCAGTATTAATCCAGCAACAACAAAGCCGGCGACAACAGCTCCTACAGCTATGCCAGCCTTGGTCCTGCTCGCCAAACCGGGACCTGGATTTGCTTTTTGCCCACCGGCAACACCAGTGGCAGATGCTGTGAGATTCTTGGTGTCACTGGCCGAAGTATTTGCGGGTTTGTTGGTAGCCCCAGTGGGAAGAGCTGTATTATTCCCATTGTCGTTGGTATCCGAAAGCACTGTCCACTCTCGCGCCCAGGTCGAAGCGAAATTTTCAATCGGGTCAGTGGTGATTGGGATGTCATTCGTTCCAATAGGTTGGATATTAGACGGTCCAACTCCTGGGCCCGGTGCTTGTGCCACAAAGAATTTTTCCAGTTGCCAATTCATGCCTATGAAGGCAGCCTGCAAAAAAGCTTTGCCGAGGAAGTAATACCCGGAGCCATCGCTCGCGTAGAACGGCCTGCATGGAAAATATTGCTGAGTTTCATTCACTATTGGCGCCTCGAGTGTGAGGTTCAGTAGTTGAAATGGCACTTTAATGGTGAGATTGCCACTTTCTGAATTCTGGAAGACCAATGCGAGGTATGCTGATGACTTTATAATGGTTTCATATAGTGGATCCGCTGTATTCCACAGATATAGTCCAACTTGAGAATTGAACGAGACGGGCAGATTCTCAGCAACCGCAGCGCATGTCTCGGGAGACATGAAAATATAGGGTACAATTGGGTTGATGACAGCCGGCTGCACCCCTTTGAATGTTGCATTCAATTTCAGCAAGCCGGTGTAGGAATATTCACTAAAAGGGGATGATCCAACCTCAACACCAATCTGCACGTCAAGCAAGTTTGCTATCATTCCGTAATTCGCTAGGTCATAAACCCCCATACTCCCTAAAGTCCTGCTTTGGTCATAACCGCCGAACACCAACGAGCCTTCCTGGCTCAGCGACGCTGATCCGTAATGTAAACCCCAGGAGTTACTACCTGTCATACCCTTGTTATAAGCAAACCCTGGGACTGTCTGCCCAATTTCAGTGGCATTATACATCTCGACACCTGTACCTGGCGCTCCCAACGAAAGGGTGCCTACTTGTGCCGAATACCATGTCCCATCTGGCAATTGGATTTGCCAAGCTCGCACGGCGGAGATGGTACTGTTATAAACAGTGAAGGCACCCTGCTGCGTGGGAATCGTCATCGTATCCAGCATGTTTAACGCTAATCCACCGATATTGTCCACGTAGGAACTTCCCCACTGCCATACCAAGCCTGGTGCCTTCGTGATATCCTGCTGCACACTTTTCGAGCCAAGAACATAGTATAATCCAGCCTTTTCCGCTAGACATGCACTTGAGCCGTCGGCAAAAACGGTGCCGTTGTCATTGCAAAAACTTTTTCGGAGTATCATCGATTGCCATATCCCACCAGGGTGGAGGTCGACAGTTGAGAGAGGTTGGGTACCAGCTGTGTCACTGCTGCTGCCGACTTGTACCGTAACCACGGACCAGGGACCGTCGGGACCGTAAGAATTTGTCTTGTTCCAGGGTATGACGAGAGGTGTCGTCGCATCGCTAAACGCGGAAAGAAGAGCGATTATAATAGTAAGAAGAGGTAGTAGAGAATGCATCTTGTGCTAAAGAATAACACAAAAGAGGGAGGCCTTGCTGAAGAAACAAGGGTTGATCACGTTGTCGAAAATAATGGAGGATGATTGACACAGGGCGTTGGTTCACACCCGGAGATTATAGGGTAGAGAGCAGGCTGCAAAAGGAATTCTCATCCACTCACTCGCAGTGTCTGCACCGGAATATCGCGCCTCAATCCCTCTAATGGCACCTTAAATCCCACCAACCTTTGTCTCGGCTCCCCAAAAAAAAAAAAAAAACCAAGAAAAAAAGCTCCATAGGTATCATATTAACCGTGATTCGTTCCTAAGTGAAAAATGCCGAGAGAGACTGTGGTAGCTTGCTTCGAAATATCTCTGCCTTTAAAGCACACTGAATGCTGCCCTCCTTCTCTGATTCATTATTGATCATCTTCCAGCGCATTGAGGATGCCGCACAGCCTGAAATTCGATGTAGCATGTTGATGGTACGATGCGCGAGGCTGACCAGAAAACAAAAATTTTACTCGAGTTCGGTATGGCCGTGAGGGTTCTCGCCTCGTCCGTAAATGTGCAGGTGCAGTAGCACTTGCATGACTCGAAACAAATTGCGCCATCCTACTCTTCAGCTCCGCTCCGGGTGAAACATACGAGGGGTTTACGCCGCAGAGGGGTTTACGCCGCAGAGGCGTAGACTAGACAATTCGTCATGTCGCTCGTTTGAAGGAAACTCGGACCAGGACTCTATTCCATGGTGATTGGTCTTGCATTTTCCGGTAATTTAGTGTTGCTCGTTTTGAATGATGAGGTTAAAGCAGTGTCGCAAGTGCAGCCTGGGTAGATGGTAGACCTGTTGATAGTGATGACAAGCACAAAGATTACGGAATCCAGTATGAGTCGCATGGGTGTGATGTAGCCTTTGTAAAATGGTGTCAAAAGATGATAGCCTGGGCAAACAGAATTCGACAGATAGCTTTTTCAAGGGCGGAGATTGTACGTGCCTTAACGCCACGTCAGCGCCGGAACATATCAATGGGTAGCAACCACGACGCTGAAAACTTCCGATCAGCACAAGGACATACTTGGAAGGCGCTGTTCGATGTATCTATCCGAATTAAATACCGACGCCAACTCGCCCAAAAAGCCGGAAAAACAGGGCGTTGCTGCTCGAGGTCTCTACTCCACTCAGGAGAACGGAGGAGAGAAATTTCTGGACTTTCGAAACACTTCTGCGTAAAGATCTGGAAGACTCGAGCAATAATCCCTGTTTACTTTTTACGGAATAAGTCATTCGCAATCACCTCAGTTGCTGTCGAGAGTGTGGCTCTGCCGCAGAGACCCGCGTCCTCCGTAGGCAGCGATCGAACGTCTCTCAAGGCATTATTACCATACACGGAGACTGCCTGGAGACCAAAGTCAGCGCTGACCATGATAGAAGGCTGGCTCCTGCCAAATACAGGATCATATATTCATCCCATTCCGCGCATCGGGCTCAGCGTCCAGTACCGGGATGTGTGAGGGCCAAAGTATCACTTGATTTTGCGAATTTTTCTAGCAGCATGCCGATCCAAGCATAGGAAATACTCCCAACTACCTCTTCCTTTCTAGCACCATCCCTACCCTCTTCGAGTCTACACTTACCCACCTAACTGTCCATCCAACCTGTACCCTAACTCCTCTTAGGATGCCCTCGCTCCCTTTATTATCAATCGAGGCATCGGCATGAGCCCACACTCTCCCATCCTCGCGGCCGCCCGTTGTAGGCGCGTCCCTAAGCGACTGGAACATCACAGACGATGGATCTCTAGCAAAGTCTTCAAACAGCTTTGGAGTCACAGCTTTCGTTGAGCCCCTACGTCGGTGTTCAGTCTTAACACGTCCTGCTGGCGTTCCCTCGACTTCTCCTATCGGACGTTGTCAGGGTCGGATCGCCACAGATCCATGGCGCAACAAGCGAATTCTGCGTCGACGCTCTAATGCCCTCGACCACGATCCTTCGTTTTCGTCATAACCCTGGCCGCCACCATTACCACCACCAATTCTTTCTGGTCCTAACGCAGACGCAACTGTCTCTATTGCTGGGAGCGAGGTGTATATCCACTTCTCATAGACAATCGGCACCCCAGCGAGCACTCCCTGTTCCCCAATCCTCCATACGACCCGTCCAAACAATTCCTCTCAGTCCCTCTTAAGCCAGTCCATGGCACGATCACCATACTAATTCTGCACCAGCATCAGCTCAGCTTTCAAAGGCCTCACTTCAGCCCCGCCAATTGTTCCCTAGAAGGCCCTCATTCACCGTGCCTACCTACCACCCGCAGGTGATCTCCCTCCTCGTCCTCCTTTTCTAAAGACGATCTGGCCACCTCACCCACTAGCGACAACATGTTCTCTTGTGACCGCCGTCCAGATATATCGTATTGTCCACTTGGACTCTTAAGACCGCATACTTCTCTGCTTGAGAAAATCCATCGCAAAGCTCTGACCAAAGAGCGTGATCGACATAGAGGGCAGCGAAGGATTTGGGAAACCGTGGACAAGCGGAGATGTCATGGGTCTCGGGGAAGGAGGCGAGAACGTCCAGGTTGGCGATCAGGGCGAGTGTTGCAGGCATCGGAGGAGTTAGAAGTAGGTGGGGTGTTAGGGTTTTAAAAAGCGAATGGTGGTGAGGGGGCGTTGGTGGTAGATGAATGGCACTTCCTATGTAATAATCGTACACAACTGTTGAAATAATACCAATGATACCGGATCTCGGAGATAAGAGATTAAGTGTCTTCCAGCCCATGATATCATTTCTACAGATCATGACCCTCCATCCTCAGAGCAATGCCATTGCTATCACCATGGACTCCGCCACCCTCCGCGCTAAACAAGCCCCCCTAAAAGCGAGCTACAAAAGCGACCCCTCCTCCGCCCTCTTCACCCTCAAAACCTCCGCCACCCTCTCCTCCACCTCCATCGCCTGCTCCCTTTCCTCCGGCCCGGCCATCGCCTCCGCCAAGTCCAAAATCGCAGGCCTACACCCCGCCGCCGGCGGCGACGACCCTGCCATATCCGGCGAGCTGTGCTCCGGGGACATGTTGCTGGAAGCGCTCGTCGCGTGCGCGGGGGTGACGCTGAAAGCGGTTGCGACGGCGATGGAGGTGGAGATTCGGGAGGGAGAGGTGAGGGCGGAGGGGGATTTGGATTTTAGGGGCACGATGGGGGTTGATAAGGGGGCGAAGGTTGGGTTTGAGGAGATTAGGTTGGGGTTTTGGTTGGATACGGATGCGGAGGCTGGGGTGGTGGAGAGGCTGGTGGGGTTGACGGAGAGGTATTGTGTTGTGTTGCAGACGATTTGTCAGAAGCCAAGGGTTAGTGTAGTGAGCGGGAAGTTGAAGGGTGGTGACGGCGACTAGCTAGCGGCAGTCGCATGATCTGTTGAAGGGCTGTCGGCAATTGGCTCTGGCTGATTCATATGGTTGACTCCATTGGGTGTATAAGCCTTGAGCGGCCCGTTGAGGCTCTACAACATATGCCGTCCGATGCGTTTGATGCGCTGCGCGATATTGGCATCCGATTGTACTCTTATCTTATTCCACGCGCAGATCGCGACGCGTGGGACCTGAAGTACTTGCGGGGTTTTCAGCACTATTTACACTCCAAATGGTGGGAGAATCTACGTCCAAGTTCATCTGTTACTGTCAAGATGCATGGTTCCAACTTCAGTCTCAAAGTTCCACATTTCTCAACCACAATATTATTGATTCACCTTCACCTCATGTTCTTTGCCCTGGCTCGTGCAGCACCTCTCGAAGTAACCATGCCTAAAAATCTCACAGAATCGAGCCGTTGCACCCGTTCCCAAGACTGGCAGGCCTACGCCTTTCTCGTCGAAGATTGCTACACTGCAATCCAGCGCCTCTATATTGAAGAGGTCCTCAAAAATCCTGACGCCATTTACGAGTTCATCACAACTGGCACCTACCCGCAAACACGTCATCCTTGGAAGCGTACGCCGATAGAGTATACTGTGAGTGAGTATCACTCTGTCCCAAACATCGACGCTGTTGTTGGGATTTTCTTTCCAGCACGATTTGGAAAAATAAACAATCCCCGAGGCTGATAAAGAGGAAATGAAGACTCGTGTACACTCTCCATCGTTATGCTCAACTGGTTCGGACATAAAGAGTCATTGCCCGGACGTGGAGCTGTAAATGTTCACCGATCGGACACGACTAGCTTCAAGGATATTTATCGGGCTGCAAGGTTGGTTGAAAATAACTGCCTGCTACCTGCTAGGCTGCCTGGCTGGGAAGCCGTCGGTAAGACTTCATACCGTTTCTTTCTGATCCCAACAAGAGGAACTGCTTCCCCAAGGTCATGATCCTCGTAAGCTAACAACGTTTGTGCCTTACGCAGGCGCTAAATCCAGCATCGGCGTCTTCCTCTGGGCGACAGACTCCGGGATTAATCAACGGCTCACTGGAAGAGAGACTGTTCTTTCATCAAATGGATTAACCAATTTAATATCGCCCAATGCGTCATCCGACATCGCCGACAACATGGACTCGATTAATTGAAGCAGTTTGTCTGAAATATACCCATCTCCGAGTCGATAATTTCAATATTCATAGTGACGAAAGACGAGGTTAATATCCATGAGGTGCGGTTGCAGTATTGATCCGGGGGCTGCCCGGGGGTGGGTGGTTGGGGGGCTGGGGGGAAAACTCACGTCCATGCATCTTGGAGCATGTCCCTCGTCCAGTCTACCGAATTGAGCCATTCCAGAAAGTCAGGCTCGTCTTGAGGACCAAGAATCGAGGATATGGCAAGACCTGGGGTGGCCGGGTCCTGGGAAGCATTGCTCTCTTGAGTATTTAAGATTGGTGGAGGCATATCAAGAACCTGATCCAAAATTCGTTTGATGACTTTACGCATGCGAATACCTGACTTGTTAGCTTGGTGAATATTTTAGAGCGTACAGCTTTTTGCGGCTGAGCTTACATAGCGTGTAGTTGCCTTCCGAAGGGCGTACCCATTCTAGAGCGCCGATGAAGATGCTCAAATTTTGGATTGTCTCTGAGCGGGGCAGAGACACCCGACAATCTTGCGGGGATCTAGATTGCCTCAATAGCTCGACGCTGAGTATTGCGGCTGATGGAATTCCATGGTAAACAATCTGACCTTTTAGGTTAGAACCCACCCTGATAGGAGACAATGTGGGACAACTCACGGCCCAGACAAACCCTAACGCAAAGTTCATAAGCTTGTCCCTATTGGCACAAAGAACGAGAATCCCATCAAGCATCTTTCTTGCGGTATCTATGAGATCCTGCTTGACGTTGAAAGAGCCTTCGTCCGGCAAGCGGTCAATCAAGAACCTGTTCAGATTGTACTCCTGATAGAGTGCCATTTGCAGACTGAATTGAAAGGCTGGCATTGAGCGATGGCTCTTTGTATCTGCAGGCTGCCAACGCAATACAGATGGCATTTGACTGTATCTCTCCTCCGAGCGTCGCTTCAATTCTCTGCATCGGTTTCAGCAGGAACGCAACTCTAGGTCGAAAAAAACTCACTCGCGGCGTATTTGAGTCTCCTGAGCACCCAACGGAGGTCCTAAAGATATTTCGAGGATTTCGTCTCTAATTAAGCTCATGTACATCCACGCTCGGTGGGCTGTGCTAGGGTATATCTTGCCAGAAGTGCTCCAGCCATTTGGGTCTAGATTTCTCCTAATGATTTCCAGTTCTTCGCCTTCCGCCATGATTTCATCGTCACTCAGATCCAATGGTATTTGACAAGTAGTATAGCGACGACTCAAGGCGGGCGGTCTTCCCATGAACGTCGCGAGCTGTTTGTCTGTGATGAAAACGTAGCAGAAAAGACGTCTCCTGAACTCTGAAACCATAAACGAAGGAGATATGTTGGTGGTTGGAGAATACGCCAAATCGGCTTCACGATGCAAGCCGAGCGCGGTTACTGCACTGCTGTTTCGTGAGCTTCTGATGCTTGAAATGGAAGAGTCATTTGCTACCTAGCGAGGCCCCCGATCCTTCTCCAAAGTTGTTGGCCTGTTTTCTATGAACAATTTCTCGTTCAAATGGACGTCTACAAGGCAAAGACTTACTGGTATCTCCCTCGTGAAAGCTTTGCAAGTTGTAAGTCGCTGACATTAGAGCTATCACGAAATCATTGATGGAATCGACGTCATTGCACAGACTTAAGCAAGCCTCAGCGCACTCTCTTGATTCCTCTCCAGATCGTTTCTTGTTGCACTGGTTCCCGTCTTTGTTACAACCAAAGAGAGGATCCCAATCTGCCACGGTCATAACAGTGAGCCCGAAGATGGCGAATAAGTTACCAACAATTTCCCACCTCAAATTGCGGCCTGAGAACGACGCGGTCCATGCTTGATTGCTGCTGGAGGGCGGTAGGGGCCACATAGCATTCTTACAAAGCTCTGTAGACATGACGGAAAGACGCTCATCAGTCCTGGGCTCTTCCAAATAGCTTCCATACGTTGACCATATCGATTCATGACAATATCGAATGGTAGGTTCAGGAAGCATCACATCGGCGACTGCAAAGTATCGACCAAGGAGACGATCGCAATTAATTCGATCAGGAAACCTTTGCAATATTCTGACTCCTTGATCGATGTGTTGTTGGCTTTCCAGATTACATCGCTCACGTTCGGGAGCCACAGAATAAGCTGTTCTCAAAACAGAATTTGATTGAGAAGATGAGTCTTCTTGCGTTTCGCCCAGTTGATTCTCCCTGAATATTGCGGAGTAGCCTTACGTCAGCTGTTAGATTTAGCTCTACGAACCAGACAGCTGCATATTCTGGCGTTCTGTGACAGTGACACTGACTTGTGGGTCCTAAATAACCAGCAGGCTGGTCACCAGCAATTTCCTCGGCGTCGGCTGATGGACGATGCGTGTGTACGTCGGGTCCAATCCAATCGAGAGGTTCCGTACCTACGGACGATACCCTGTTGATGAGCGACGTATGCTGTGAGTCTAAGATAGATACATCCGAATCTCGTACAGTGTGTTTCGACATTGGAGCTGGATGATAGATGCAGCGATATTCAATTTTCCTCTGGATACAACGTCCGCATTTCGGCGACACGTGGTCGCACTTGAGCTTCGACTTGCGACAAGGCTCACAGGATTGCGGTTTTCCATTTCTTCGTAGAGTAGACTGACCGCGGAGCGACATGGCTGGCGTCGTGCAGGGACGAATTCAAGGAGGTAGCGAGCGAATAGTACTGTATTGCTGTTGGTATGTAAAATTGGCAGGATTGCTAGTGTAATTTTCGATCCCGCGCCAAGCCTGCTGTCTTCAATTATTCATTCTCGCCTCCGCCTCCAATATTTAGGACTCACAATCCTTGGACGATTGATAAATGGCGCCGCATAGCAGAGGCCATGCAGAATCACTTTCTCTTCAGAGCTTCGACTTCGCGCGATCCATTACTCCAGCAGAAGAAACACCAAGAGCACTTGGAACCAATCACCCTTTTGCGACTTCTTCCTCGTCAACAGACGCAGACGTAGAGAAAGACGAACAGGGGGACGAGGAGGATGAAGATGAAGAGATAGAAGAAGGGGACGACGCTGGAGCCCAGTCTCAGTATACACTGGATGATACATCCTCGGATGAATCTTTGGATGGCGACTCAGACAACGGCGAGGAAGGCTCTGAACAACAACCTTTTCTCCACCACTCGAACTCCTCTTTTCCAACGTCCAATGCCTTTGCTCCACCTTATTACAACAGGCCGCCCACACCTCTGCCGGCGTCACCATCATTAACGTCTCTTCTGCGACCGTCTTTCTCCACCACTACCTCAAGACCTACCACTCCAGACAGCTCGGAAAATGACACGCCTAATGACACTGAAGCTGCTGTTGCCAAGTCTGCTCGCATTGCCACGACTGTGCCCAGGGCAAGTCCCAAGGTACCTACATATGAGTACTACGGCTTCGTTTTATACATACTCTCATCCCTCGTCTTCCGTGAGTCAAAGCCCTCCCAACCATGTCAAATGCTAAGATCATCAGTGATGTACCTTCTCTGGTCGTACCTTCCCTCTCATTTCCTCCATCAGCTTGGTATATTCTACTATCCGAACCGTTGGTGGTCCCTCGCCATTCCTTCTTTTCTCGTCATGACCCTCGTCTACATCTACATTGCATTGGCCTCCTACAATACTGGCTATCTGACCCTGCCGATGAGCAGTATAGAGAATATCGTTGATGATGCAGCGCACGTTGCAGTGCTAGATAGCGAGGGGCATATACAAAGGAAGGCTGGGCACGCTGGAGTAGCGATAGGCATCAAGAATGCAAAAAATGTTGATTGGATGACGTTCTGGAACGAAGGCACTGACGCTGTCATGGACGTGCCTATTGGAGGGGTCTGTGAGATACTATATGGTTAAGGGCAGGCTGCCCAATATTACCACTCCTACAATGTGTCAAAATTCAGAGCAAACAGCACATGCCTTACGGTGCGCACCAATCATCTCATGTTCACCAGCAGTGAAGCGAGACCAAAATGAAGTCCAAGCTGTTTGCAACGTTATTCCGATGTTGGTGGCGCTAGCTGTGCTTTTTCACAGCATTGGATAGGAATGACAGACTCGGTGAAGGCCCTGAGTACGCCACAGTACTTACGACTTTGGCGACTCGATTAGTGAGAAATTTGATATACTTTCAGGTCTTGAGATCCAACCAGATCTGAAGCGCAAGAGACCACAAACCTTGACAGGTACACCATGCATGGCACCCCTGTCAACCCGAAACCATGGCTTTCTGACCACGCGCCGGATCGCCAACATCGGCTTTTAAGGCAACAATGTGGCACTGGGCTGTAACTTGCGCTACGGGCTTACTCGGCTCGTGGTCGATATGTGGCATCTGTAGCGCAATTGAAACGAGAGGCTCTCCTGATTTACTATACGACAGACATTGGTCTTGCTATGACGCAGCCATTGTTAAACATCAGAACGTTCAGTTTCGACGCAGTCTCTAGGCTGACAGATAGATGAGGTAGAAGTGTTGCAATTATATCCGTGATCTATGTTGTCGTGAAACTATCCGTCTATTATGCTAACGAAAGACTTGCTTCATAATCCATGGCCCTCCTTCCCTAGACAATTGAATCTTCTTCCTTTATATGAAAATTTGGAAATCCGTAATCCTCTTGCCCGTGAGATAATACGCCAGGAGCTGGCGGGGTGTGTCCCACACCAGCAATGGAAGGCGGAGTATTCTCCACACCAGCAAGTGTCATGACATGCAATCCTCCTTTCGTCGCCTGATTGTTCATTCGCTCAAATCTGAGCAGCTCTCTATTATCACTGGGTCTCCTCGATTTCGACCACCGCGAGGATCTTCGACTGTTGGGTGTGAGGTCGATGAAGGTATCGTTATCATTCGCCCCTGAAGGATAGCGCTTGCCTCTGCTGAATGTATTCAAGAACTTCAGATGCAAGCCAGCAAAGAGTGGACGGTAGGTCGTGAGGCAAGCGCAGACGACGGCCATGGTCGGCTCCAATTGACTCCATATGTATGGCGTCGTGAGAGAGTCTTCAGTGAAGATGTCAATGGCCTGATCGCTACGATCCGGGGAGCCTGAACTTACATGGGAGATCCGCCCCTTTTATCAGGCTGACGGTAATGATACGCATCAAGCTAGCCACGCAGACCAAGCCGCCCAGAGCGAAGATGCCGGAGAGCATGAGCTTTTGACTCGGTTCAAGCTTCAACCTCCAGACCATGAACAATGGCATGCACAGCATGATAATGTCGAGTGCCATGTTCGAGGATGCAACCGCCCTGTAGTACGCCTGCAGATCGATACACTTATTCGTGAAAGTGTCCTCCGGGTTCCAGAGTCCAGAAAAAGGGTGGCATTGGAAGATGAGGCAAAGGACTGCCGCTATAGCCCATGCGACGCAGGCCGTGCCGACGACCAACGTGGCCTTCTTAAACGCCTCGGTGTCGAAGATGCGACGATACATCAGTAAGATAGAGATCTTGACCATGACAATTGTGAGCGCATAAGCAATCAGGGCGCCAGTGACAGTCTGACAAGTCTGTTAGTGGAGCTTCGGAAACATCAACCCAAGTATACAATGGCCATACCTTTAGAAAGGTCTCTATCTGGTACAGATCCAGGGTGTCAGCGTGCCGACCACCGCCCCCAATGGTGACCATGAGACAGCCAACCGCTAGCATGGCGTATGAAGGTATCAAAGTGGCCACAATCCACCAATCGTCCGCGGCGAAAGATGCTTTGCTTCTCCATCGGGCGACGAGTCGTAAAGAGACGGCGAGAGTTTCGAGGACACCGCAGACAATGGTTACTCTGATCACAAGATCTCCTCTTGGGTTGCCGTCAAGCATCTTGGCAATTACCTTTGAATGTCGATGAGGGCTTTGGAGGAAACAAAGGACGAAGAATAACAGAACACGTCGCGTCGGGCAATGAAAGAGACAGAATTGGGGGAGGTGGGCATTTTATTGGAAATCCCACCGAAGAGCTCAATGTGCTATCACTTGAAAGTCTAACCGGGAACGAGATCTCAGCTGAAAGGAATCGGAATGCCGTTGTACGGGTACCTGGTTTACTAGTACAGACGCTCAGACATTGGAAGTACCGGTTCAAACCTCGTTTACGCAGGCCCATGCACGTAAACCAAGACTTATGCACGTCAAACGCATGCTGACGCTATGCGCAGCCGAAGAGGGCAGGACCTAAAGTTCTTCTAGAACCTGACGGTGCTAGCGCTCCAGTGAAAAATTAGGATCATCTCCCAAATGCAGAATCACTAGCGTGAGATCGTCTGCGCTATAGCCGCTACAATCATTTTCATCAACTCTCTCTCATTCAGGGGTCCCAAGCAATGTTGCCCGCGGTCCAGGCATGACGATTGCGCAAGGGACTTGGTTCGGACATGCACACTGTTATTTGTATTTGCAAATCACATTGCAGTACCTTTTGGTCCGGTGAGTTGAAAGTTCGTATTTTGACTGAAGGTGAAAGCGGCAGAGATTACATTGATATATAAGGTAAAGTAGGTAGACATTAAAAGGACGGCCCTAAGACCAGACCCCCTTTTTCAACGGGCTACACGGTAGGAGTGGCCCGCACAGCTAGCTCCCGAACCCTTTCTGCTACGCCCCTCCACACCTTTGGATCTCATAGAATCTGATTGTGTCTTATTGGGATAGTGTATATCTTCTCGCCCATCTCATTCGTTCAAATCCTGCCCCCTTGTGAACCGGCGCGATTCTAGACACCTAGTGAGCCTGTAGTCTGGATGTGTCAAACTATCGAAAGGTGTCATAATCGCGCGATGCTCCGCACAGCCAGCTAGTCGAGCTAGCCTCCCAAGGATTCAGAGCATGCTTCTCATCCAAGTTTGAACAAATGCATGAACCAATCAATAATATTGCAAATCAAATATCTCTCAAACTCAAAAGTTGCAGCATCTCTGCTTCAAGAATCCCCCTGTCCGATTCTGCGGTATTGCGGTCTTGCTCGGGGTCCAATATCTGCAGAAGATCAAGCTAATGATGTCACCCTACAGTAGCTTCGCATGGCATTAGATCCCTCACTCGTGCATGCTGCCTGCGGTTTAGACCATCACCTCTATCGGAGGACGCTCTACGGAGTACGAAGTACGCTCATCACTTTGGCAGAATCCGACTATGGAAGAAGCTCGCAGTGCCACGTAGTAGTAGGTAGCGAAAGAAGTGCACGGGGCCAATCATCTCGTCGCCGGATCTGGCCTCTTCCAGCCTAGGCCCGCAAAAGTCTCCAGTTTCAAGCAATCTGGATCCCAGCTAAGCTTGAACTGAAAGACGTTTCCTCCTACTCGTATCATCCAGAAGTAAGTAGCGACGCTAACGTAGCGCCGGAAAGGTAGCCAATAAA
>BLJB01000151.1:195402-223393 GCA_013423325.1 Usnea hakonensis | reverse complement strand
TACAATCGCCTTCTAAGACGCTAAAATTTTAGCGTCGCTACTTACTTCTGGATGATACGAGTAAAACAAACTCGGTTCAACAAGGAAACATCTCAAACCGTCCAGCAAGCTCCTCTCCCATTTCAACAAATTGTATCCCCAACGCGCCCTATCATACCGCGTAGCCAAAAACAAAAACGAAAAGCGAAGAAAGCACAGAGACCCTTTCTAGATCCCGCAACAACCCCGAAGCAGCAAATTTCAATCAACACATCCCCACCTGAAACACGCCGTTTGAACTCCAAACCACGTTCTCGGCGACGAGCTAATCCGTCCGTCGCACGAACCTACACTCCGGACCTATCCAGTATCAAGACCCGAGCGGTGGCAATGTAAAGTACATCGATGATGCACTAAAGCAAGAGCCCCAAGAACGAACAACACCAACTCCTTTCCAGCCCTACGGCGCTATGCATAACGATTCAATGCACCAGAACACTACCTAGCCTCAACAACAACAGCAACAACCCTTCTCCGCTCCTCCAAATACTATTCTCTCCCCCCCTTTTCGCCCTCGCTCCATCTGCACAAACATATACCCGGAACAAGTGTTTCCTCTCCCCTTTCCTCTCCCCTCTCTCCCCTTTCCCATCCCCCACTCCTCCCCTTCCCACATCACCAACCCCCCATCTCCAAACCTGTCATGCTCTTTCCTTCTCTTTCTCACATAAATCATAAACACAAGACAAGGTCTCAAAAATAGGTAGGTAGGCAGGTAGGCATGTAAAGTAGGTAGGTAGACAGAGAAATCAACCCAGCTCGCCTAAGTCGGTTAGGCACGAACGACAGTTAACGACGTCTCAACGCTGTTCCATACATACTTTATACAGGTTTCCAAAGAAGGAAGAAAAGGAAGCGTGGAAAACCCCAACCCCCCCCAAAAAAAAGCGGTATTTCGAAATGCCTCGTACCCGTCCTCCTCCAACAAAAAACCGCTCCCCCATATCCCCCCCCTCCCCCAACCCCCCATCCATCTACCCATCCACCCACCCCCCCATCCATCCACCCACCCATCCATCAAATCCAAAAACCTATCTTCCCTTCCCTTCCCTTCTCACGCTAAAAAAACCCGCGTCCTCGTCCTCGAACGAATTGAATCACCAAATGCACGAGATCTACCTACATACATACCTACATACCTACATACAGAATCAAGAAGGAGAAAAAGGAGAAAAAAGGGGACGGCCCAGCGTTCTCGTACGTAGGTACATGACAAGAAAGAAAGAAAGAAAGGGCGCGGGTCGGGTCGGATTTATGAGGGTGCAGGGAAGTAGATAGATAGATTGATTGAGTATACATACGCGTGGATGAAGGTTGTTTCTAGAAAGACTAGGTAGGTAGAAAGAAGGGGGGGGGGGGGGGGGGGGGGGGGGGTGTTGGGGGGGAGGGGGATGATTCTACGGAGGGAGGGGGGGACAGGGGTATCTGTCTGATCAAGACGTTGTTTCTGTATTGATTGATTGATTGGATGCTAACTACGCAGGTGGATGGAAGGAAGGCTCACACGGACGTTCGTTGTATATCGGCGCGTAGCTAGGCACGTATATAGATAGATAGATAGATAGATTGACGGACAAAAGTTCTTGTTGGACAGTCTTCTGCTCTGAAGGACACCCCGGCTGTGATATGATACCCTTGGCAACCTGCACTCATCATCCGAGGGAGTTGGAAGAAGAGACACGGCAAAAAAAAAAACAAAAGAACAGAAATGTAAAACCAGACAAAAAAATTTCATAAAGTCATGAGAAAGGGATTCTTTGTCCCCGACTCTCGGAATATAAGGAGGAGGAGAGGGGACACTAGTTGAAGGTCTTGACCTCGATGGGCGCCTGCGGAACCAGCGTCGCGACCGACACATGCGGCCAGGTGAGACCGGCGAAATTGAGGAAGACGAGTTGGGAGTATTGGATCTGGGTAGAAGTGACGGTGATAGTCGTAGGCGTAGTAATATCATGAGGCGGAGTGACCAAGAACGTCTCCACCGTGGCGCCCGGATGAGGGGCTGGGGCTTGGATCGTCAACGCATGTGATCCGACCTTGAAGACCGGGACGACGAGTTTGTGTTGTACCGTGTTGATCCAGAACGTGGCGGACATTTGGGCCGCGTTTGCGTTGGGGTTTCTGGCTTGGGCGTCGCCGAGGAGGAAGGCGATGTTGGCGGTTCCACCGCCTAGCTCGGGGCTGGTGGGAAGGGTGGAGACGGTGAAGACGGTCGTGTTGAGGATAGTCTTACCGACGTTGTCGTTGCGTAAGACGGTGTTTGGGTCGGTTAGGATGGCCTGGGTGATTGTGCCCGCCGCGATGAATTTGGTGAGGTCCTGGGGTAGTCTTGGCGTATTCTTATTCGTTGCGGTTTGACTGTGGAATTGGATCCTGGCACTAGGGTTGCCGACTGGGAACGGACTGATATCTACCGCTGGGATTATTGGTGGGCCTGGGAAGCTCGAGGCAGGCTCTAGGCATTGGGCGTTGATAGTTGTACCGTGCGGTATGGATGCCATACGTGTCAGTGACTCGCCTAGCTTCGGGTCGACCGTGGTTGCCGGCACGTGCATCCATAGTCCGGGTTCGACGTGGATGCCGGAGAATGGGGAGGGCTGGGCATCAGCCTTTCCTGTCTTGATATTGGTCACGTCGTTAACAGTCTGCTTATAGGGTACGCCATTTAGAAAGATGTCAGTCTGCGGCCCGAGCCCACGGTTAGGGATGTTGCCGAGAGGTGTGGAGAAACACAGCGTCTCATGTGTAAGGTTGAGTTCCAGGAGGTTCTCGTTAGGAGGCTGTGGCACAGGTACTGGTGGGTTGAGTGGATTGGTAAATGTCGTCCCCTTGGCGTTGTTGGGGCGGAATATCAAGTTGAAACCGTTTCCTGCAAAGGTCCCCTTGAAGTTGGCTAGCACACCTAGCGGAGCTGGTGGGGCGGCAGCGAGAGGCACCTGTGCAACTAATGCGTTGTCCGTTGGCGCCTGCGTTGACGGAATCCCCCCGAGCCTGGCGTCTTGAGATTGGATCTCGAACGTATTTGGTGTACTTATTGTTGCGGCCATAGCTGACATGGATCACTTGGAGCTCTTACTTGAAGATTGTGATAGTACTGAAACAGTGGAAGGAAGATGGCGGAATATGATGTCTTGTAAGCTTTGCCTCGACAAGCCATGCAGAAAAGGTTGGAATATATAGTCATGATGGCCCACTTGGAATGGTAGAGGTCCTGTCAGCGCTTCGAGGTGGTAAGACGCCTGCCAAGCAAGCCGTATGTTGGATACGAAGGCCTTGCGAGTACACTCTCCAATCATGTTCCATGTAGTCAGCTTAGTGATGCCTAGCGATTATCAGCAGCAGGACAGAAGCATTTCAGACTCGCGATCGAGCAGGTTTGGTGGCGGCGAGCAAGTGAATGTTGCGGAGCGCATAAAGAGAAAAGTTGTGGCTTTTGAACTTTCGGCTACAACATAAGCCTTCGGCCGTGGCCAACTGCAGAGCTGACTGTATTAGATGAAGCTTGAATAGAAGAAGCCCATTCACGTAAGCTCGCTCACGGCCGATTTGGACCAGATGACCTGAATGATTGAATGATAAGATACTTTATGTTGTACGAGGGGAATGACACGAAGTGGTTGGCCTAAACGACTCCATTGTGATAAATCAGCTGGCGCAAGAAGCTTACGGATTGCTTGGCACTATTTCTTGCCGCTCGTATCTTCGAGTATTAAACATCTCGATCCTGTAAAAAAGTACAAGTAACATTGATATTGACAGTAGATAATATCTTAGTAACCCATATACTTACTTTAGCTTTTTAGGTCGCCAAGGTTTTTGATTCTTCCTTCGAAAAAGGTAAAGTACGCGGGGAAGCAAAACCCTCCCCACTCCCCAAGAAGAGTACCTAGAGTAATAGAATACAGCACATGTAAGATACCAACTCACTCCCGCCTACCTATGACTCTACGAACCTCCTCATGCGGCCGACATGCTTTCAACTCCCCACCTCTTCTCCAACCCTAAGCCCAATTCAGACTAGTGACTTGGCGGCTCGCACCTTAATTTCTTGTAGTGCCAAGCAAAAAGAAAGAAAAGGGGGGAATAAGGGGGTGTGAGGTCTTATAGAGATAGAAGAGGAGGAGGAGGAGGAGCAGAGTGGGTCAGAGAATCTAGCAGAGGAAAGTTCATATGTGAGTAAATAGATTTTAGATTTATTAATGGGAGGGGGTGAGTGGAGAGAGTGTGGGGGGGTTTGTGAGTGAGGAAGTGAGTGAGTGGGTAGGTGACAAAATGGCTCTTATAAATAAGTACATCTTTACATACATAGCTTGATCTTCTTTTCCGAAATATGCTGCGATAGTCTCCATTCTTGTCCTCTCGTCATAAATTCATAAATCCATACATAGATTTCCTCATCGTCATACATATCCTGTGCCATTCCCCCTTATCCCATATCCCTCACAACAACAAGCCAATCAAAACTGGGACATCAAGATTGGGGAGAACTCAGATTAGAAAATCAAGCCATCGGCTTCACAGCCCCCTCCCTCGCTCCAGCACCCATTCTCTTCTTACTCACCAACCTCAACCCCGCCACCAACATAATCAACGCCTCGACTCCCAACACAACAGCCAGCGTGACAAAGGCGCCTATAACGCCCGCCACCGGCCTGCTTACGCCCTCGCTTCCGCTACCACTGCCGCTACTGGTGGCACCACTGCCGGCTTTGCCGCCGGAAGAGGGCGACGTAAGGCTTGAGGATGCACAGACACCCGTGGTGTTCCCGCACGCATTGCACCAATCCGACTGCGAGCCGATGGCGAATGTGTTCATGCCCGTTACGAAATCGTTCCAGCCCAGCGTCAAACTTTGCTGTCCGAAGAGAGGGTAGGCCGTCGGAGTCGACGTGTTGCCCGTCGTACCATTGTGCCAGTAGAACCGAACTTGGAGATCGTCCACGGCCGGGAACGGCGTCGGCGCGACGTCTGTAAAGAGCTCGAACGTCATCGTAGACGCATAGTCCGGGATGCCGATCCAATCAGCGCCCAAGGAGGTCAGATTCGCGAGGCCAAAGAAGGACTGGAACGAGCCGTATGGGCCGAATTGGATGTTGATTGGGGTTGCTGTGCCGTTTGATGTGATGGTCGTATTGAGGGCTGTGACGATCTGGGCCGCAAGGGTGGCGCCGGCGACGGCTCGGATGGGATCAGTGGCATTGTAGGCAAGGTTGAATTCATGGGTGTCGGCTAGGGTGCGGATTTGGAAGAGGGTTTCTGGGGTGAGGAGGTCGGAAGAGGGAATGGTGGCATTGTGGATTTCGGCGACGTTTAGGTAGTCGAAGACTAGGGCGGACTCTGTTAGCCTTGCTGAAGAGATAGGGAGAATACAGTAGCAGAGGGGAGGATTGTACTTGAATAAGCGTTGCTGAAAGTAGTTTGGCTGGCGTTAAAAGTGCTGTTTACGGTTGGTAGAATGCTGCTGTAGAAAGCTTTGGTGCTGTTCAAAATAGCCACATACTCGGGCGAGCTGAAGTACTCGTTCGAGCTGAGCATGGCTTTTGCACAATTGCTCGAACCCTGTAGCCAAGCGCTGTCCTCACTTCCCGTGCCGCTTGTGACTGTCTGCACGTTGATGAGTTGGAACCCGTCCAGTGGAGCGGTTACGATGGTGCCATTGCCAAGTGTCTGGGATCCGAGTGTTGCGCCAACAGGAGGGTAGAGGCCTTGTAGAAAACCCTGAGTAGAAGACATGAGGACGTTGTCCAAGGGCGCCGAAGCAGCGATCTGGGATTGCTTGACAAGGTTGGGTTCGATGCCATTGACGGGGGAGGAGCCGTTGATGTAGTTCTGGCGGAACCATGTGCCCGAGGAAAAGACCTCGCTGTATCCCAAGTCGGTGAGTTTGGTGGGGGGATATGCTTTGGTTGTGCGATCTCCATGTCGAGAGAATATGTATAGTCCCAGGACTGTTTCTGCGGCTTGAGTGAGGGGAAGATGGAGGAGGGCAAAGGGGAGAAATGTATGGAAGAGCATCTTGCGGGATAGTCAATTGAAGCAGCGATAGAAGGTAATTGAGAATGAGAATGAGAAGAAGCAGAAGGCAGAGACTGAAAATGATGAGGATGATGATGATGATGAGAAGGAATTGAACATGGCAATTGATTAAAAGTAGATATGGCAAAGTGCAGATAGAGTAGAACTTTCTTATCGTGCATCAACCCCCACCTGTGCCCTCGTGCCAACAGCCTATACCCCGCTACCCCGCCCTAGTTGGAAGTTCCCGTATTTTCGCTTATCTAGTCCATATGAGGTTTAGTCTACAGGCTGATCCCAACCACGATTCAATAAAGTACTTTACGTAAAGGCATCTTGTAACGAGGAGGCTTGCATTAAGGTACAATGATTACCAAGACTGCATATATGACAACGACCAACCAAAACCACTTCATGTCAACACTGTCTACCTGCTGTGCTGCTGTGGCAGATTGAATTGAACTATTTCTTCTTCGTAATGACAACCTTTGGTTGTGGGTTGAGAAAGAAAAAGAAAAAGAAGAACAAAAGAAAAAAGAAAAAGGAGAGCAGAAAAAGAGAAGAAAAAAAAGAATGCCTGCTCCAGATGCCATAAAACACGTCCAATTGGTATAAGATGCATATGCGTCCTGTGCTTCCCTGTCACTGTGACAAGCCGCGTCCGAACTCATGCGAGAAACCGCCGGACCTGCAATTCGACACGATAAAAAAGAGTCTACAAGAAATGAAGAATCAGATGGGTCATTCCCCCCCGTAGCACTTACAGCCAGCATGACCCGGCAAAAGTTATCCCTGCCGACCTGGCTCCCCATTCGACCTCGAAAACACCTTCACCACCCCATCTCCCCCTCCACTGACCACCCACCTGCCGTCTTGGCTCCACACAACGCTGCAGATGCCTTCCCCCCGCATAAGCCGGTGGCTGGTAATCTCCTGTGCGCATGACCGTTTCTCCAGCGACCAGAATCGTAGACTGGCATCATGGCCTGCAGAAACAAGTTCCCCTCCCGACGGTGACAATGAGAGCGCAGAGATGGCTGCCGGATGAGCCAGCATGTTGTACGTGCATTGACCTGAATCCATTAGTAAATCAATATACCTCAAGTACAGAAAACGAGTACTTACCGCTGTTGGCATCAAAGAATCTGATATAACGATCTTCGTGCCCACTGAGTATCATGCCTTCAACACCGCTGCTAGATCCAGTCGGCCCGTGAACCATGCTTTCATCCTCCGACGCACCCCTTCCACTGTCAAAGCTCATGCTCCCCTCCAGGCCAACGGTCGTAGCAGCTATTGCATTGACTCCGGTGCCTGGAGTGCCATCGTATGTTTCTAGACTTGCCATGCCAACCATCTCTTCTGCTGTACGAGTATTGTAGACGAGAATCGAGGCATCAACGTAAGAAACGACAAAGGTCTCACCCGACATGGACAATGGACTTATACAAGTGGGTGATGAGTGGTCGGGTCTCTCGATTCGGTGAACGAGGGAGTATTGGAATGCCTTGGAAGTAACAGTGTTGGGCTGTGGCGATGACGGGAAACTGGAGCCTGCCGATACTGAATTTGCCCTCCGACTTCCTCCCGTACCTCTTCTCGACGCTTGATGCGGGGATGACGTTTGAGGTGGTGTGCTGACAGCCCAGATAAGGATCGTACCATCCGCGGCACCGGATGCAAGTATCGTACGGTCTGGCCCCCCGTGATGTCCAGACTGATCTCCTAGTGTAGACGCAGAAGTTCCAGGCAGGACACAGACAGCCCAAACGGCTTCTGTATGACCATCCAATGTAGCTTTCGGGTCAACCCGGCCTCGTTCCCAAACTCGTACTGTAGCGTCTTGCCCTCCCGAGAAGACCCAGCCATCTCCCTGTGCTCTGCCGCCGTTTGTGAATGGTTGATGCACCGGAGATGCTGCAAGCGAGAGGACGGCGCCGCTATGACCTCGATGGGTTTGGTCGCATTTCAGATCCAGATCTTCTCCCTTACTTGGATTGGTGCCCGCCGTCCACCTCTTAATCATCCCGTCGTCTCCAGCAGTACATATCTCCGGTTGTGCTGGGCTCCCTCCACCAGTGAAGATGACCGATCGCACCACGTCGAGATGACCTCGGAGAGCAAAGCGAACTTTAAATTGACCAGGATCGCCTCTGAAACTACCACCTGTATGCGATGTTGACAGCTCTCTCAGCTCATGTGATCCATCACTCGGCCGTCTTCTCGATAATGAGCTTTTCCGCCTGTGCGAACCCGGTCCGCCACGAGTAGGAGATTTCAGTGCCGCGTTGTTTGCGCTTGGGAAGACATCGGTATCAAGCCTTTGTGGTAGTGGTTGCTCTGGTGTAGGTCGATCGTCGCTAGGCAGAGGCTCGGCAGGGTCGTCGAAATTCCATCCATCCGTCTCAGCAACCTCTGGCTCGTCTGGTGTTCTTGGGTTCTCCTCTTCCTCACGAGGGGGTATAGGTCGGCCGAAAGAGTCATAGCTATGTGCCACCTTTTCAACTTGCTCATCGCGATCGCGATGAGAGAAGCTATATTCTGATCGAGCTTGATTTGACCGATCGATAGCGGTCAGAGGCGCATTTTGCTGCTGCGCTTGTCGTTCCGGCAAGCTTCGAGTCATGTAGGATGTCTGCTCGGGTTGTTGAGAGGTGCGAGAGAGTGCTGGGATTTCAGAGACTCGAGGGACAGGCGGAGGTTGATGGTTGGGAAGAGGGGATGGTCCTAATGATCCGATGTTGTTCGGTAGCTGCTTCTGTTTTTGTTGTACATAGACCTCCTCTAAAGATCTTTGAGGCTGCGAATCGTTGGGGTATTGATGGTTCTGAATCGGTTGCTCCGGCTCTTCGCTATACTGCTGCTGCCCGTTGAACGATAGGACATGGTATGAGACTTCTTCGATACATTTGCCAAGGTACAATCGTGAGCGATCTCTTTCCGACTCATGCCTGAGGTTTGGAGCGGCTTGGTCTTCAGGTTCGAGGTCGAGGAAGGAGTTGTGCGGTTTGCCTAAAGATCGCAGGTACTATTAGCTATACGTGATTCAAGTGTGCGGAGCTCCGCTTACCCTTTGAGACTGGCCTGGTATTCTGAGTTCCGATCTGACCCTCCTCTTTCTTGTCTTCCAATTGCGACCCAGATTGTAATGTTTTGACCTTTTCCCTTTCCTTCTTCAGCGCATGCTCCAATAGCCTGATGTGCTTGTCCATTGACTCCCGCAGTCGCTTGTTTGTCCTACCGTCACCCTCAAGCTTTCCTATCCGCGACTTCATCTCTGCTCTTTCAATCTGCCATGCGTTCCGATCACGCTCATGTCTATGCCATTCGGTCTGTAAGAAGCGCATTACCCCTGTAATGAAGGATTGGTCAGTATAGAAGTTTGGGATCCTTCAGAGCCGATGACGCTCATCTCATAGAATGCGCTCACCTTGCAAAGTATACTCTGTGCCCTGAGGCTGCCCTCCACCATTACCTGCCTCACTCCCACCGCTAGCACTCCCTCCGCTGCCCCCCAAGCCAGCGGAGTTCTGCCATGCCATTGTCCCCTGAACTCTCACAGCCGCAGAATCATCCCCATATAATTACACTCAACGGTGAGAGGAGTGTTGTGCCGTTACTCAAGGCTTGTATGAATCTGGCCGGCACAATCGCGAGCTGTGGATTTGGAGCTCTTCTTCAGTGACGCTGGTTTAATGCGACGTTGACGGCAGCAAGATGGCTCAAATGTATATTCTAAGAATCTGTCGGTGAATGTGAACTTAGACACACCAAGAATCAGTCATGATACGACATCAACAATTTATAGCGGGTACGAGCAGCATCAACACATCTTATTAGAGGCGAATTCGGTCGTTCTAACTTGGCAGCAGATCCGTCGCGCCAAGCATCATAGGGCTGAGTAATCCCGCGAGTACGCTATCACGCTAGCTTTTCCGCAGTGTACCTAGAATGCCGTGTATAATTATGAGTCCTTCAGTATCATCGAGCATGCGGTAGGCTCAACATATGTAACCCCTATACGCTCCATATTCTTGTTGCCTATCAATCACAATGAGAGACAAAGTCTCACCCGTTTGAGCTTGCAGGGAAGGTGTAACTACTAGCGGTTTGTCAATCAATCCTGGGCCTACATGACCGTTGGGTCTGTGAGTGTTAAAACGTGCACGAAGCAGCTATGGATACTGCTGTACCTTATGAGAGTGGGCTGGAAAGAAAGAACTTGCGCAATGCCAAAGCCCATGGGGGCTCCGCCATTAAATGTGTTTTTCATTGTAGAATCGTGTTTCATTCGCACTGATACCACTGACTTTCCCGCACAGTTGTCATGAAAGTGACGGCAGAAGGGGAAGTCCCAATTCTAAGACACCTTAACGGAAACCGACAGGGCACGCAGAAATTGTGCAACTTGGCCATCGCATACTCTCCCTCCACAGCCTGCAGCAACACCACTACCTCTCAATAAGAGCCGTACAGACTTATCGGTAGGCCGACCTGGCCTGGTTCGGATTCTGGCACTTGCAGAAGAGTGGACTCACGGCTAGTTCAATCGTCCAGAAATTTGGTGATGACTCCTATGTCGTCTCTTCACATCAGGAATAGTTTGCTCTCAAAAGAGGTGCTAGGCAGCATACACTTGCTAGAGTCGAGGGGAGATTGTGCCGATTGTGGATGCGGAAGGTTGTTTAGTTGACTTGCAGCAGCGGAAAGGGTGATTTGATGAGGTGGAGACACCGGTGCAGAGGCACGCGCTGGTGAAGGGCCAGTATAAGGAGGATAGTTCGCCCGCTGGCCTTGGTGTTTTAGAGAGCGCTGCTGTGAGGGTTTGGAATTGTGATGGACAAGAATCATGACATATGATTACCCTCACTCCCGGATAACGGGGATCCATTTCTTTCTTTCGACGGTGTCCGATATTGATGCTATGGCCCTTTCTCATCCTAATCGTGTCTTATTGTGGTCTCAGATTCTTTACCTGACATTTACGTCTACAATTTCCTTCAACAAAAAAATCGCTTGCAGCAAAAAGAGGTCAGAGGTTGAAGGTCGTTTAGCAGCCATTTTTCGACTCTCCTCTGGACTGAACAGGGATCCTTTGTAGTTACAAAACTTCAGCGACATCACCAATATCTTGTTTCAGATGCTTCGAACTAAAACCTCATGCAACCGAGGCATTTTTCCTAAATGAGGACCCGAGTCTAAGGAAGAAGCTTGGAAAGTAATGCAGAGTGTGACTGGGCATCTAGCTTGGTGCTACCAGTAAGAATATCAAGGCGCTACTCGTAGTAAGCCTTCCAAAAACCGCAAATTTACGTGCGAGACTAACGTAGGCGATTTTCAGTTCGAGAAGCAGAGTTTCATTCGCATCGCCGCTTTGTAACCTAACAAGTGAGTGCCCCTTAATGCAGGAAAATCCTGACACGTAAGCCGGCAAATGGTGACAAAAGGTGGACGGGCCCCCTTCTTGCCACATCAAAGACTCCATGCGCGACAAGCACCAAAGGATACCTAGATAAGAAGCGTCTTCCAAAGCTTCCTGTTCGCGCATTAGGAGTGCGCATGCGGCTATCTGCCACGCCATCCGGAAGAGATGAAATTTTTGAATGGAATCTGCACTAGCTGCAAGGACGAATTTGGTAGGTTGGAGCTTTGCTCTATTAAAGGTAGACCACTATCGGATCAGGCCTCCTCGCTGTCCAATAGTGTGCAGGAACGGAATCCGCAAGCGACTACGCGAGCGGGAGGTAGATGAGCTGCGCATACTAATTTTGCTCATCTAAGCGTATATGTTTCCGGATTCACGTACATAAAGCCATTTTTCCCTTACTCTTCTACTCTCACTAGTTTAGTTTTCCAAATTGTTGGAATGTTCCTCCTCTTTCTGATCCGAAGCAGCTTGGTCCTTACGGTCTTTACCGTCTCTTCCAGTGCTCTACCATCTCCCCTGAAATTGATCTCCAAGCCTCTGAAATTGCCAGCCAGCCTCACAACACGAGCTTTGAACGCTACGAGCGTGCAGCACCTTGAAGTTCCTATATTGTCTTACAGTCCCTATTGCAATCCATCATACGGTCGCAACCTCAATCCCACTAGCTGTGATAATGCCCTCGCGAAGATATCGGAAGACACGACATCTTTGACTTTTGGGCAGAGGGGTACGGGAAACTATGATGTTGTGCTCCCACGTCGGTATCTCAGCGGTACGTTGTCCCCAGAGTCATCTAGATTGAATGGTATTCGCCGGCTTGGACAGTCCGATTCAGAATACGCTTCACTATTGCAACGGCGTTAGCAAGGCCAAGAAAGGCGATGGTAGTGACATGTGTTCGATGTGGCTAAGTTCCATTGCAGATGATGGCCAATGTGCGATCGATATCAAGGTCGATCCCAACGGAATGCAGCACGATGTTTCCAAAGATCTCGAAATCACAAATGCTGCTCGTGCAGTGCGTCGTGGTTGTATTGGTACGCGGCTACCCAACACGGGCGGAGTCGTGAAACAATTGGGTACGTATTTCATACTGTGTCTTACAACCAAGAGGCGCTTCTCCATACTTCACTTTGCACTTTTTTTTGCGCAGTGTCGCTCAGCAATTCTTGTTTACGAGTTTAGGTGCACAATACAGATCCCTCTCCGTTGGAATGAGTCGCTATTCCCCGAGTGTCGAGTGTCACAATGATCTTCAATCACCGCCGCCATCATACGATTCCTGCAAGGAGGTAATTGATACCATGCCGTGGTCGGAGACCTCAGTTAGATTTGGCTATCCATGGGAGGTAAGTCTTCATAGATATACTCCCCTCCATCGAATTCCACAGCAACAATTCCAGTAGAGTGCTAGCACTGAATCATTACGAGAAGCGTGGAGCCCAAATCGTACTGCCACACTTCATCATCTCATGTAAGTTCCGTCTTTGGTTCGACCCCGGCCTCAGCGGGCAATAGACCTTTTCCACCTTCAGCTCGTCTTAAATACTCCACTAAGTCACCGATTTAGCCGATAAACAATGCAAAGTGCTCATTTCGAAGCCTCTAGATCCGCCATCACCAGTCGAAATAGCAAGCTGGGCTAGCATTTGGTCGGAGATCGTAGCCGTCAATGAAATGTGTGTGAAGGACGGGAAGGGTGGGAATGGAAGGCCGACAAGTAAGTGCAGTGTTCTAAAAAGAACTCCTTTCTCTTCAAAGTATTATGCACTCTCGTTTTCCAAGTCCCATATTCTTGATCATAATTAATCAATGGATGACTTCCAACAATATTTACAAGGCAGCGTGGAGAAGTCGCAAGCTCCAAACGAAAACAAACGCTTACTTCTTCTTAGGTTTTCACGGAACTCTGAGCATTTTGCTCTTCGGACGGGGATTGGATCCGCCTCCAGGACTGCTCTCAAGCCTCAACGTGTCAACGTCGGATCTCATTTTGCTCTCCGCATCCAACACGAGCTCACCCTTTACAGAGTCCTGAAGTCGTGGATCGAAATGTTTCCGTGGACTGCAAGAGATACTGCAGCTAGTTGCAATGAGATGCTCGGAATGTGAAATCATAGGGTTGTGAGAGAATGTCGCTGTGTTTAGTAGGTCGCTACATGAAGTCAATAGATGGTTTGAGCGTTTCCCGGTCTCACTTGTCGCCGATGTGAATCTGCAGAACAGCGGTGGCGAACCGTGATTCTTCTAGTGCCGACGATGGCGAAATTCCGCACCATTCCAGGCCGCCTCCATGCAAATTGAATACCGGAAGAAGCCTGAACGCAAATCAAGACCTTGAAAATGTCTATTTACAACACAAGCTCAACAAATTACCTGCAATTCATCTTGTCGAGAGGGACTCAGCCATTAGTGAAAACCAGGACGGCAGGTCCTACTCTTTAGGTGATATGATCGATGACGGTAGCGTGGTATGCAACACTATTTCCGCAGCGATCTCCCAGCTTTTTGCCATGGAGCGTTAAGGCTTAAGCCGCATCGCCAGTCCTTTACATTCCCCTCCATTAATAACAGCGAGTTGATCTTTGCGCTTTTCCCCTTTTTCCAATGTCGATAGCTGAAGCCACAATTTCGACACGATCCCCAATACGGAAGGTCCAAAGACCTTGGCATATGTGGGGAAACCGTCCGAGCTTTTCCGTTTCGGTCTTTGCACCATCTTGTACTCGCGACTTTTTTTTGTTTTGAGCCGAACCGGCCCGTTTTTTCTCATGTCAGCTCTGCAAGCCTGTAGATATCATCCTTTCACCTTGCATCACCTTGCAATACCTTGCAATACCTTGTTCAGTGTCTTGGCATAGCCTCCTCAACAGGCCTCACAACCCATATTCAACGACAACAACTCCATAGTCCAGCCTCATTTATCCAAAAGATACGGATATGCATCCCATCGCCATCATCTCATTACTCGCTCTCTCCGCGTACGCACTAGAACCGCCTTTCTCCCCCGCCGTAATCCAAGAAATAGACCAACTTAGCACTCTCCCCTCATTAATCAACTCAAGCCAATTACTCGCGGGCCTAACCCCCGCCGAGCTGGCAGCTTTCCTAGCCAGTGCCAGCACCTCCACCACGAATAACTCTCAACCAAACCCCATAGCGAAGACATTTCCAAACATGACAACAGGGACCATCAACGGATCTTTCGTCGTTCTGCCTCTCGACTACAGCGTAGCACGAACCATCATACCACGCAAATACGGTATCCTAAAGCAAAGTATCAAGACCGTTCTGCCCTTCTTTCCCGAAGACAAATACCCAGTGAGAAACCCCCACCGCACACATAAAGCAGCGCCCCATTCCTAACCCTCCTCAATAGCTCATCCTCTCCACTCAAATAGACCACTCCGTCCAAACCTTCGGCGTCAGCATCCCCGACTTCAGCGTACGTAACCCCTCTGCTTCCAACCCCCTAACCCACGCCTAACCTCTCCCCATTCAGTCCTCTCAATTCCGCTTCCCATTCATCGACCTCCTAGGCGACAACTACTCCACCTTCTCCTACATCCCCACGCTCTTCATCTCCGACAACGCAATCGCCGTCGCAGGAAGCGAAGCGTACGCCGAAGATGCGATTGCGTCTACGTTCAATCCGCCACATGACCCTTATGCTTTTGTGCCAGGCGATAGAAGTGGGAGTGTGTATTTTGACGTCTTCAGAGTGAATTCATCGGGGCCTGCGGTGTTGAATACGACGTATAGACCGCACTGGGGCCGGTACGGTGAGATTGGGGAGTATCCTTTGAGCTTGTAAGTCTTTTTTCTTTTCTTCATAGAAACATTAAGCAAGAGCTCCTTTCCCGCCACATACCCCTTTTCTCCCCCCCAAGTCGCCAACATCCACCTCCAGCTACACAAACATAACCAACCAACCAACCTTCGGCTGCGCCAACAACACCACCTGCCTCCTAACGTGCGACAACATGATCCGCTTCTTCCACACCCCCATCACAACCTCGCCATTCCCCCCCCTCGGCATCTCCGGTTCCGTATCCCTAGCCCCCTTCTCAAAATCCGGAGTCACCATCTTCCCCCACGGCTTCAAGTTTCAGAACGTCAAAGGCATAAAGCTAGACGTGGCGTTTCTCGAGAACAATTACCGGGACTGTAGGAGCTTGCAGGGGTTTCAATATATGGGTGTTTGATCATAGATTCACATCCTCATGGACTGCTCCATCTAGATAATGCAGATAATTCATTTTCTTGGAAAATATATATAAAACAGCCTAATTACCCAAGAACAATATCCCTCCTAACAGTTCCACCCTGCTCAAACGCATCCACATGACAAATCCCAGTTCCCAACCTATATGCCACACCCCCCACCCACTCCACCAGCAAGACATTCAAACAACATCTCTCCCGAAACCCAAAGATCCCATAATCAAAAAACGATTGCCGGTCCGCTACATCACGCGGTACATTCAAATCATCTACATCCCAACCCGGATAAATCGTGCTAATCTTCTCCTCAATGGACACAGCAACATCAGCATCATCAACGCAGCCTCTCAATGCTCGAGAGTCGACGTTCGCGTACCAGTAAGCATCAGGCTCCTCGAACATATGGCCCGAGCATTCCGCCAGCGCTATGAAGTCGTAGCGACGTGTTGTTAGTTGGGGTATGGTTTCTGGGGCGACGTACACGACACCGGCGAGGTGGCCGGAAGGGCTGAAGATGAGAGGTGTGGGTGATGCGCCCTCTGCTAGACCGTTGCGAAGGAGGCGGTCTTTTACGAGATAAAGGCTAGATTGGAGGGCTGAGATGGTGAGATGTTCGGAGGCGTGATCGAGCAATGAGTGTTCATTTGGCGCCTGGTGAAGCATGGTAGAGGGTGTAGTGTAGTTGGAGGTTTTTCGGGGGTCATCCGAGTCTTCGTCTATACGTTCTGCAGTCGCTGGAAGGTTTAAAGTCGCGTCGCCTTGCGAGTCTATGTCTCGTGCTTTGGACTGGCCGGCGCTCTCCGCGCTGTATACGTCGATACTTGAAAAGCGACATTGAGACATCCGATCAATGAATTCGAGAATACCTTTGGCTTGGCTTTCTCGTGCATTGTTATACGAGACTTTACACTCCCATCCCGCCCAGCTCCAGCTGGGGAAGATTGGTGCCTTAGAAGTAGGATGTCGGCGACGTTTCACGGGGCCGAATGGTTCCCAGATCAAGGCCGTATTCAGGTACGCGTATGGCAAGCCATAGGTAAATCCACCCGGGAATCGAGACTTTAGATATGCCAAGACGCCCTCTATGGCGTTCAGTGCATCGGTGCTGTGGGACATCTGTCGCGCGCTGTATTCGGAGATAAGGTATGTGTATTCCTCGAAGGTCTTGCCGCTCGAGAATCGTCGTTGAAGACTTGATTGTGTCAAATGAGCATCTGTTTCATCATTTCGTTCGAGATGAGGTGGTCGAGATGAGAGATCATGGAACTGATCGCTAAACTCGCCCTCCGCAGATTCAAATATTACCTGGTTCGACGTAAAAGTAAGTTGCCTTCTCGCCAGCATCTCCTCTTGGAATGTCCAGGCTCTGGAACGCCATTTGGAACCCCAGATCTCTTCCATGGAATCTGTGCGCTCGGCATAATTCGCCACGATCAGACCCTGAATTGCCGCTGTGTACTGGGTCCACTTTCTCGAGAAGGATCTGAAACCGATGAGACCCGCTTCTGCATTCTTGCCTGTAGCGCAGACGATGACCGCGATTGCATTGTTGTAGATCTGATCCATGAGACGAATCTGCCCCATCTTGTAATCATCGTCGTCTTGAGTAATGCACAGTGAGTCTACCCAGAGATAGCGCTCACCGATTTCTCGCACGAGATCGATTGCGTCTCGAATGGTTAGCGGAAGTTCAGCATCTCTTAGACTGCATCGTTGCCCAAGAAAACTTTGGTTTTGTTTTGTGCTCTGAAATTTTTGGGGGCCACCCCACACGTAGCTCAAAGCTAAGAAGCGACATCTAATGCTAGACTCGACGACACGCTCTTCGACAACGTCAATCAATCGAAATGATGGGATGGTTTGGAGCGTAGGCGAGAAGCTCTCCGTATCACGCAGTAAATCGCATTTCACAATCCATTGTCTCAACACATCAACATCAATCCTTTCGTGAGGGACCCTGCGCCCTAATCCAGGTTTCGGCTCTGCGGTGATCTCGTGAAGCTTGATTTTGTACAACAGTCTATCATCGTTGTATTGGTACGGCAGTACCTTGAATTCAACCTCTAGACGAGCAGTATCATGCACACCACGGTCCTCGATCAGCACGCCTACAACATTCTCTCTATCAGCTGTAGCCATGGCGCTGGTATAGTCGTCATTCAGGGCCAACGCTGCCAGGATAAGGGCACATACAGCGCAGTGCTCGCGCTTCTGAAGCTCTGATAGAGTACCAAGAGGGATACGTAGGTCGTTGTCGCCGTAGACTTCTCGCCATTGTGGTCGTAGTATCAAAGGCCAGTCTATATGATAACAGATCTCGCATACTCGATCCTTGGCTGGGCGGTAGGAATCATATAGCCTTTCGATATACCAAGGTCGTTTGAGTTTGGTTTTAATCTGATAACATACTTCACACATCTCGGTCCTGTCAGAACCAAAGCACAGACAGGGAGGATGATCGCTGTACCATGGCTTCGATAGTGGTGTGTTCCAGATTTTATACACATCGGAATCTAAAAAGCTCTTGATCTCAGCATGCTTTTGTGCTTGCTCTTGTATGAGGCTCAAACCGCAACCATCCCTGCCCAAGTCATCTTCAAAAATACAGTTCTTTCTGAGATCGACACAGTGGTAGTACAATTCTGCTTTGATGGAAGGCGACAAAGTGCGCTCTCTATCTCCATATTCATAATCTGTACATTCAAGACGCTCTCTTGTGTCAGAAGTGTCTCGACTACGATCTTGCAGGTACTGCTGCACGGCTGTCAAGGGAATTTCAGGCGCAGACACTGTGGAAGCCATGGTATTCGCGTCAGATTTTCATTGGCTTATCCGTGCTCAAGGCATATAGTCCTAGTCTCGACGATTTGGACCTTCGCTGAGCCCTCATCCGATTCTGTTTCTAGAGAGAGTGCGAACAGCTGCCAAGGAAGGCTACGCCGATTTTGAGCTAGCGTTACTGTTCCTCGCATTCCCCCCATGCTTGAAGGGTGGATAATATGCTCATTTTTGAAGCCATCCCTCAAGGATGATCAGATCACATGTAACAGTGGGTGTTCTGATCCCACGCGTACTTACTTGCAATCCAAGACCAGATGAGGAAGCTTGCGCTAGTCGCTGCAGGACCTGCGAGTACAACATTCTTACCCTGCATATATCGGCCAAGCATGAGCCATATACAATCAGCCAATCGGCGTCCTTGTATCCTACTGTATAGTGCTGATTCTACCACTGATCTTAACCACAAGACTTGAGGGCAAAATTCCTCCGCTCTGTGGAATAGCACTGCTTTTCGAAGGGTATTGCTTCATTTTACCTTCTTTTACAGATGACAGGCCACTATGCATAAGACGGTATTATATGCGTATTTCAAAAGCCATGCATTTATTTTACTTCGTTTCTTGCGTCTCCTTTTGCCTGGCACGCAGTACGAGTACGAGTATGCAGAGGTAAGGTCAAATTATCAAAACCATTAAGATATGAGCCGCGACATATGAACGTCTCCTTACTGGAGGTTCAAGGCTTGGGTTATTGGCTACAAAAGATCGTCACCAAATACACAGAGAAACGCGAGACGTTCACTAAAATTCGAAGGATCATTGATCACGAGAGCAAGCACATCTAGGTCGCACTACTCAGATACGTAGCCTCCAGACGATGCTTCTCCTACAAATATAAAAGAAAGGGCAGTCCAATGACACTTTCAATTATCCAATCCCAATTTGTGTTACAGATGTCACTGCTTTACTCTGGAAGCCAGGCAGAAGAACATCTTATATTTCCGTAATCAGAAATTCATCATGCTCACTCTCCATCATAAGCTCTCGAAACTACTAATCATCAGAACATGTGACTGATTACAGAAGTCTCGCGGGCGTCGTTCCCGTGACAATAAACACCCAGCAAAAAAGCCAACATCGTTCGAGCTACTCTAACGGCTCCAATCTGTACACGCAAGGACATTGCAGCTGTCATCCCAAGCCGGACGAAAGTAGGGAAGACAGTCGACTCCAACTCTCCCCAGCTGGTGCCGTAAACGAAAGTCCCTGCAACGCTACCGATTGGCCCGGAAATAGTGACTGTACTGACAACCCAGCGTTACCGCCAAGAAAGTATGACCTGGAATCTCAATTCTGAAGTAATCCACCAAGCAAAGCTCGACCAAGACAGCTCGGTTTGGAACATATAAAAAGCCCACTGCAACGAAAATACTACAACGCAAAGCTCACACGACGAGAATGCTCTCCCAGGTACCGCAGTAACTGCAAATGCCAACCTCGACGACCGTCAATTAATCTTTCATGCATTCCCTGGAGCCATATCAGGTATATCAACTAGGTAGGCAGCCACAAGTCATCCCAAAAAAAGTCCTTCAACCGATTGCAACACCCCATCTCTCATCATTCAAAATCATGTGAAATATTCCCAACTCCCCAGAGACAAGACAGCCACGACTACACCACGTGACTTCTATCGACAGAGAGAGAGCGAACAGCGCAAGTGATCTCTCCTCGACGATAGATACAAGCCATGTCTTGTGAGACCGGGGGCATCCTATTCACTGCAACAGGATCTGGATGGATGGTGCTATGCGGAGAGAGTAGTACAGGATTCGGAATGGAGGATGAAGAGAGAGAGCTGTCTCTAGAGCGCCGTAGCTTGCTAAATATCATACACTGGAAGATCTCCTCACTCTTATAAAGCCTGGCTCCCCACCAGCCCCAGCATCTAAAACTCCAACTCCTCAACCTCCATCCCACACTCCACACACGTCTTCACCCCACCCCCATCCCCCCCCACCGCCCTCCCCCAAACATGCACATGCCTCCCCCCCCTCCCGACCTCATCCCCAAACCCCCCCCCTGCCTCCCCCCTCCTCCCCCTCCTCCACGCCTCCACCCTCGTCTTCTTCTTCAATTCCTGCAACTTGGCCCGAAACTTCCCCTCCTTCCTCCTCTTCTTCTCCCCCTCCCTCTTCTCAAACTCTTCATCCAACTTGTCCCCACCGCCCCACTTCCTCTCACTGAACGCGTACTCCTCGACCTGGTAGCGCAGGTAGAGCATCATGTTGTTCCACGTGCTCTTATGCGGATTCGGCCGCTCGAGATGCGGCAGCAGCTCCTCGTCCTTGAGCTCCGGATCCGTGAGGAGGTAATCCTCCCTGGCCTCCGTCTTGGTCAACAAGCTATATTTATCCGGGAATTTCTCCTTGCAGGCATTGCACACGGCGCAATGGAGCACCTCCTCCCACTTCCAGTCGATTTCCAAGCCGCCGCATTCCCGGCACTTCTTGTTCCCCACGGCTTCCTTCTCCAGCACGCTCAGGCCCGGTTCAAAGGGCCCTGCTTTCTGCTCCCTGAGCGAGCGGAGGAGTTGGTGGCGCTCCCACTCTTTCATCGTCATGTGCGCGGGCTTCTCGTCCGCCCGCAAGGCATGCAGGGCTTTATTATGCGGATCGTCCTCGGCGGTCAAAAACCCACCCTTCGTATCCGTCATCTTGCTAAAGTCATACTCGACGAACTTTGTAAAGTTTCTCGCCGGCTGGATCTCGTCCAGGGGGCGAAAGCCGCCGGGCTTCGCTGCCGGTGTGGTACTTCGCGCATCTCGTAGGGAGGAAGTGACGCCGGCGGTGGTAGAGGAGTAGGGGCGTTTTTGACCGGCGGCGAGGTTATTTGATGTGAGGGTACTAGAGGATCGTTTTAGAGAGGTTGGGGCGTCGTTGTTGCGGGCTTCGGCCTCGCGTTGGGTTCGGAGGGCTTTCGCTTTCAAGCGATTGATTTCCTGGGTTGTGGGTCAGACGTGTAGTAGAAGAGACTGCGAAGGTCCGGGCACACTATATTCTTGACTTGCTCTGGTGTGAGGGGTCCTCTTGGGAGGACTCCGGGGTTAGAGGGCGCTGTTTGCGGCGGGGGCGTTGAGGGTCGCTCGGTCATTCCGGCGCGTTGTCAATAGGGAGCGCCTCAGATGGCCGTAATGAGGTATAATTCTATTGTGAATTAAGGGACAAATTAAAAGCATGGGTGTTGATCCTTAAGGTGGTGGTCAAGATGATAGGATGGAGAGAGGCCTTAATTGGGGAAATTCCTACAAAGAGTCAAAGACGTGATATTGAGTTCCGCAACATTCTCTATCTCTATATCTAATCAAGAATCAAATTGAGAGTGAGCGCCATTCAAGCGTGCTCTATGGTTGACTGAAAATCACCACTTTCGGAAGCTGAGTGCAGTTGAGAATTTATCCAGGACTCCAATGAAATTTATACACATGGCCGGCATCTTACACAGCAAGCGAGAGTAATTTTATGCGTGTAAAGTATCCTCGCCCATAGTTTCGAAAGCCTACTCTTCCTTGACACCCCCACTGCCAGCCCTCTCTGCCTGCTCAATACTCTTCTTATCCGCCTTGGGCTCCGCTGAGCCGCCCATACCCATCATGCCACCCGCGCTCTTCCACGGTCTCTTCAGATCTCCAATAGCCGGCTGCCCAAACAGATGGATCTTCATCAAGTTTCCTTCAAATGCGCCCTTGAGTGGGATGATGGACTGGATAAGCAGCGGGTTCGTGTACTTCATGTACAGATGCATGAAGGCCATCATTCCTACGCCCATCAACTGCGATTTGTACATCCCCTTGAGCTGCTGCAGATCGTATGAGTGGACGGTCGTGGTGATTAGTTTTGGTTCTTCGGCTGAGCCCATGGGGGGTGGTTCGACGTATTTGAGGGTGGTCAGATCTTGCAACGCAGGAGTCAGCTCGCACTTAACACGTAGTATATAGGTAGAAGGAGACTCACCCTTCTTTGCGTTGATCTTCATCTGCATGTAAAAGTATATGCCCAGGATTATGAAGTTCGAGACGACGTAGAGAATACGAACGCCAAGAAGGACTTGAGGGTCGTCGAAAGGTATCTTCTTGGATACTTGCATCATGCCAAGGATAATGATTAGATTGGTACTATCAAGACGTAATAGTTAGCATGGCGCAGGCTGGATGGCAGCTACAGCTCGTGTGATGCTTGCGATCAAGGCAACAGTAACATACATCTGGGGATTAGCCAGACTGAGGCCCGACATGTTGTAGAAGGCTTTGCTTGAGGGTTTTAGATGTACACTGATTTGCGCAAAGATTTCAGAGAAGTAGAAGAAGGAATAAGGAATATGGAGGCAGCCGTCGGAAATGGGAGAATGGAGGCCACCTTGAGTAAATTTGAGATTGAGGATTCACCTTGATACGTATATGACGCTAAATCTTTGATATCGGACGCTTACAACATATGCCAATCCAGCCAATCACACCACCTCGCATCCATCGCTGGGCCTGTGATACAACAATAAGATACAACGAGTCAGAAATCAAAAGAATCCTCTACTTGAAATCCCCAAAGGAAACAGAAGTCTCAGTCACATTCTTCATCTAGAAAGTCACATCCTCCCTCTAGACTGTCTCCTACACTTATGTGCACGCCTCCATCAATTCAAATATGCCTAAAAGCAAATTACCATTTCTTTTGTTTTCCTCATCCACGCCTCCATGCTCGTTTTACCAACTTCCAGGTCTTAACATCTCACCGTGCAATCATGTCAGCCTCCCTCAGCACTGACCCTTCCATCTACCAGCCCAAATTGCTTTCTCAAATTCGCTCCTCTGCTTCGGTACGATATGCGCAATGTTGTAAAGCCATTGTTTTCCGTCAGAATTCCTCTCACCTTTGCTACTTAGTGGGAGGACGGCATAGAGTGAGGATCTTGACCGTCCTCATGGATGGCTCACATGAGCCACATGTTCTTGTGGCGATCTTCTCTGGACGGACTACGATGTGTTCCATCAGTTGGGAATTCTCTCGACGTGACTTCTTTGAAAAAGGGCCTGAGCATCACCCTTCCAGTTCTGAGGTCAAGGAAGAGAGAAAAAAATCGCGACCAGTCCTTCTGAATTGAGGGTCATCTTCGGAAGCTGGTTTTGAGATCCTTGATGAGAGAGTGTGTCAGTGGTCGTGGTACATCTGTGAAGATTTTCTAGATTAGGTAGTGGACAAGCCTGCTTCTGTTTTGTGTACCAAGCTGATCGCTGACAATGGTATCGGATTCGAGGAAAAGAGTTGAGGCTCTCAAAACGAATCCGGTTCTGCTTTCCTTGTTTCCCTCTTTTCTTCTTTTCTTTTCTGGCCCAGAACTCACAGGCATATGTGGGATTTCAAGGACATCGTACCTTAGGAAACTCAGCGACACGTTATGTCGAGCACACCCCATCCATCGAAATTTACCAGCCAAGGTCTAAATATGGGCGGTATATAGCCATGATGATGGTCGATGAAAGTGGAAAGTATGTGGCTGAAGTCCTACCATTCAGGCCCGTTGCAAGAACAATATATCAATTGTCACGAAAAGAGCTGGAATGTTACCACACAAAGAATACAGGAGCTGCTTTGAAACTCGGCCTTTGGTATCACTATGTTCTGACATCTGACAGAGAGAGTGGAATATGCCTGGCCGACAGCTAAGACAAAGTGTACAACTTACCTTACGCGGCGACCCAGCAATTGCTACGCTTTAGGCAATCCGCCGTTCTTATGATGTCACAAGTTTGAGACTATCGCCTATGATTTGTGCTGACTGCATATATTTGGACACGCCGCAAAAAGCAAGCTCAACTTTTTGTCCAGGGCAGCCCGAGCGTCCTCATCTCAACTGCCAACCGAAACAGATAGTCCAAGCTATTAGGCATCAGTAATTAATCCGAGTTTTGGGCCAAATACTTTACCTTTCCGCTTGTGTCTTAGCCTTCTGCACGTCATCACCCCAAACATAGACGCCATGCCTCCTCACCAACACAGCATACGTATCTGGATACCTGTCCATCGCCGCTTCCAGACTGGAAGTCAAATCCTCTTCATGCGCAGTATTCTCGATAATCGGCACTCTGAGTTTGTTGAAGAAGCCGAGCATTCCCTGCTGACCTCTACCTTTAGGAATGCCTTTGATCTGTTCAATCTGCTCAATCTCAAAGCACTTATCTTCGAGTTTCTCGCCATTCTGGGCCGCATCTCGCTCGACTAGCAGAGTGACGAGGACTGCCCACTGCGAATGTGTGCTATCCATGTGATCAGAAAACTATATGTGCATGCAAGGAGTCCACAAGCGACTGACTGGATGCAACATCCAGCCCCTCTATCAAAAGCAGCCATGAACAACGGCGTGCAGGCAGATGGCTTCAGCACTGGAGGTTTCCGTAGATACGATCTACTAGCGTAATCCAAAACAAAGATGTTTTCTGGCTGGATCAATTCTTTTTGCACTCCAGAAGGAGCAATGAAGATGTGCGGACCCTTGCGGATCGATGTGCCACCGCCAGTGCCGGTGACCCAACCTAGGTTATAGAAGTTGCGGCAGAGGGTACATATGTGGTTTGCGGGATGGTGAGGGTCATCGGAGATGATTAGCTGGTCGCTGGCTTGAACAGAACCTTGCGTCTTCGTGCTGGAAGTAGCCATTTTGCTCAGAGATCTGACCTCCGTGAGTATATTCCCCGGACACTCTGGCTGGAAAAAAGTCGAGAATATAATTGCAACTATGGGGAAACTAGAAAAGCAGTCACTGAGCTCTTACCACTGGGATCGAATTGTTGAAAATGAGATGTTTCCTGATGCACTTGTGCTTCACCGAGGTTTCCCCGCTAGCGCCGGATCTCGTCCCTATAAAAGCAGTAAGGTATCTAGAGCCTCTGTGCCTCTCAGTACCTGCGATTCGCTCCAAATCAAAGCCTAGAGTAACATATAGCATTACAGAGTGCTGATAATACCTGGTGCAAAGATTGAGTTCAAACAGAATAGCAGCAATGGAGGCGTTTGCTTCTGAGTCTGCGGTCAATCCGAAGACACTGTACATCATGCAACTTCAATCGCCTGATCCAGCGTCGTTCCATTCGTCAAATTCTCCAGCATGAGACTCCCAGCGCCAGTACTGGGTGGTATTGGTTCATGCGGTTTACCAACACTGACATAGAACGTCTCCGAGTCCAGAATCTGATCCACACCTCCCCAATTCAGCGTGCCAAATCCCGCCTCCTCCTTTCCCACGCAATTTTCAACGATCAACTTCGCAATCAGCAAAACATCCGCGTAACGAAAAGCGTAAGCATCTCTGTCGTTCTCGCAACTTATGATTATGATGCAGTCCCCAGCAAACCAACCTCGGGGCACTTTAAGGCCTCGTCGGGTGTTCTTGCTAAAGATGAATCGAGTTGTGAAGTCTGGCTGACGAGCAAGACCTCTGAGGGCAGTGTTGCAGTCGGCGAGATTAGTCTCCTGTATATCGGGCACACTCGTAGGGGTGAAGCAGTGGGGTGTGATACGGTTCGATGTGTTCGTTAGTACGGATGGGTTGAGGTCTATGTGTATTGATGTGGCATGGTGAGCGAGAATGGCCAGAAGCATCAACAAAGCAAAGGCCATGGGCGAATCTCTGTCTAACAATATCCTTTCCACGCTCTTCCGCTTCTGAGAGTGAGAATGACTTGGACCAATGCGAAATACGCTTATCGAAGAGTAATGTTTTCGTCGTTGAATTTGTGAAGACTCCAAGATTGAGAATGATAAATCCAACGACTTGAGAGGCTGGGATGCGTCAATTTTATCTGCCAAAGTCCGGTAACTATTTAGGCGCGATTACTGGATTTCCTTGCAAATCAAAGCAGTTGCTTCTTGCGCCAGACTACGTTTCGTGCGCATCTTTTCCGTCCAGTCGCCGAGGTACGTCCCCAGGATACATCCCCAGCACTGCATCATCGTTCAGTCGCAGAACTCGCTGAGAAGAAGCTTCTTACTATTTTCTCGCCATGGAAAATAGATAGGATAAGAACACATTTTTTCAGCCTTCAAAACACGGATTCATACGAAATTTCGAGCCGCAAAACAAATGGGGGTAGCCAACAGCTGAAGCAGAGAGACGAAACACAGGACCTTTTACAATTATGCCATGGAACTGGAAAAGTGTTTGCTGAATTGATATGATGGTTATTAGAGGCAGACTCAAACCAGCTACTACATATCGATACTCACCTAATCGTCTAGCTAATTCGATTGATGCAGGCTACCCAAAAAGCAGGTGCGTATGAGGTACCCATGTGCTGTCTCTTAATTGCCTTTTCCTTCCGGGTGGCTGTAGATTGGCCGAGACCTAAATCTAGGACTGTCAAATTCGGACCACATTATCATGCAGTTGCATTGCGGTTGCTTGTGAGTCACGCAAACCCCATCTCCATGCACGTTCTGGGTCACATAAAGTCCAAGGTCGAACATACCTGCAGATCCAGGACACTTATCGCTACGCCCACCATGAGCACGATAGAAGTCTTGCAAGGTATGGTTGAAGCTCTCAATCATGGTCGTGATATCTCGGTCTATTCGAAGAGTGTCAATTATGGCCTTGATCAAGGGCGGAGGCTGAGTATCCATGATCGGTGCTGATGGCCGCATGGGCACCATGTCGAGGTCAAAATCCAAAGTTGTGAGGGTGTTTAATCGGGCAGTTACTATCGACACAAACGCTATCCCAAGACGGTCGAGAACGATCCTCTGGCTTCAAACTGATCGCCGACGTGGTGTTCGGAGAGGTATCTACCGCTGTAAGATCACTAGTTGGCATCGTCCACCAGAGCCTTCCGTTTCATCGCACGCGTTTGCATGACTGTTGAATTCGTTGAATCAGTGAAGGTCTTGGTGAATGATTTGGTGAGGGAGATTATTGACGAAGAAAATGGGCGGAGGACCGATTTTTAAAGGCGCTGGCAACACGATGCGCTCCGATCGAGACACAAACAATGTCTCGCCATTATTCACTCAGCCACCCGCTTTGTGCGAGTCTATACTCAATGAGCTCTAATAACAGTCCCATCAGTAGATGAGCATCCGATCCGAATCACCCCGCCACAACATCAAAGCTAGTCCGAAACCCCACCATCCCGACACACGTATCCAGCCGCAAAAATAGCACAGCATACAGTGCTAAACCAGCTTCCACAAAATCCCCAAAGAAAAACATGAAACCCACCCCCCTCGCCCAACCCAGCCCCTTGCACACTCACCACCCCATTCCCATTCCCCCTCCATCCACCAGCACCTCCATTATCAAAAAACTAACACAGACCCGCTAGCCCTACTCGCCCATCAAGCACGCATATACATACACAACAAACATGTAAGCTAAGCACCAACCCCCCAAAACATAAACACTCGTTCTCGCCAAACCCTCTCCTCCCTCTTAAAGTACAATAACACCCCCCCCCCCC